>JAVGVS010000289.1:180000-370558 GCA_032718565.1 Distichodus sexfasciatus
TGGAAGTAATTCATTTGGGGCTACAACTGTTGTTAGCACTATATGCTTCACCATATTTCACTTAGTTCATGTGTTATGAATGCATTTGTATGTGTTCTTTTAACATATTGTCATAAATATTTGACACATTATCCATCAGTTGATAAGTACAGTGCTGGGAAAGAAAACAGTGTCAAGGACTACAACTTGCTATTAAAGTCTGTCTTTTTGATAAGCAGTGTGCCTCTGCTCTGGAGCGTTTGTTTGAACCTGCAGGGTTTCTGCACTCTTGATTCCGGCTGCCTTTCATTTGTATGTACACACACACACACACACACACACACACACATATATATATATATATATATATATATATATATATATATATATATATATTATATATATATATATATATATATATATATATATGAAGAAAAGACAAACACAACGCAAGAGAATAATTCAGTGTAAATATATGTTTCATCTTTTAAAATAAAAGTAGACTGCAGTACAGAACTGGATGTAACAGTGACCTATTGTACTTGTCCCAAGAATCTGTAGTGTGGCTAAGAACAGAAAGCTGTTTGGAGCACCCCTGGGGCACACTCTAATCAAATATATTCCACTGTGCATTGTAATAAAGAGAGCATTAGGCTGATCTGAAATACACACAAGTTGATCACTGCAGGTTCCAGACTGGTATTAGAATACAAAAGGAAATAGGTTTCTCCTTCACAGGCCATGCTGCTGCTTTGAGAAGGATTCAAGGTAAGGACCTTTCTGTTTACAGTTTTCAAAACGGGGCATTTGTTCTGCTTTACTACATGTAATAACTTTTTCATGCTCTTTCATTTCTCTTCATTTTTTTGCAATCACTTTTATATGTTGTTGACTTCAACAACTGATAAAAATTTATGTGCGGACGGAAAGTAGCACATGCTTTACCCTCTTAACAGTTCTTGTAGTAAGTTCTGTGGATGTTCAATTTCTGTTGAGATGGCAGGAGAACATTTTAGATGTCTAGATAACTGATCAGTGTTAACTTTCCATGTGCTATTTGACCTCTAAGAACTACAAATGTGTTTGTTGTCTAAATTTTTGATATTTAGACTACAATACTTTTCCCCAATGAAATCATTGACAGAGGTGGAGGGACTTTAAAGCCCTATCCGAAGTGATTACATCATGAAAATGAAATGTAAGCAAATGCTGACATGCACTGAAAAGAAGATTGTTTGTTTTCTAAGACAAATACTGATAGTGATGGTAAAGAGACCAGAGACATGGATCACCATAAAACATATTGTGTTGACATATTGACTGTTACACTGTCATAACACGACATAGCTGTAGTTCACTGATTTAGAAGATCCTAAGTCTCAGTGCTGTAGCTGTTGTATATTATTTAGTAGATCAGTTTTTTGTGAACATCTGTTTGCCCCATCTTCAGTCTTGTTACTAATAATTGACCAGTACATTTCCTAGTGACAGCAGGGCTAAGTGGTGCAAGGTGTCCTCTTGACAAACAATGTTAGATGTGGCATGGAACGAGGTCAATTTGTTGTCAGAGCCAATGAGCTCAATGGCCTAGACTGATCATTACATTGACAATACCAAGAGATAGGACATTAAAAAAATCTTTGCATGAACTTTACCTAAAAAGTCTTTCACAAGTATGTTCATGAAGGAAATTACATAACCACAAAGTGAACATTTAATTTATTCAGTATATTAGTAAAACGTTACAGAACATTATTTACATTTTTTGACATACTAACATTGACTTTTAACTTGACATTGAATTCCTTTTTTTTACTTTGAGGAAAAAGTCCAGAGTTGTAGCCTTTCTTTCCTGATAGCAAATGAACAGAACAGATTTTGCAACAATATTTCATCGCTTAAAAGACAAACAGTACACTAGATTTTACAGTTACATTACTTGCAAGCTTATTGGATGTTCACTGCCATCTGTTTGATTCCACTGCATTATTGGACATGAATATTTGTTCTAACAAGTCAACATATTTTAATAGCTTCATGTTCCAGCATTTGCCCATGCCTTTGCCGAGTAGGCTTCAATAGTGGAGATTGTGCAACAACATTACACATGTGATGTATTTATGTTCAGCATCATGCCATTTCGTCTCCCAGGGTAGGTGTATGAATGTTTGCAATTGTTGTTCCAACTCCCCACATTAATTTGGAGTGGCATTTACTTTCACCATGGTATTCAGGACACAGAATGGGTTCAGACTTTAGAGTGATAAGTGAACTGGGTGTAGTGTCACAGATTCCAACTGACTGATTTTAAATGCACTAGTGCTAAGCACAGAAGTAGCAATTTCCAGTCTTAAAGAATGAGTAATCACTACAATACACCAAATTAATGCAATTAAAAAATTTTCACCGGAACATGTGTCAGGTGAAGCAATTGCTAAAAAACAAAACAAAACATGATGTGGACTTATTTACTGCCTTGGAATCTCATTGTAAGATTTCTAGCCTTGAGTGTTCCAATTGACTTTATTGGCCTTATCTGTGCTCAGAGGCATAGCGAAAGCGTTTTGCGTAAATACTTTTTGCACATGATCACTCCTCCATGCTCACTTGTCCAATCAACATCCATGCTTTTAGCAAGCTGTCCTCACTGCACTAGGCAAACAGACGTGTCTGATTCTGTGTTTGTCAATGTCAGTTGCTTAACCATTTATCAGTAGTCAGCAAGTGCCCTGGCAGCTGGAAATGTTTGGTCAGTGTGAACTGGGGGGAAAAAAAGCATTTTTTAAAGGAAAAAATCACATTGAAGTTTATTTTTACTTCCCTCTACTAATACAAGCATGACTACACACATTCACATGCACACACTGAAACCTCTACACGCACACTGGTCTGGAACCTGGATGACCCACTATTGCTTCTTTTACAGCCACACTTGCCTCCCCTTGTAGCCCCGAACCACCACCAATCCAACCCCCGCCCACATTGGTCTGTGCCCCTCCCCTTCTACTCCTCTCCTCCTCTCAGGGCGGTACAGCTGTCAGACCCGTTCCCCTTGCCGTACAGTCACTACAGCAGAGCAAGTTAAGACACACCAGGATTGAATGAAGGGAGGGGTAAAAATAGACAAGTTGGGGGTTCACATGTCAGTAGTGAAGACTTAAGCTTGAAGAAAAGAGGCATTAAACTTGAGACGGAGCTCCAAAGTTGGTGTGACTCACCTCTTTCTCATCATTAATACAAACAGAGACAGGCGATTTTTGTAGGTGCTGCAAGAGCGCTCTTACAGGAGATCAAACTCAAACTCACTTGACCCACAGCAGCCTGTCAGATTTCTGCAGGTAAGTACAATCACGACATTTCTTTGCACAGTAAACTCATTCTTGAATAATAGTAGTTGCACCTGCTGTAGCTGCAACTGTACTGATGTGATTACCATGGTTCAGATTTCAGGAAATTATTTATTGAAGGTACTTGCAAAAATCTGTAAGAATAGTCTTTTGTAAGTTTGATTGGTGCTTCAGGTAGCACATACTGTAGCATACAGTTGTGTACCTACTATTGTGACCTCAGGACCGTTCCTGAAAGTCTTTCTGAGCTCCGATTTTTACAAGATCTCCACAACGTTACATTACTGTGGTAATGTTCCCTTAAGGTCGCTAGTGAATTCCTGAGAGCACATGTGTGTGGCAATACTTATTTAATGGGTCTCAGTTCCAGTCAGACTTTTATGATGCAATCCCAGGACTGGATCTGCAGCTTTGTGAACAAGTATGTTGAGAAGTGGCAACATGCCAAAAACATTAAGTTAAAAAAAATAAATAAAGAGCAAAAACTAATTCAGCCCAGTTGGGATTAAGCGGTTCAGATAATGAATGAACTAATTCATTTGGCATTCAGGTGCAGAAAAAAGAACAAATTCAGTAAAACAGTAAGCAGTATGACAGTAAGTTAATCACCAAGGACAAATGTTACTGCATGTATGTACTTGTATTACCCCTAAACTTATAAAATTTTAAATAGCCACATAAAAGCTTAAAAAAGTTTTTAATAAGCCAGAAATTAAAAGTTGCACAACCACTATGCTATGTTGAAAACTCCCTTGGCACACACACCTTATTCAACAGCTTCTTTATCAATCAACAACTGTCAAAATTAAGCCTTTTTTTTACCCATTATGTAATATCCGCTCAAGGCTTTCCCCCCCCCCTTTTTTCATTTATGGCAAAGCTGCTGTAGCACCTGCCCAAAGTACAGACATGTCAAAGCACCTACACAGTTACACTGTCAATTCCTTCATTTTACAAACTTATAGAAACTGCAATTTCTCTTTTGTTCCTCTGGACTTACTCAGGAATGCAAGGTCAAACCAAGTAGTGACCCAAGTGTCTGTATAGAGTACTAACTGAACTAGACCTCCTGGTCTATTAATCCCTTGACAGTTAATTTCATGCGCCGAACAACTACAGTGTGATTTTTTCATTAATGAGAGAAATTAACAGTCCTGGCACTTTCACATTGTTATTTACAAACTCAGACAAACATTTTGATGTTCGGTAACATTATAGTGTTATGATGATTGATTGATGCTTCCTCCTGGGTTTCTAGTCTGAAGCGAAAGAATGCTGGCACACTTGCTGTCATTCGCCCGCTCTCTGGTGCGAAGAAAAAATGTGGACTGTCTTGAGGACTCTAAGCTGTGTCGCTGCCTTTCCACGGTGGACCTGATCGCCCTAGGAGTTGGCAGCACTTTGGGGGCCGGGGTGTACGTACTCGCCGGAGAGGTTGCCAAAGGCGACTCTGGACCCAGCATTGTGGTGTCTTTCCTCATCGCTGCTCTGGCCTCAGTGATGGCAGGCTTGTGCTATGCTGAGTTTGGCGCTCGAGTGCCCAAGACTGGCTCAGCATATCTGTATAGCTATGTGACTGTAGGAGAACTCTTGGCCTTTATCACAGGCTGGAATCTCATCCTCTCCTATGTCATAGGTAGGTGACAGCTGAGTCCGCTGAGTCCTCTTTTTGCTTTTACAAATACACACATGACCCTAAAAACTACTTTAAATAGACTTTTACTTTGGCTGTACTTGATTAGCCCCAAACCACCTAAACCAAATGTCTTGGATGATCGATTTCTTTACATCTCATGAATGTAAATCTACTTTAAATGAAAGACACAGTCATAATCTGTATCTCATTTGATGCAGGGACCTCAAGTGTGGCCAGAGCTTGGAGTGGAACATTTGATGAACTAATAGGAGGGCATATAGAACAATTCTGCAAAATGTACTTCAGAATGAACTTGCCAGGCCTTGCAGAGTATCCAGACTTCTTTGCAGTTTGCCTTATCTTGCTGCTTTCAGGTATTTACTACTTTAAAAATACAATAATGTACAGCATTTTTACTTGGTATTAACTCTTCAAGTCCCTTTAAACATTTTCTACTAGCAAGGGCTGCAGGATCAACTGTCACAGGTCTCTGACATGCTCTAGAGTGTTTTTATGCCAACAACTTTTTTAATCAACAAAAACAAGCTTGAACATGTGCCTGATGTGGGCAAATCTTTTTCCTTAATCCAATAAGAAATAGAACGTTGTATAACATTTAGCTAATGAGAAACTGCAAGCACAGAGTGAATAAAACATGTTATTGGCTCTTGTGCCTTGAGCATGTGGCTTTTCAGGATTCCAACTCAGTTGGCATCCATATCTCTCTAATATTGCAGAAAGCTTGGCACTTGATTTGCTGGACTGATCACACTGTGCCAAGAAGCCAGTGTAAACAGAACATTTTCAAGGATACAATTAGTTGACGATGTAGTTCCTGACATGCTGTTCATATCACACACAATATATAACATTTTGGAAAAGGTTATGTTAAATGAAGTATATATTAAAAATAGTAAAGGGTAAAAGCAAAATTTACAATTGATAAGATGGACATGTGTTTGCATTTTTAATCTCACATAATCTCATCAATCTCATCATAATTTGAATATAAAGAAGACCTAAAACTGAGCAAGGTAGCATATATAAATATTAACAAGATTGTTCTCTGATATCTTTTATTTCCTCAGGTCTTCTTTCCTTTGGTGTTAAAGAGTCAGCATGGGTCAACAAAATTTTCACAGCCGTAAATGTGCTTGTGCTCCTGTTTGTCATTGTCTCTGGCTTTGTCAAAGGAGACTCTGATAATTGGAATATATCAGAAGAATCTCTCGTCAATATTACTATTGTGACAAGGTGAGAGACTGAATCTGGAAGCAATAAAAATACAGTACTGTATAGTACTCTATTGCCTGCTATTACATTCAATATGCAAAAAAATATTTACCTATTACCATTTTCAATGATTACAGGAATCTCTCTTGCACTGAAAATGTCACCAGTGATTATGGCTCTGGAGGATTTTTGCCTTATGGATTTGGAGGAACCCTGGCTGGTGCTGCCACATGTTTTTATGCCTTTGTAGGATTTGACTGCATTGCAACAACAGGTAAAGTTAGACATAATACATTTATTATGGTTTTTAGGCTTTAAGTCTTTCATTAATAAAATGCATTCTATATGTATTAACATAATAGAAAGAAGTAAAACAAAACAAAGTATATTTAAAATGTTTAAATGTTGTTTAGGTGAGGAGGTGAAGAATCCTCAGAAGGCTATTCCCATTGGTATTGTGTCTTCTCTGCTGATTTGCTTCTTGGCTTACTTTGGTGTGTCTGCTGCCCTCACCCTTATGATGCCTTACTATCTCCTGGATGAAAAGAGCCCTCTCCCAGTAGCTTTTGAATATGTTGGCTGGGGACCTGCTAAATATGTGGTCGCAGTAGGGTCTCTGTGTGCATTATCAACCAGGTAACTATCCACTTTATGAGTATTACTGAGAATCTTCTTTAAATGATGTTAATTAGAATGTTAATTTTACATCTGAAAAGTTGGGTTCCTGTCAGAAGAGTGGCTGTGTCTAAATGTGGGATGGGGCGTTAAAAGTATGATTTATGGTTTAATGTGAATTGCCTTGTGTCTGTTGGATTGATTCGCTAAACTTTCCAATAATGGTTTGGTGGTGGTTTATGTCAATTAGGACCACACATACAGTACTGTGCAAAAGTTTTAGGCAGGTGTGAAAAAATGCTGTAAACAAAGAATGCTTTCAATAATGGAAGTGTTAATCATTTACTTTCATCAATCAACAAAATGCAGTGAATGAACAAAAGAGAAATCTAAATCAAATCAACATTTGCTGTGACAAACCTTTGCCTTCAAAACAGCATCAATTCTTCTAGGTACACTTCAACACAGTTTTTGAAGGAACTCGGCTGGTAGGTTGTTCCAAACATCTTGGAGAACTAACCACAGATCTATAATCCTATAATCCTACAAAATAATATAACGACTACAAAATAATATAATGACTATAATCCTACAAAATTAGGATTATAGATCTGTGGTTAGTTCTCCAAGATGTTTGGAACAACCTACCAGCCGAGTTCCTTCAAAAACTTTGTGCAAGTGTACCTATAAGAATTGATGCTGGTTTGAAGGCAAAAGGTATTAACAGCAAATATTGATTTGATTTAGATTTTTCTTTTGTTCGCTCACTTTGCGTTTTGTAAATTGATAAAAAATAAACAAACATTATTCATATTTCTGAAAGCATTCTTTGTTTACAGCATTTTTTTCACACCTGCCTAAAACTTTTGCACAGTACTGTACATTTCCTTAAATCCCACTTATAATCTCAGATTTGTTATCACAATATTTCAAGATAAAACCAAAGCATGCCTGCAGTCTTACTTTTTTCCTGGTGAGTGAAAACACTTGAGCACAAACTGTAGTGCTCCCCATGAGATCTACTGTGCATGTAGCATCTACTGTAGTTCTGCCATAGGATTAGACATCAAGAATTTCAGTTCATTGGTAGAACTGGAAATTTATATTAGACTTGGAAACAGTACAGCAGGATGAAAACACTTGGACCAATTAACATAGAGGACTATTTGACAAATTCAAACTTCAAAATGTAATGCAATTAAATTTTAAGAATGTTTTAAGCATTTTAAATAGAATATCCATTTTAAATAATGTTTTAAGCACTTGAGTTCCATATGGAAACATCCAGGAAAAAAATAAGATGATATAATTGAATAGTCCAATCCCCAAACTCTTGTTAACCCTTCTGTGTATTAATATTTATAGATTCATAAAAAATCCCTGGCTTGCCATCTGGTTTAAACAGAAGATCTTTAAATTCATATATCATGTCCACTCAAGTGTACATGATGCATAAAATGGTTAAATACAATTCTGAGTTACACCAACCTCAGTAGTATTTTTATCTGAAAAGAAGATATTATAAAGAGCATTTGGGGATCTGGCCAATAGCATGTGACTGTTATGCTCTGTGCTTGAGGTGCAGTGTGGCTGGTGAGACAGGGTTTGCCTTACTAATGTGTTGGTCCTATGCATGTCTCTGCCCCAAATGCAGTCTGCTGGGTTCCATTTTCCCAATGCCTCGTGTAATCTATGCTATGGCAGAGGATGGGGTGCTTTTCAAAGTGTTAGCCCGAATCAATCCTAAGACGAAGACCCCAATAATTGCCACAATGACCTCCGGTGTAGTTGCAGGTGAGAGTTGAGGATTAAACTGTGCAAACCTGACAAAGCGTTCCATCAGGCAAATGTGAAGGTCCACAATTAGACTATGATTGGCAGATTTGAAAAAATCTAAAAGGCCAAAATACAACCCAAAAAATATATGAATGAATTGTTGTGCCTGGATACGGCAAAAATTGATTCACAATTGCCTGTGGTCTCTTAAACAACCTTAATTGTTGAGTGTTCTTTATGTTTGAACCATGACCCCTTTTTTGTCTCTAGCCTGTTGGGCTCCATGTTTCCTCTTCCCCGCATACTGTTTGCCATGGCACGAGATGGCATACTGTTCAGATTTCTTTCCAAAGTGAGTAAGCGTCAGTCACCGGTGGCTGCCACAATGGCAGCGGGCATAACCGCGGGTAAGCTCTGACACAGAGATGCCTGATGTGACCTGGCGTCTCATTCTCCACATTGTGTGTCAGCTGGGTGGAGGTGCATTGTGTGCATGCTTGATCTTGTGGTGGTGGTGGATGCATGCTTTTAGTTTGGTGGTGGTAGTGGTGGTATAATTGATATCTATTCGGTTGCTCGTCTGCTTCCCCTGCGCTCGGCACATTTGGCTTTTTCCCATTTTGACAATTTGATAAAAGGATGCAGTGGATAAAATAGACTCCCTCTTTGGTAGTCAGGATAGATGTGTGTACATTGTAAAAGAAAAGATTTTGGATGATCTTTTAAGGTCAAAGAGAAAACTACAAGTTGTGGATGACAAGGCCTTTGTACAGGCCTGGTGACCATGGATTCCAAATCATCCAGGAAAGAATTCAATGGTTTCATGCTAGGTCCAAATCCAAGTCCAGTTAAACACAGACAGTTTGACTGGATCCAAGATACATTGCCGTCTTCACTTTTGTTACACAGACCAAGCACAGTTTTTACATCTCTCTTCACCACACATATGCTAAATATGTTTAATATGTGATTGCTAAAAGTCTCAAGAACTAATATATAGAGTATTTCATTTTGCCCAAATGGAAATGTACATGGAGATGTACCATGTACATCAGCACATATTTTAAAAGTTTTGTGCCTCTCTCACCTAAACAACTCTCAGATTTTCTTCCCCGTTAAGAATTTATTTTCCTGTTACATCGTTACAGGCAATACCTTGCATTTACATTGTCAAAAAAAAGTGTCCCCTTGTGATCCTGTCAAGTAAGATTTAAGTGCTACATTAAGTTTTATACAATTAAGTGCTATATGCAATGCAGTGTAGTGACATGGGGTGGCAAGACTGGAATTGAAAAAATGTGCAAAAAGAAATACATAAATCAAATGCAGGGATATGTGCAGCTCTTTGTAGTATCAGCTGCAGATTGCGATTGTGTGAGAGAGAGCAGTGTACATTGAACACTTTGATGCTAGCAGGGGTGAGCTCAGTGAGAGCTGGAGATTTTGTAACACAGCTGCATGGAGGGTAGAGGGTAGAGCACATACAGCATACAGCAGTGGGCAGTGGTATTCAGCCAGTCAGGCTTTGGCTTGAGAGGCCCTTGTTCCTGTCGTGAGTAAAGACCATATTGAAATACTTTAGGATTATTAGTGTACAGTACTGACCTGCTGAGAGGACGTTAGGGCACCTGTAGCAGTGCACTGGTGTCACG
Source organism: Distichodus sexfasciatus (assembly GCA_032718565.1). Classification (NCBI taxonomy): domain Eukaryota; kingdom Metazoa; phylum Chordata; class Actinopteri; order Characiformes; family Distichodontidae; genus Distichodus; species Distichodus sexfasciatus. The sequence goes on from JAVGVS010000289.1 coordinate 190,239, forward strand.
GGGAGGGACTGGAATTGACTGCTTGAAAAAGTCAAAGTCAAAGTAAACTTTGTCTCCTCTACTATATACAAATATATAAAGAGAGGAGATGACATGGCTCCAGTTATTACAGTACAAAGAACAAATACATATAAACAAAAATAACAGCAGAGTTGAGTTTATGTGTTATGTGCAGGTTCAAGATTTTAGAATTGTTACTGGTGTTGTTCATGGTTGATGAAGTGTTGGCTGAGATGTAATATGTGACTTGATAATGTCCTGACTTTGTCTATTTCTTTGAATTCCAACATCGGTTGCTCCTTTTCTTCATTGGAATAGAAAAAAAATCCACAATATCAAGGACTATAACTTAAAATCAAGGGGTTGTAACTACAAGTTACTTGATCATGTTCAGATTTTCTTTGGAGTACTGTGACCAACATGCTGTCAGAATTTTCAGACATACATTGAAAATAGCTTATGGATATTAACTGTAAGCACAATTGTAAGAATACATATCCACATTCATACATTTGCCAAAGTGCTTTATGTTTATTAACATCTATTTTTATATTCAAATCATCTGTTTTACATTGGTTTCACATGGTTCCCTGCGCCATCGACTGTTCTTTTCTGCATTCTCTTTAATATTCTCTCTCTGGTATGACTGTTGATTGACCTATGATTAACATTTTTTTTTGTATTTTCTTAATGCTTCTTGTTTTACTTTATTGTTACTTAATAAGTATTAACCAGGAATTCATAATACAACCATTATAGTTGTTTCAGAAATCTGAAATTGACATCTTTGGTTCTAGTAACCAATATCTAAAGGAGTGTTTATGAATTCCTGATTAAGCAACCCAGATTGCATGCTAGTGAGGCATTCATGTATTTATTATGTATTATTTACATTAACTGTTATGTCAACATATTTCTTTAAAGGTAGTGTTATTTCATAAATGTTATTTTTAATCCAATGTTTTTTTTAACACCCACCCCTCAGCTATCATGGCTTGCATTTTTGACCTGAAAGCCTTGGTGGACATGATGTCTATTGGAACTTTACTGGCCTACTCGTTGGTAGCTGCTTGCGTTCTTATTCTCAGGTTGGTGCCCATTTTTAGTTAAACCCCATGATTAATCGGACTGGAATCAGCGTATGACGTAATCAACTGAATATAGCCATTGTGCATGTTTAGTGTAGTTCATGATTCTGTTTATTTAGGCTTGTTTTCAAAGTCCATTTTAAGGGGCACACAGTTCTGTTTTCTAAAATCCTAAAAATGTCCCCTGCATGAAAAACAGGAATTTTAAGAATGTTTTGGGTTGTTGACTAAAACACACACAGGGCTGATCCACACACCAAAAGGCCTTTCAGTACAAGTGGGGAGGAGGGCTTGCATATAGCCTATCAGAGACTATTAGTGACTATGTGGGTGTGGCGTTCCAAACATAACAGCTATGTTCACTGATATAGTTACACAGCTCTGTGTTCTGTGGCCCACCACGAAACCAAATTTGGTAAATACCTGATATCAAGAACCCATGGCTAATAAGTGCAAATTATCATGTTTTTGTCTGTTAGTTGCTGTAATCATGCAGTGTGCATTGTCTGTTACTTTAAAACAATTAAACAAATTATTTCACTGATTGCAACTTCTATCTTAATAGAGTTAATATACATATAAATTCAGTCATTGCAACTTCTGTCTTAATAGACATAATATCCACTGTTAAAAAAAAAACATTAGTGACTGATAAAGGATCACCTCCGCCTATCAAGAATATCTGTTTAAGTAATTAATCAGCTTCTCCATTCATGCCAGCAAGGCGGGGGTGCAAACAGACAAGAATGGTTGCAAGTGTGAGGTTTTAGACTTAAGTTTAATGAACAACAAACCGAAACTGAATAAACCCACTCAGAGAACACATCCGCAGAGAGCAACAGAGACAAGACAGGAGAAAGGCAGGCTTAAATACTTTTTACACTGGTGTAGCACATTAGGCTAATGATCATCTGGTGGCAGAATGTGGAAACGGTACAAATGGCAAAAGGTCAATACAGCTCATCATTTGAAGACAAAAAACTTGTGAAGATGTTTGTCTTTAAGCAGAAACTTGTCAGTGTAGGATGAAAATAGACAGACAAAATATTTTTTAATGTGAACTTGCTGTCCCTGTGCTAACAAGATAAAAATGGGAAACTGTTAAAAATGAGCATAAGCACACAGCAAAAATTGAGCAGTAGCCGAGGAAGAAAAAAAATTAGTCATTGCTTTGCCTAGTCAAAGCCCAGATTTAAAGCATTTTGAAAATCTGGGGAATAATTCAAACTTTGCAGTTCAATCAAAAGACGATTTGAATGAACATGTCTAGATGTGCAAAATTGGAATAGTTATATCCAGGCAAATGTATTATCATGGATTTCAACTTAAAGGTCCCATATTATACATTTTGTCAACAAACTCTCACATTAGGTATTTTCACATGCTTTTTACTCCTCTGTTTCAGTCCCTTTCAGAACAAGCTGTTTCTCATTAGTATTCCTAAATGCAAATGAGCCGCTGTTGCTCACTCCCCACTCCGGAACTGGGATGTAGACAGCACGACGAGTGTTCACCTCACGTGAAAATAATCGGCATGGCTGCTGCTAACAGACCATCCATACAGTCATACATGTTCAACACAACACTCCGCCGGTAGACTTCTTCATTGCGATTCCTATGCTGCCGCTTGCGAGAAAACATGGCAGATCAGGAAGCGCTAGCAGTTCTACCTGGTGGGCAAAGGTTCTCAGATAGGGGGGGTGGAGTTATTCAAATATCCCCTAATGTGACATAGAGTTAAGGGAGAAATCTGAACGGCTCATTTAAGCATTTTTGTCATTTGTTAATTAATAATAACACTGTTTGAAATCAAACACAATTGACCATTTTTAAAATCAATTTTACAGTCTTTGTAGAGGACGTACAGGCCCAAATGGATGTCCAAAGAACAGAACAGGACAGGGATTTTATTCATAATATATAATAACATTTTGGATTTTTTGTTTTTAATGTTTTGAAACAGTAGAAGGTCTATACTGTACTGTTGTGAATAAATTTGGCTGAAAAACTTACCTTTTCCATCCTAAAAACGTGACTTTCTTGAGGTGAGGAATTCAATTCCAGCAGAATGTTAAAAGTTTCTGTTTTGACCACTCTACTCCAATATTTACGCTAAATCCACTCATTGACTAGCGTGAAGATATTTCTCCAGAATCCATCTTCGTCTCCTGAGTTCAGTTAACCTAACGCAGGTGGGCTATCCGTGTGGCTGTGAATGCAGTGTAGGCTACCGTAAATGCAAACGTAGCCGCGACCGCACCAAGCGTCTGTGAGTGCTACGTCGATAGTCAACTTCAAAGGCAAATTTCTCCGTTTCTCACTTTGCGTGACAGGAGAAACCCGACTCCTTTGAATGTTGATATCTCAGCCATGTGTCGTCCGATTCATTCGATATAGGTATCGTTTTGAAGGTTGACATAATACATAATAAAACATAATAATACCTTAATTTTGAAAATTTGAGAGAAGTGACTGGTTTTGCCTTGGAGGGTCATAAATATGAAGTGAGTGAAGCATATCAAGACAAACAAGCCAGAAACAGACATGGGGAAAACAGAAATGGTGGCCAGTAGTGGCTATATGGGGAATAACAGCCCAGATCATGACACCATGTGTCTGGATTGTTGTATGTCATAAGTTGCAAAATCAGTATGTTTTGAAGGGGAGTTTTTTTTTCTATGCACTAAGAAAAATATGGTTTTCATACTTCTAAGCAAAAGAAGGTGTTTTTGTTAATTGCATGAAAGTCATGTGTCGTGTCACTGTTCTTTGTTTCAGATACCGCCCAGATTCTACGTTTCAAAGTCCCAGAATCAGTGAAGAGGGGGGAGAAGTGGGTGAGTCTGAGCTAACTGAGTCAGAGTCTCACCTCAACCGACTGAAAGATGGAGAGACAACACTCCATTCTCTCCTCCACCCCACTCTGCAGCCCACTAAAGCCTCCTCCACTGCCGTCAACATGGCCGTCAGCATCATCGGTCAGCATCCCTTCCTCTACCTCTAATACAAATTATATTTGCTACTACTTTCTTTCCAAGAAGCAACAAATTATTGCTGCTGTTTTAAAAAAAATTCCACATTCCAAAGGCTGAAACTCCAGCCACAAAATATTGATAAATTTTTCTCTTCTTTTTGCAGTGATCTCAGTATGTGTGATAAGTGCACTTACTACCCACTGCATACAGGCCATTCTTAACGTGGAGATCTGGATTCTGGCATTGCTTGCAGTCTTTTTGCTCATCTTTTTTGCTTGCATCTTTTTGGTCTACAGACAACCACAAACTAGCAAGAAGGTCTCTTTCATGGTAGGTTTAGCTGCAAAATGTCATGAGGTTGAGGAGGTGTGTGTGTGATGCATATATAGCATGGATGTGGTCTGATGTATATATTTTGTAATAACCGGAATATTTGTGATAATATCTTTGGTAATTTGGGGAAGGCGCTTGAATACTTTAGTGAATGCAAAATTATTTTAGGCCTTGTTCAGGTTACAAACATCAAAACCAACAGCGCAAGAAATATGTTATAGTAAGCTTCTGCAGTTCTTGCTAGTGCGCTGTGTACAGATGTTCATTACTCTGTGTTTATTTGTTCTTCAGGTTCCCCTTTTGCCCTTCCTCCCTATTCTGAGTATACTTGTCAATGTTTACCTCATGGTGCAGCTAAATGGAGACACGTGGATTCGTTTTTCTGTCTGGATGGCTGTGGGTAAGCCTCTGTCTCTCTCCCGCTCACACACACATACACACCTGCATGCACATACATGTACTGTATGTTTGCATGCATACACTTTCTTTCCCATTTACAGTCACGTTCCTAGATCTAAATCGTCCTACACCTAGACCTCTAATGAACCTTACCTTCGTGACCAAAGTTAAACATTTTGGTTGTAATAAACAGAACATTTCTATAAAATCATATTTCCTTATAAGGACATAACCTAATTAACAAATATATAGATATGTCCAAAAAAAAACAAAAATTAACATATGTGACAATTACCTCCAAAAAATGCTGATCAAACCTAAACCTAAACACACACACACACACACACACACATATGCAAGTACATGCACATTCAGAAGAACCCAAAGTGACTTCAGACTAACTTGTCATACTGAATAAGCTTCTCTTTGTGCTGGACTATATTAGAGGCTTATGGGTGTGGGTTTGAGTGTGTAAACTAATTTAATTCACTGTTCTACATCCACAGGCTTTTTCATTTATTTCGGTTATGGAATGTGGCACAGCAGTGAACACAAGAGGCAGCAGCACAGGGCTCACACCATCCAAGAAAAAAAGATGTTCAGAAAGGATGGCAGTGTGGACAAATTCATCCGTTCAGAAAAGACTAGTCAGTTTTAAACTGATTGTGCCTTTAGACTCTTTGTTACCAGCCACAGAGCTCCTCATCAACTAGTTTGCCTCAGACCTTGACTCACCAAGAGGCTGGAGCTGGCTGGAGTGTTTTTCTCTCCTAACCTTGATGGATCAGTGTTATAAACCCTGTGTTTGGAATATGAACACACACCTCAGCCAATAGAGGTATTGATCACAAGAGAGAGGAATAGAGTTTTAGCTTCTTTAGCTCTAAATGAGTTTTTGAGTTTCAAGCCTAACCGTTACCTCCACTTATATGTTCATGCTCAACATTGCTAACTTATTTCAGGTGAGAGTGGAAGGAGGGAGCAGCATTTTCATAGCATTCATAAATTGTCTTTTTCTGCCATTTTGCCTTTTAAAGAGCAAGTAGTATTTCAGTAAAATTCTGCAAACTATTCTCAGCTCCACATGGGACCTTGTATAAAGACAGACAACACTGAGCCTACTGTGACAGAGGGCTAAAGCTTTTACATCTTTGCAATTGTAATAGCATTTGTACTTATTTTTGTATACTAATCGTGTGCTTACATTCCTGCCTCTTGGCTATAACCTGCCTATATGTCTGTCTTGACTTTATATTTTCACTATGTATATAGGTATGATTAATCTCATGACAGTGTTTTTAAACGGTCAAAAAGTGTAGAAAATACCAAAAAAGTAATACATACATATATAAATAAATACATAATTTCTTCTGAATATTATTCATGCAATATCCATTATATGTTACCTCTGTGGTTCACTACTGTTTGTATAATGTGATCTACTGATATTTTGATGTAGCTATGACTGGCTTACAATGACCAACCCATGAACCTTTTCTTCTTAAAGTAACCTGATCGTGCCCCACGTCAAAGAGTCTTAGATTGCTTGAGTAAATGTGATTTTATAAGATAACCTCCACAGTGTTTCTCCCATATTTTTTGTATTATATCTACAAGTAAAAGTAAAATCTTTTTAGTTTTTGAAATGACTAACATATTAAAGAGTAATGGGGTTTAAAACAGATTTTCTTTTCTTTTTTATGTGACTATTGTTATCAGTAAACATGGATTTCCATTTAATGGCATTTTGGTGTATGGGTCAGATCTTTAAAATATTACGTTTCACAATAAATATTACTAAAAATTAATACTTTGCCTTGTAATACCACATTTCACTAGCTATGTACTGATATTAATTAACAATATTCTCAAACATTAAATAATCTTGATAATTTCTCCTCTACTTATACAGTTTATATACATTATATGTTTAAATTGTTTTTCATTTTTTTGCATCAATCAAACTCACAATTCTAAGGGTCAAATTTTTTTTTTTTTTTGCAAATATTCTCCTTGCTCTATAGGTGATTAAATTTGTAAATAGCAGCAGGTTAAAGAAAAGATTGCCAAGGCTCTGGATGCTGAGGCAAGCCAGTCTTTGAACTTTTGATCTTTGCTGAAAGTAAATTGGCATCATGCTGAGCAATAAATCCACATTTATTGAGTAATTCCATGAGATTTGAGGAGAGAAGACGGTAAATGTCTTTTGGGCCAGCAGAGGGCACAAGAGGACAAATACTGCAAAACTTTGGCAAAGAAGTGTAAGTTGGAGGGGAGAAGGCAGGACCCTTGGTTTGGAGGATGAAGCCCACAGTGTAAATAGTGCAGTCTGTGGTTGTAGCTGGTGAGCTTCAGCTCTGCTGCTCAGGCCTTCCAACAGCTCACTGCCCTCAGGAACCGGTCACTCCAGCAACCATGAAGCTGTGGGTCCTCCTGCTGGTGCTGCTTTTGGTGGAGTTCCAAAATGGTGAGCTTTACTCCTTTTTGTTTTCTTGGATAGTTTGTAAAATTCCACAAAGTCCAGAGCTGTAATTTTGGAAGTCGATGTGGGCGTGTGGGCTGTGCAGTTTTCCAGGGGTGACACTGACATTATCGCTGGAGACAGTGCGTCCAGATTCCAGAAGAAGGGAGGAAGGAGGCTGGGAACAAGTTTTGCATTAACTAATGGAAAATATACATCTGCATTAACTTAAGGAAAATATGCTTAACTAAGTAGGATTAGGCTACTTAAGTTTAAGTAGCAAGTATAAGGAATCTGCTAAGTAGTATCAATGCTTTCCTACTGTAATGTTTACATAATAGAATGTTTTGTCAGTCTCTGAGCTCATTTCTGCTGTAGTTCAAGCTTGTTGTCACAGTTATCAAATAATCAGTATTTGTTCAACAGCACAATTTAGGCCAATTGGAAGATTGAGGTACCAGTTAATTTTTTAAAGAATTGACGTGCGATTTTCTATTAGAGATCAGTGTAAAGAGCAGAAAATGCTTGTACAGCTTGTACAGAAAATCTCCTGTTTGTACAGCCGTGTTGCAAAGAGAAAAGAGTTGTTTCCCAGATGGTGATGTTAGTCACAATACTTGCTTTTTCCTGTCTGCCCTCTCAAACAGCAAACTCAGAAACTTGTTATTGAGGAAATGGCAGAACATTTTCCATGCCTGTGTCTTCTGGCAGACTTGCTTATTCAGACTTTCACCTCTTTCTAAAATGTCTCACAAGTGTCTGCTTAAAAATGTATATATAAATATAGTGGTGGTCTAGACATTCACATCTAGACCATGAGCTTGTGGGTTTGAATCCTACTTCCAGCACCACCATTATTGAGTCCCTGAGCATTGAAGTTTAGTGCTGTCAGGGAAACTGTCCCTAAAATTAGGAAATGGAGGAGCTTCTGCTAAATGCCCTAAATTTAATTGTAAAAGTAAATACCATGGTAAATCTTTCCCATGCTGACACAGGTGTGAGTCAACAGATCAAGGTGAAGAAAGAAGATGCAGAGAACCGCCTCCGACCAGGGCGAAAGAGGGTAAAGGTTCGCTACCCTAAAGGTAAAGACAAAGATGGAAACGAAGGAAAAGCCCAGTCCATCCTAACCCAAGTTCTTGACAAAGGTCGGTTTCTACGTCTGGGTGACTCTCTGACCTTGAATCCTGGGAAGACAATGGAACTAAGATGCAAAGGAGCCAAGATCGGCTGGTCGTACCCATCTTACCTGGACACCTTTAATGATTCTCGCCTCAGGTACTACTGCCACATGTAGTTCTTTGTTTCCCCATTCTTGAGATTACTGACACAATTTAAACAGTCTGGCAATGATGGGCTGCACTGTAACGAAGTGGTGGCTAGAGTTGGGGACAAGACCACCTAAACTGAGACCAAGACAACACCAAGACCAGAGTGTGTTGAGACCGAGACAAGACTAAGACTCTGAAGGTGCCAAGACCGAGATTGAGTCCAAGACCGGACCAATGCACGTTTTACACCACATGACAAATAAGTGGAATATGCAAAGCCTAAGCAACATTTAACATGTTTATTCAATATTTCTCTCTTACATATCTATAATGAGGAAATAGCTTCACTGGAAGCAGTTATCCAAAATAATCACATGTTAAACTCTACAAAACACAGTGGCAGAACACTTCAAGACCAAACTAACTTTTATTGGCTTGCAGAGTTATTATGCAGAGACATTCTATGGCTTAATACTGTGAAGAAAAATAAGGTTAGTGCCAGGTGGAAACACTTCTTTATCCATTTGGTATCTATTGCGATGGAAAATAAAACGATTTCATGACAAATAATGCATTTACTATATTTGTTTTTTCCCTATTGATTACTCTCTAACATTATAAAATGGAAAACGTTTTCTGATTAACTGAAAATGAAGAAATGCTAAAGTTCTGGGTAATTTTGAGCCAATTTGGACTAATTTTAGCCTGTAGAATGGCCTTTCTGGAAGAGAACTACATTTTTGTGCATGATGGTGTTCCATATGAGAGTTGTGAGTGCTAACGTGAGTGCTTTAATTGCGAACACAGTAATTAATGCCATTTTTAAATAATTTCCACATACAAAGTCTTGTGATTCTGACAGTATGTATGTGGTTTCTGTAAGTTAAAGGGATTCTTAGTTTTTAAAACACTAATTAACACAACACAAAAGGCCCGTGTCAGCCTCAAAGAGTTTTAATAGAAACATTTTCAGAGTTGTGGTCTCGGCTGGTCTCGAAATAAAATCCCAAGTCCTCTTTGTCCGAGTCTATGACAAGACTGGGTACAATTACAGTCTGAGATAAGACCAGTCTCGAGACCAGTACTACAACACTAGTTTTGGCACAGTTGTGGTGTGTTCACAATGACAAATAATCACCGACTTTCACTACTGTCTAGCCAAATATCATTTAAGTGGCTCTCAGGAATGCTATACCAAGACCATTACTACAATCTTGTTGAAACCAACCAGTCATAATGAGACTATGAGGCTTCCTTTTGTTTCAGTATTAAACAGCATGAGAAGTTTGGTCAGTTGATCTTGACATCACCTTCTGCTGCTGATACGGGAGAATACAGCTGCTGGGTGATACTCTGCGATGGGGAAGAGTGTGAGAAGGATCCAGACAGGACCTCCACCACTTACATATATTTTACAGGTGTAGTAGCTCTTATAAAACATCTTACACATCTGAAATATATTGATGCTGGTTAGTACATGTTACGTAGAAGCAAATCTCATTCCAATTTCTTTGTGTCTCTGAAAAGACAAAGATGAGCTGTTTGTACCGTCAGCCATCCAAATTGACATTGTGTTCCTGCGTCCTGACAAGTCTGCCACCGTGCCATGCCGGGTCACCAATCCTAAGACCACAGTCTCACTCCACAGAGAAGTGCCTCCAGAAGAGATTGCTGTTGACGGGAACCAAATTTCTTACAACCCCACTAAGGGCTTCATCCTGCAGGAGCCCGGTCTACAGCACACAGGGGCCTTCTACTGTAAGGCCAGCAGTGCTAGTAAAACCACGCCTCAGATCTCCTCGAAATACAAGCTGCTCTATGTTGAAGGTGAAGGAACCTTTTTTGTAGGAATCTACTCAGTTGTTATGCCAGTCTTCGAATAAATGCCATAAAATCTCTTGATCCCATTTTAGTACCCAGTGGTCCACCTTTTGCAACTATTCAGCCCTCCTCAAATGAAGTGAGCGGTGGAGACATCTTTAACATCACATGCACAGTTCTGGGTGAGCCTGAGGTTGAAGTGAACTTTAGTTGGGCTTATCCAGGCCAGGTAATGGCACTAGCTACATTTTGACCAAAAACATTCTCATAACATTGGTACGTTATCTTTCTTCTGTGTTTGCATAACCTCAGACTTCTTTAAATGTGCCCTTTTTTAGGATCAGAGACCTGTCAGTATTCTCAACACCTGGAGGTTAATAAACAGAGGTTTGGGTCACACTACTCGCATCTCCCAGAGTGTCATGACTGTGGATGATGCAGAGACTATTGATTTTGGGGACTACACATGCACAGCCAGAAACCTCCATGGAGAGACGTCCGTGACTACACACGTGAGATCATATGACTAGTTTCTCCAGACGAGCCAAGAAAGAATGGCATTAAAACTGGACCGGACTGGACTAGGCTCCATTTACACCACAGGCATACTGCAGCAGGTTTAAACCAGCGATGCCACTTCGTGAGGATAAATCATTGTAAAAGTTGAGTATGGCACAAAAAATAAACATGAAATTGTGTACAAAGTGAGCAACTTTTGTCAATTTAAATGGGTTTGTGCTGTTCTTTACATTGAGCATATACATACAGTAGTTAAATGACTCCAATGATGACTGTCCCAAATCACTATTTTATGCTGTTTGTAGCCATAAACTGTAGCCTTTAGGTACACAACAGCATAGTAGTCACTATGATACATGTTAGGGCATTACTGGCATTGAACATGAAAAAGCTGACGGTGGAGCTCGGTGTGGAAAGTGTGCTAAGCCTCTAATGGACTCCGTATGTGGAATGTGCAGCGCAGACTCAGTACTTGTTTTGGTACAGTGTCACACTTCACTTTCTTTCTTCTCTTGCACCAGTCAGAAACCTTTTCTAGCAGTGGTGATTTTACCATTTGCCAAGATATCACAAATGATTATAATCATAAACACATTCCCATGAAGTGTTATTATAATACATTTGTACTTAAAAAAAAAAAAAAGTAATTTCTATGCAAGTGACAACTACAAAATATTTTTGTAATGACTTTATTAGTTGCATATTTTTAAGGGTTTCAGCTTCACTCAAATAAATTCACACACATCTTAGCCACACAAACATGTTATAGTTCTCATCCATAGTCAGACCTTAAAGCTGAAGTAGGAGGTTTTAGACAGTGAGGGGCAGTAAGGAGGCCACAGACATGCTCAAACAGTCTTCTGTATTGGTCCCATGGTCATATAGGATATTTAAGGGGTAAAAGAAAGAAAAACACAAACTCCTATACACCACTCTCATCTCAATCTCCCTAGGCCTAAAGGTGGGTGCTTAATATACTAAACTTTAATCGACTTGAATCTCACTATGTTTAGTGTAAAAAAAAACTAAACGTATTGAGATTTAAAGGGTGGTCATGTAATTACAGTTTGTCCCCACTAGATGGAATCAGTAGTGGTGCTGTCTGATCTGAAACTGAAAACCAATAACAGTGGTCAGTTTATTAGCTTAAATACATGGAACAAAAATAATGCTAGTTATAAATGTAATCTGGGCAGATGAAAAAGAATAGATTCAAACATTCCTGTTTTTATACAGTTTTTTTGGTATCGCTGAGATCTCATCTTAGTTCCACATCCAACACTCAATTCATGGAGCTAAGCTAGAGAAAAATCTAATGAAAAACGCTCTTCTGAAACATTATACATCACACCGCTAAGAAGAATCAAGAAAATTTCCATGACTTAGCTGATGGTATTTTTGTTGGATACAAAATCCTACTTAAAGGCTGCTAGTGGTAAAGCTTTTTTGTTTTAAAGGCCTTCATTTTTTGATTCCTCTGAACAGAAATGGAACACGGCCATTAAAACACATCTTCCCCATATTATCCACCCCCAGATAACCTAAGACCCAACCAAACAATCCACTGAAGAAAACTCATCAGAAAGCAAGACAATGCTAGTGACCAAAAAAAAAAAAAAAGAAGTCAAGCCCTGAGATATTTTTCCAATTCCAAAAAATCAGACATGAAAGGCAAAAGTAAAAAGAGGTGGCCTCATTGGTTAAGTGCTTCTGTGCAATATTTTATTCCAATAGTCTTTGTCATTTGAACTGTACAAGAGGAGTGGATCCATTTTGGAGTAACGCCCTTCAGGTGAATCAGGTCCAGGAGTACCCAGCTAATATAGCTTTCAGAACAGAGGAGGAATCCTGTACCTGGCAGAGTCTTTCCTGAAGCAACTTCCCGGAGGCCGGGGGCCGGTGTTATCTGGGAGAAATGGGGGGGCTGAAGAGGAGGCCAGAGTTCCGAGGGGACTGGAAAGTCATGGAAGGGGTGGGGGATGAAATCTTTTGTGGGCTTGACAAGTCTACGTTCTGCAGCTTCCAGAGCAGCTCCTCGTTTTCCATAGACAGACGCTTGTTGGCTTTGGTCTCCTTCTGAAGAGATTCCTGCAAGACAGCCTGCTCTGTAGAAAGTTGTCTGGAAAGACAAAATATTACAAAAAATATTATAAAACACCATATGAAATCCAAAAAAGCAGATCTATGCACCACTGAAATATTTTTACATCTAGGTATATACAGACCATGTCAAGACACAATGGGTTTGAGCAAACAAGAGATCACATGCTCCAGAAGTCTAAAGGAGTACTCCACCAAAAGGGGTAGCTACCACCAGAAAGTAAGTTAAAACACTGTTGTCCACATTACTGCCTCAAAGAAGTACACCTCTTTAGGTCAGCCTAAATGTCCTTTGTGAGTGGGAGCAGGGATGAAGCATTCATCACCAATGTCCGTTAAAGTCATGATGTTAATCATAATATGGAGTGATAGTAGAGATAGACTGATACCTTGATAAAGCAGCATGTCTGTTTATTCTGGCCATTAGGTCCTCATTGTCTTGCTGGACTTTATTTAGACATTCCTCCATTTTCACATTTTTTTCCATCTACAGTTGTGGCGGGGGGAAAGGTTCAGAGTTTTACCATTTTATACAATATTTTACAAGACATTATACAACACTGCAAAACATGAATCAGCTTTCCATTGTTAGATGACCCCAGTTCTCCTATAATTTCAGGAAATGCTAAAATAAGAAAAGGAGGAAGATTGCAGACCCAAATAAATGTCGGACTCACCAGTAGGTCCATTTGCATGAGCTTTTTCTCCTGCTGGTGGATCTGCTTGTTCTTAATATCCAGCACCACTTTCAGACTCTCTAGCTCTTGCTCCAGATACAGTGTGTGGGAGTCCTTCATAAACATAAACGTCATAGTAGATCAGGGAATTTGTCCACGGCATGAATATATGGGGACATGGAAGTAGACAAACTTCCAAAACAAAAAGTATGTATTAATAGATTATTAATTACTTAATAAATCCGGCCGATGTTCTAATAGCAAGAGTGTGTAGGGGGGTTGTTGGTGGCCTAGTGGTAGGTTATTAGCGATGGATCAAAAGGTGGTGGGTTCAAGCCTGCTCTGACCTGCTTCTAGCATTATGGGGGTAATCCTACCACCTGGACTACCATCATTCGGTCCCTGAGCAAGACCCTAAACCCCAAACTGCCCCAACGAGACGGTCACTGCAATTAGGAAAAAGGAAGTGACTCTGGATAAGAGCGTCGGCTAAATGCCGTAAATGCCCTAAGCATATCCCATAACCCCAAGTTGTTCCAGGGATCTGATTATGAAATATCCATTGGAATGCCAGTCATTGTTGTGGTTATATATTTAAGTAGGGCTGAATAAGCGTGTCTGCTAATCTTGTGTAGATATCGCAACTGCAGGGACAGTCAGTCGGGAGCAAACTTGGGTTTTAAGTACCTTGCTCAGTGGTAGAGAGGTGTTAGGACAAAACCAGGTTCAAACCCATTCATAGAACTGGCTCCTTCTGTATCACTATATATAGAGTTTTGGAAACTCAACGAGGACCCTTATCTCTTTCCCACTTTCCCGTTAAGTGCCAGACCCCACTTAACACTAATCTAATATTAACCTACCCTCCCTGAAAGTCTCATTACGCCCTAAATGGACAAAAAAGTGTGCAAACTCCACTATCAGTGGACACTTTTCCTGTCGGCCTGATAAGGCGGATAAAAAGAATAACAGTGGTCAAGTGGGGCAGGGCGGTAGAAAACCCACCTGACATTTCATCGACAGTGCTCTCCTTCGGTCCTCCTCTGCTTTCAGCCTCTCGCTGAGGACGGTGTTCTCCGTTGTAAGCTCCTCAATCTGATTCTGATAGAGGTGAAATATATTAATTGCAAAGCGACCCATACTAATAGGCATAACAGATTACATTCAGACGGTTTGAGTTAACACTAGGACTACAGTAGCGTTTGACTAAAGGTTTGACACACCTACCTACTCATTATTTGATGGCATTATTTTGCCCCACTCATTAAATCATTATCATTAAAAACAGAAAAAAATCATGCGGACAATTAGACAGTTGTCCCGCTGTGGCGACTCCTAACGGGAGAAGCTGAAAGAAGAAAATTAAATGCCATAACGATTATTATTTATTTCCTTCTTTAGCCAGCCTTTACCTCTGTAATCTGTTGATGTGCTTTATGAGGGAGGCTGAGGTGTTTAAGGATTTTTAAACATGCTCAGCACTTGTCTAATTTGTACATTGCACATTTTAAGATAAACAAAAGATTAAAATTTAAGGAAATGTATAACCTCTAATCAAAATGCCTTTCAGACAGACCTTCAATCAGGACTATCCAAACCTTTGACTGTAAACTACTGTACATCACTCCAGGGTGCTTACAGATAGTGTTGTTTCTGCATCTTTTAGTGTCTTTTCTAATGTCTGCACATCCTGCTCATGGGATATCTTGAGTTCTGGAGGACAAAAGAACAACCAAATCAAAGTAAATCCTAACAAGTAGATTAACCGCAGAAATATTTCCCATATGGAGCATGAACAACTTATGTGGAGAGAGAAAGAAAGCAGCAGTCACCTTCAAACAACCCTTCGTAGTGCTGTTTAAGGCTCTCCACCTTCTCTGCATGGCTAACGTCCAGTTCTTTCTTCATAGTCTCATGTTTGGCTCTCAACTCCACCAGCTACAAGAGCAGTGGGGGGAAAAAAAAAACCTCACTAAGTGAAGTACTTGCCAAATGTTTGAGTGTTTGAGAAACGCAATCAGCAATGGGCACACAAAAGCTTGCAGCCCCAAAAATAAATGACCCCTTTGTCAATGTCTAAAGACACTGGAAACTTGGAGAAGCTAAAGCACAGGTATCGGCTAGCAACCCTAAATGTGTAGCAATGTATTAATCAATCTCGCCTGCTGCTCCATTTCCACTTTGCATTTGTCTGCCTGCTCCTGATAGGTCTGGTGAATCTTCTCCCACTCTGCTGAGTAGAAAGTCTTGAGCCGCTCCTCCAGGTCGGCCAGGTCGGCACGGTGTTGCTCCTGAACTTTCTGCAGCTCTCCATCGAAGGCAGCGCGCTGTTCCTCTGCTTCCTGTTCCAGACGCTGGCATGACTGGACTGAGGTGACTGCGGACACAAATTTGTTCAATTAATCTGTGTGAAAAACATTTACATTCTTGGAATGAACCAATCCAACCTTTTTTCTGTCTAGATACATTACATTAAACTAGGCAGACAAATTTATACAAAGCGACTTGCGACAGGAAAAAACATACAAGCTAGGGACCGTAGCAGAGCAAACAGTGGATACTAAGTGCTAAGTTCTAAGTGTAGGAGGGTCAAGGCATCTTCAGTAAGTTCATTCAGAGAGGAGGTTTTCTCTAAAAAGATGAGTCTTCTCCTTGAAGACGGAGAAGGATGCACATGTTCTGGTGGCCCTGGGCAACTCATTCCACCAGAGGGGAACCACAAAGAAGAACAGTCGGGACTTGGTGTGCTTTGTGCGTAGGGTCAGCACAGCCCGGCGGTTTTGGTTGTGGGAGCAGCGGAGGGAGCGAGATGGAACATAAGCCTGTATGAGAGAATTGAGGTAGTTGGGAGCGAACCCAGACCTCACTCTGTACACCAGCGCCAGTGATTTGAATTTGATTCAAGATGCCATGGGAAGCCAGCGTAGGTCAATAAAATAGAGGAGAGACATGTGACCTTTTGGGCCTGATTTTTCTGGTGTTGTATAGGGCAAAGTCACAGGACTAAGACATTGATGCAATGTGGTCAAAGAGAGATACCAATACCTGGGCTTTGGTTATCAGTTTGATACCCAGAGGATCATTAATAAGTTGCATAACACACAGTGTGCAAGAGACTGTGATCAGTATTTTATGTGTGAGGTAACATCCGCCATAATAAAGGCCTTACAGACCTAAGAAAATTTGGGGTGTTTTTCTAAAGCTTTGTTTTTAGGCTTAAAAGAAGCTATACATGCCTTATGTTGTTACGTTCAGGACATCCTCCACTACTCAGATTTGTCATAGTTTGACGTGTAAATGCTGACAGTCTTGAAAATCCTGCAGCTGTTTTTTAAAAAAAACTTTTGGTTTATGTAGTATAAAAGTGCTGAAGCTGTAGTTATAACTACAAAAATAATAAGTGATCCGTTTTATTGGTTCGCAGAGTTGGCAGAGTTGTTACTATGCAGACAACTAAAAATCAATTCAAAATGAAGAAATACTAAGAAATCTTTGGGAATTTTGAGCTGATTGGACTCATTTTGGCCTATAAAAAGGAGCTGCTTTTGGCCTTTCTGGAAGAACTACGTTTTTGTGAGTGATGGCGTTCCACAGGACTGTCCCGAGCGCACTCACCTAGAGTGGGTGTTTACATCACAATAAGTTCAAAGTCTGATTCTGACGGTATGTGTATGGTTTTTATAAGGATTCGGAGTTATAAAAACACAAATTAATAAACAATGCTAAATGTATGCGTCGGTCTCAAAAAGTTAAATACTGCTTTTTTTTGATTCCAAAATGTAATAATTGCAACCATATTCCAATCCAGAATTAGACCAACAATCGATCTCTGTATAGGATCGTTACATCCCTGTTAAGCGCTTCACATAATTCAGAAGCAGCTTTAAAAGGACTGTACCTGTTCGTACATTTTAATACTGCTTTTAACCTCTGATGCTTGTTTAAAGTAGAGCTGTATGCATGCCAGCTCTGAAAAAGTTCCCTGCTTAAAAAACATGACATAAGGTCCTGGCAACACTTGATGGTATGATTCATTAGAAAAGCATCCCGCTCATATGCAGTTGTCACCACAGTTATAGAACCACCAGCGGCAGTACTACTAAAGCTACATCTGTTACAAGACACTACATGTCAAGTTACCAGTGAGAAAAAAAAAAGTTGTGACAGTTGACGGCATCGTAGAACAAAAATAAGAGATGGTAACAGATTTCTCATGTGAAAATCCAGTTTCACAATCTGCTCAGGGCTGGACAACAGGGTTGGAGTCCTCTATTTCTGAATCGCTTCGCTCAACACCGAGAACAGATGCCCACTGCCCACTCCCAGAGGGGCAAGGACACACCGCCGTTGCAGTTTTTGGCATATCAGCTGCAGCTGCTACTCTTTGTGTTCTAAAGTAAGTGAAAAGGCTGTGCTGACAAGTCCACCAACTCATAAAGCAGCAGGCTGATCTTGTGGGACTTGTAATTCAGTTCCCAGATGCCCAGATCCCTTCCGCATTTCTGATGCCAGTTATGGAGGATTGATTTAGCCTCCATTAGTGATATAAGGCTGGCAAAGATGACCGATGCCTTTGCCCTGTAATGAACTAACCTATACAACCTTATTTTACCTCGGATGTGACTCCATAAGATCAGATCCTTCATCACTCAGGCCATTTCGAAACCAAACATTTCAAAACTGAAGTCTAAGATGATTTAAGACAACATTCGCTGCTCAGTGCCAAAACTACTCTTTTCAGAACTGTTGACTCACAAGATAAAAATGAGTCACTCAAGCACATCTGAGTCTAATAATAAGAAAAGTCAAGAGGAGGTACAAGGGGTCTGGCTGGAAATAAAGACAATCTGTCATGCGGCCCCGGAGGCAAACACTCGCACCCTTTACCCTGTCAAGTGCCGTTTAAACAACAGACAATCACCATCAAATCACTGATCATATGAACTGAACCTCACCTGTAGGACTAACGCTCTCTCCCCTTTAACTTGGGTCCCTACACAGGAAGCACCACGACATCTGCAGCGCCAGAGACAGCAGATGAGCCAGGGCCAATGCTCACTAATGGCTGGATGTGTTTCATAAATCTGCAGTGTAATTCTATTACAGGGCAAATTTATGCTGCAGAGCTCAGACGGCACAGTCTATAAATAATCCATATAATGGGAGTGAATGGAAAAGCAGCAGATCAGCAGAAGAGGCAAGTTTGTTTTGGAAAAAAGAGGAGAACAAGGGCAGCATGATGCGTCTTGTCAGTGTCGCATGTAAAGTGGACAAGGACATTTTTCAGAAAATCTACTAAGCAACCTGATATCCAAAGAGGCATCTTGGGAGTCGGGGAAAAGATCTGTGGGTGAACTTGGGATTTTATCTGAACATCTATCTCTTGAGTTAACCCTAATAAGAACAACTGATATGCTGGAGGGACTAGTTAATCTTTAAAGTGGCTCAACATAGTCTAATTTCTACAGAAAAAAAGTATTATAAAATCATTATTGCAAAAAAGAAAAAGAAAAAGTGATGAAATATCTTTAGTCAGCAGTGACAAAATGAGAACAGATCTTTCGCAACAGTCAGAGATGTGAAGATCCTTCTAAAAGCAATTTACATTAGTGCAGTGCTTTTTTAATATGTGATCAATTTGGAGAGAAGCCAACTTGAAGTGTTTAAAGCTCCAGTAAGCACAGCCCAGTGACTTCACCCAAAGGAGAAACTCTTGATATCCATATTAAGTGGCAGACAGAAATCAATATCTGAAACCTTATGCTGGCAGCAAAATGATATTGATATCAAGAATATTGGTATGACTTGTGTTTGTCTGGTGGGCAAATGCAGTAGTATGAAGGTCTTGTACAGGACTGGAATGTGGTGTTAAGTTAATAGTAGGAAAGTCAGGTGAAGAATTGATCCAGACATGGAAAAAAAAAAAAAGATGGCTCAATGGGGTAGAATCATTTTTGTAAACAAAGAATGAAGTAGCTAATCGTAAATAACAGGTCACACACTGTCAGAGAAAACAATAAATGTCCTTGCCTGATTATAACCATAGAGCTGACATGTACCCATGCGATCTTCTTTCTTCACACAGCTGCTGTAATTGCACTGACTTTATTAAACGTAACCCGTCTTTAACACAGACCTACACAAAGACTAGGCCTCGGGCTATAAGTGCATTCTGGGACAGTGGGGTCTCCACTCCTACTACAGCGACGTCTGGAGGAAAGGGCATATGGGACAATGCTTGTTTCTAAAATCCCCCTCGAGGGAAAGCAATGCTTCTAGTGACTTTGCCCTGGCATAATAACACGGCAGTAAAACGGCAGCTCCACCCCCTCCCTGTCCTAACATCGCTAAGAGTTCACTGGCAGGTCCAAGCGTAGTGGTGGGCAGGTGAAATTAAACAGAAGAGGACAAAAAAAAGGCAAATTACAGGAGAGCAGAGGAAGCCAAGCGGGTCAGATAATCACTGTGGGAGGTGGGGGAAAGAACACCCACTGTTCTGCTTATTGATTACTTCCACTTGTGTCAAACAATCTATTGTTGATGTCTGCCAAAGGCAAACATGTGTGTTCGTTTTAGATGCATTAAAATAAAGACTGCTGAATATATTAGCACTCACCGAGTTCCTCCTTCAAGTTGAGAAGTTCAGCAGTAAGCCCTTGTCGCTGTTTTACTGCTTCTTCGTGCTGTAGATATAGAGAGGAAACTCGTCAGCAACTTATTGAAATTTCTCCTAGAGTTAATGCATGTAAAAGAGGTGGTCACATGACATGAAGAGGCTTCTATGCGGTTAAAATATAACACGACTTGATGAAATATCACTTTACCTAACTACAATCAGACAGACCTCCTGCCTAAAGAGGAAAACTTGGAAGGCGTTTTGTTTTGAAGATTCTGCACACTCTACAGTAAATGTCTCTAGCATCATATAGCAGCTTATTTCGCATGGAAGGTACACTGGTAACTGGTGTTCTCACTCAGCTGACTAACAAATGATGCAGAGTGGTATAATCTTCCTCCTTGCCTACCCTCCCAACACACACTTGCTCGCTTTCTTTTTTAAAGTGGAGACCAGCCAGCAGCACAGCTGCAGTGCTCCCGTCAGCCTCCCAAACAGACGCAGAGGGGATTCCAAAAAACGCCTGCTGGCTTCCCAACCTGTGCCTTCCCCCGCAGATCAATAAAATCCACGCCGAGACACGCGTCTGAAAGCGGCGGACTGACATTCCCCAGTTTAAAAAAAATCCTAAGAGACAGCACAATATAGGGAGAATCCAAGAAACTGACCAGGATCCGCATTGGATGATGAGTCACTTACAACTCCCAGACCATGAGGCATGAGCTTAATAATTAAAATGAGCCAGGCTGTGCACGCTTTGTGCAGGCATCCACACGTATCCCATTTCCCCATCCTACCCCGGTCCCAGAGGGGAAGCTGAGCGTCTTTACCCTGAGTCCAGCACATGGAGCACTGATGCAAGCTTTGCTGCCGGAGCAGCCCATGGTCCGACCGTTCTCTGCAGCTCTGCGCCGCCACGAGACGCAGGGAGACACAGCAGCCCAGGTGGAGGAGCCACCGCCACCACCTCCGCCTCCCTGCACAACTGTGCTCTCTCTTTACATCTGAGGGATGACTGGGGAAAGCAATTCCATTGGCCCTTGCTTCCTCCAACCGCTTGGCTCCCGGTGGCTAGGACTTACCGTAACGTCCCTAATAGAGGAGCAGTGGTGGAGGAGGCAGTACTGTGGATATACTGGCAGGACATGTATCGCTGCTCTTTAACACAGCCATCAGAGGCGAATACAAAAACAGGAGGTGGGGGTGGTGGGCTCTGACAGTACGCTGATCGAGTGGCACTTAGTGAAATGCAGCATGTTATAGCAGAGGAGTGTGACCTTTCCAGAGGAGAGATGAGGCTCCTTTGTAGTGTTTTGCTCACGAAAAAAGAAACAGCAATGGGCACTTTACGTTAAAACTGGACATCACCTCCTCACGAAGTTGGTATATTCATGTTTAAATATGCCTCCAATTAAAAAAGATAAATATTCTATGTCTTATATTCTCTCTCTATATTTTATATTTACGTATAAAAGGAACACAATGAAATCTCTCTGTATTTTATTATAAATTATCTGTGATTCATTTAAAATATGTTTATTTTAAATCCAATAAATATCGACTAAAGCACACTTACTCAATAATTCTCTTCTAACTTAATAGTTAATAAGAATTTTCTAAAGCAACCAATCCAAGTTGGATTTCAATTTGATTTGGCCACATTAGCATTTTTGGTCTGTGTGCACCTTTAATGCACTAAATCTCTTCCAGTGAGACAAAATCAATACTAATAGACTGCTTAATAAAGTGGCTTCAATAACATCAGTCCTTTAGATTGAAAGACAACACCAGTGCAATTCCAGGGCAAAGGAAAACACTAACATTAAAAAATAAAAATAAGGCAGACAGTACAAACAATACTGCAATATTTTTAGGTGTGCACCCTCTAACAGTGAAATTATGGCACTGGCCCGAGTGTTGACAAGTCTTTGCAAACATGTGACATTAACCAGCCCACTTCACCTTCCCTAAAGCCTGGCTCTGCCTACAACCATATCAAGTCAGCAGCTGCTCGCTCGCTTGCGCACAGACACACACACACACACACACACACACACTCTGTATTACTATCTTTGTGAGGTCCTTCCATAGACTCCCTTAATGACTCAAGTACATAATTTTACACCTACACCTAACCCTAACCCTAACCTCAGTAACCAAAAGCACATCTTTTACTTCTTTTAGTTTCTCAAATAAAACAAGCACATTTTCTATAAAGTCATTTTTCCTCATGGGGACCTCTCAAATGTCCCCACAAAGCCCAAAAAAAACAGATAAGTGATTTTAGGGGACAAAAGGTCCCCAAGATGCGATAAATACATGGCCACACACACACACACACACACACACACACACACAGAGCAAGGGCCAGCCCACTATTCTTAGGCCAATGAATGTTTAACAGATTCCATTGCAAGACATTGTCCTTCCAAAACAAAACAACCCGGTGTACTAGGGATCCACATATTGTATTCTCATTATGAGTAAGAAATTAAGTGGACAAAAATTTGTGGAAACGACACAAAAAGGTACAGGCCGGTTCAAGCAATGCAAACCAAAAAGCAGCACACACAGTTGTTCTTATTTTTCATTACTGAGGACTCTCATATACAGTCACCTATGCATTAAACGTGAGGCCGTGACTGCAAAGGGACAGAACCCTCTTGGCAAATCCATATTTCGTCTACAATAGCCGCCTTTCCAGATGTGTGGATTACTCGATACTCTCATGCTATAACCCCTTGCCATGCATACAGTATCAGAACCATGGATCGAATCAATAGTAATCCAGAAACTAGCATGACCATACACAAGTTCACCTACTATTGTGCTTCACTTGCTCTGCTGTGTGCTCCACATGCATAAGGTCAAAAACAAGAAACAAGTCAGTCAATGGGCCAATTTCCCAGTCGAGGATTAAGCCTAGTCCTAGACTAGTTTTGAGTTAAAATGGTAAATCTCCATTGGTAGTAGAATTTAGTCCAAGACTAGCCTTAATCCATGAGCAAGAAACCAGCCCAATATGTTTTACATTTGGCTTATGGTTTCCTCTTGGTTTTACCTTGTGTTATACCTATATTACTTGAAAATGTAATATTAGTGTGTGTACGTTATGTACTCTACCCTGCTTTACTGTAAAAGTCTGTGTTCTAGTTAAATAAAGGCAATAAATATAATAATAAACAGGCGTATCACTGACTAAATCAACAGTTCAAGTTTGCGAACACTGATCTTCACAATGTCAAAAATACACTACTACAGCCACTAGTGCTACAGAATACTATCAGCAGTGCTACTCAAATATTGCTGTACTGATCCTACATGTGCACATGGTTACAGAAATTTGCTAAATGCTGCATTGTTCTAATTGTTCATGTTAGATTTCTGTGCAAATTAATCTAACC
This sequence comes from Distichodus sexfasciatus, assembly GCA_032718565.1. Lineage (NCBI taxonomy): Eukaryota > Metazoa > Chordata > Actinopteri > Characiformes > Distichodontidae > Distichodus > Distichodus sexfasciatus. Next base: position 213,903 of record JAVGVS010000289.1, read on the forward strand.
AGTGATCACTGATGGTTAAAACCATTAGCAATAACAAACGCATACACATTTTATTTCTAGACCGCTTAAACTTGTCAAATTTCATACATGCAGAGAAGTGAGACATATTTTAGATAATAGCATAAAGTTGGCTTCTCAGTAACAACTTTGAGAAACCAAGCCATCTCCCTCTCACTGCTGGGCTCTCGCTCACACATGGGTACACACATACGCCAAAGGAATATTTGGAATTTGGCATTACTGTAAGAAAATGTTTGAGAGCCTCAGAATTTTCACTGGTAACTTTCTACCAATAAATAAGATTAATTTGCTTACCTTTGCACTCAGGTTTTGCACAACCACGGAAATGGCCTCAAATCTGCAGTTGCTGGACAGAAAGTGGTTTTTCAGCTGCTGGATGGTTTGGTTCTTTTTCTCGCACAGGGCCTTGTAGTATCCCACCCCACGAGGCTTGGTCTCCGGTGGCGCAACGTCTGCGTGGTCGCTTGTCTGGCTCTGTTGCTGGCCCTGAGTGCTCGCCTTCGACTTGCTTTTGTCCACTGTAAGAAAGCAGTCGTTTAGCATCGCCACACTGTTCAGCATCCTTTCCCTCAACACCTTCCACTCCAGCTGGTACGTTTTTACACCTTTCCTCTACTTCCCCAACTCAGAGATGAGCCGTTAGGACTCGTTCAGGCGCCGTTCCCTGCCATCAAATGCAGAGCTGTCTGAGATTACATCCATCTCCTGATCCTATCTCCCCTCTGTGCAACGGCCGGACATCAGAGAGCTCTTATTTTAGCAGTACCGTGCCACACGGGTTTTGATTTACATCACCTTTATAAATACAACACGGGGGCATAATAATGGCCAGAATCCCCCTAACGAGGAGGTATTACCAGTGAGTGGGGAGGAAAAAAAAAGCCAGAGGAACTAATCACACCCAAGGAGATTATCAGGTGAATAGAACATATAGAGCAGGACTTCATGGTGCCAGCTGGATTTGTATGACTTTTGACACTGGACACCAAGAGCCTGTATGCAGGCAAGTTGCTGTGTGTGAGCTATTACATAACGTCTCTGTGAGAACTGGCTCAAAAGGACATTACTGAAATGCCACTTTTAAACTTTTAACTTTTAAGGGGGTGGATGGTGGTTTTGAACCCCTCGTGTGAGACTTTTTCTCTGCTTACATGAAGGTGTTGAACATTCATAACAGATACATATGCTTGCAAATGAAAATGTCCATTGTGACACCACTTGTTTCTATTTAAAATTAGATACCAACTTTACAAAAGCAAAAATATTCAATCTAGGAAGCCAGAACGTTAACTTGTAGTTTTGTAATAACATCCTTAGTCCTACTGAATTTTACTCATATCAAATACTGCATACAGTTAATATCATATTAATGCAGTCGTGTAAATAATTATGGTTAAGTATAACCTGTAAATTAATCCTTTTCAGATACTTCTATGGAATAAAATAGCATTCTATGTTCACTGCAGATTATTTTCAGCACAAATATTAGTGTCTTTCTACTAGCGACCAGTACACCCACTTTGTAAAAGCAAACAGCTGAAAACTTTCCATGCCCGTTGAGCTCCTCGTTCCCACCCACAGAACAAACAGAAGTGTTCTTATTGTGTCTATAGGAACAGGCAACACTGCAAACTTAAATGACAAATGAATATCCAAATTCCAGCCTGGCTTTCGATATCTCTAGCTGTGTATTTGGATATGCTGTTGGGCCACTTGCAAAATGTATCATATTCACACTCAAACAAGACCTACTTCAGAACCCCTTGGGAAGGACATCATAAAATTTAGGTCCATTCAGGGTCTCATTAAAAAGAGGAAGACCTGTATCCAAAAGGTTAGGCCAGAAAAAAATCCAGAAGACACAGCAATAATCTGCTGCTTAACTCAACTGTGTGTTACAGTGACCCTTAACAAGTGTAAAGGTCGTGGATGTATCTCGTTTCTAAGATGCAGAACACTTTTGGAGAAAGAAACATGACCTACATGACATATTCACAAACATTCCTTCGAAAAACCAAGCAACGTGCCATGCAGTGGTCCAATAATTCAAACCATAAATATGTCACTGCTGGTAAACATTTTAGTATAAAATCAAATGCTTCCTATGGCTCCCTCTACTGGTGCACCTGGTCATGGCCCGCCTCATCAGTAGAACAAAAAAAAAAAAGTTCTCCATCTGTAGGCATACGGAAACTTAACCCTTAAACTGCACATGTAGAATTTTTTTTTATTAATAATAAAAAGCTCTTTCATCACCATCAATATGATGAACTGGCTGCACGTGCGTGTGAATTGAGATTTACTTGGTTACCATTAAGTAAGTATTTGTCATTGTGAACATAACACACCACAGCACACAGTGCACCACAAAGAAATTAGACCACTGCATTTGACCCCATCTGTGAAGGAGCAGTGGGCAGCTTTTTTGAGCAGCACCCGTGGAGCAGCGTTTGACGACGGTACTTTGTTCACGAGTAACCTAACCGTTACACGACCAATTGCACCAGCATCTAAAGCAGTGTTTCTCAACCCAGTCTGTCTACATTTCTGCTGTCTCGCTTCTCAAGCAAACGGTATCAGGTTTGCTGTGTTCCTGGTCACTAGGTTCAAATGTGGTGGACTGAATGGGTTGAGAAATACTGCTCTGTTTTTCCACTACTGACCGCAAGAGGTCTCTACAAAGCAAACGTTAAAAATAAAACTGGAAAAAAAAAGTAATTTGCCTTAATGAACATTGTCAAGATTACATTAAATTCTCTTCACCCCTACAGTTTAACGCCAGCCTACATAATTACAGTACAGTAATTAGCCCCTTTTTAGAGACATTAATTTCACCCTACAGGGGTCTTTAGGGAGCATTCTGTGATTTAAAGTACTGTAACTGAGATTTAACAGTCAGGATAATTCTCCCGTAGAGTTTCACTTTTACCGTATAACCAAATGAAAGTCTCACTGGTGAGGTATCAGGCGCAGGAATCCTGAAGATGTCAATTCTAGACTGTGACTTGAAATTTTGAGGACTATAGTTTATAGTAACTAAACACAGTTTGCTATAAATATCGATTCATTGCACATTTCTGCACAGAGATGGCCTGTTTCCAGAAGTCAAATATTAATACCTTCTACGAAACCCCCCCCAAACATTACCTGATATACTTGGAGCCTGCCATAAAGCAACAGCAACAGCAAAGCACGCTGGAGCAGATAACCGCCTGCCGTCATGAATGATTCATCCTCATCTCACACACCTGAATTATTCAGACAGGTCCAAGAGGGCTGAAAAGCAGATGCACTTCATGCCTGCAGTAGGTCAGTACCAATCTTACTGCCCTGAACAAGACCTCCATGTCAGTCAGACCCACGGTACAAAAGTGAGATCTAGATTTTGTCTGTGATAAACAGTAAAACAGAAAACATATCACACTATAGAGCACACATGTTCAAAAAACGATTTTAATGAACATTTCTCATAACCTCATTCTACAATAGATTTTATTCTCTCTATATATCGTCACGTTTCCCCTGCACATTCTCGAGCCATTTTTCTTTTCGTTTTAAACTAGCCCGATGAGACAAATAGCCAGTATTTATACTGTGTCCAAGAGGGTTATAACAGACACTGTTGGAATGACATAAGGAGCATTCACCATCCTCGTGTGCCACTATGAGACAGCTCTGCTCAGTTTGCCTAATCCACTGAGCTCATTCTTAACACTTGTGTGTGTGTGTGTGTGTGTGTGTGTATATATATATATATATATATATATATATATATATATATATATATATATATATATATATATATATATATATATATATATATATATATAATATATATATATGTTCAAAGTTAATGTGATGTAAACACATCACAAGTATAAACAAATGGCTACACATTTATGAAATCAGGCAGGAACACTGCTTCTCTCGTTTTCTTTTCTGGCATGAAAATTCAGATGCAAATTCATCAGAGGAATTGGTAAACAAGTGGGCATGTGAGAAAGCATTAGCCATCTACACGAGCAAGTAATCTGTACCATGAGATTAAAGGAATTATTGTTCATTATTTACAAATCCATTAGGATATTATGACTGTTTATAAAAAAAAAAAAAAAAAAGCTACAAATTATATTGCCAGTGGCTCAGTAGTCCAAAAAATATGACCAAAATCAATGCGTACTGCTTGTAATAAATATGAAAACTGTTTAGTTACAAAGCAGACTAGAATTTTGCCTCTAGAAAGGTAAAATTTACTGAAAAGACTCACTGACCCAGATTACACAAGGTCTATGGTGAGCAACTGAAGCCTATAATTTACAATAAACAGGTCAGTCTTACATCTGAAGTCATGTATCAGTATCATCAACACACCTTTCTATCGCAGTAGATATTTCAACAAGTGAAATGTGACTCCAATCTGAACCATTTCATAAATCAAGTTTAAATATAGTCAAATGTAAGCAAGCGCAAAAGATAGACTCCATATTCAAGTCCATATTTGGTAATTCTCTATAAAAAGACAAAGGAAAGTGCCCACAAAAAATCTCTAATTGGAATCTCTGAAGGAATGTCTACAAGACTACACACCACTCAATTCTAGTGACAACATCCTAAATAACCCACCTTTAAGCTTCAAACTTGAGATGGAGGTTTCTAGAGCAGTATGTCACTGTGTATACACATGAAAGTGGTCAACAAATCAGAGGAAGGTACATGATTTGAGGATAAACAAATTAAGGTCAGGTACCTATGATGAGAAAACGAGCTGGTGCAGAAATCCATGCAGACTATTTTTGAACTGTAAGCAAATGCCTTTTGGGAATGTAGATGAGCAACAAATATCAGATACTCGCCTCGTCCGTCAGAGAAAACAGCCAGACTAAAAATAGACGGCACTCAAACTCAACACATCAGAGGAGACAGCACCTTGCATATTCAGATGCAAATGTTGTAAAGATACAGATAAGATGTTTTACATTATAAACATAAACTGGTGAAGAACAGACCTGCTCGGAACACCACAGTGCTCTTCTTGCAGCCAGACAGCAGCTGGAGGCTCCGGAGCAAGCCTTTAGCAGTCAGCTTCACATGGATGTTGGAAAGAGAAATTTTGGGGGAAAACAGCATCTTGCCAGTCCAAAAGAGCACACAAGTAAAAACGTTCTTCAAGAACAACAAAACGAGGAGCATTCAGAAGTAGCAGCTTGGGTGGGAAGCCACACGCAGAGAGCTTAAAGCATCATGAAACAGTTCCATGAAGCACTAAAAGAGACAGCAAGAAATGACACCGGAGAGAACAACAACAACAAAAAAACGCTGGATAACAGTAGTAAAGCATACAGTGAGCGAGGACACAAAAATATCCTTCACAAGACTGGCATTCCCCTCAATTTCTTGGAAAAGAGTGGTGGGCAAGTGCCTGAGAAGGGCTTTGTAGCACTTCAGCCCTAAATAGCTGTTAAATGAAAAAAGCACACAAGCTTAACCTGCTCGTCAGAGACAAGCTTTCGGCCGTCTGTGTTCAAGCTAAATCCGAGCAGCATCTCTCCATGGTGCTGCTGCTACGAGGGTGAAGGATGCTCGGGAGAGGAGGAGGGAAAAAGAGGGGGAGGGGAGTGGGAGGAGTGAATGTCAGAGCCTCAAGCAGGCCTCCCTCTCTTCTTTACACTCACTCACTCACTCACTCACTGACTCACCCGCACACACACTAGGCTTGCTCGCTCTCTAGCCATGAGGGAGGGCGAGAGGACAGAAATGGCGGGAGTGAAAGCAACGACTCACAGCAAGGTTGTGAGTGTGTGTGTGTGTTGTGAAGCTGAATTTAGCCATCACTGGTCCCCATCCAGCCTTCTCCATGCATGTATTCATGAGTTCTAGCTTGCAAAGCAGAACTCACTGAAGATTTAATATCTTCAGATTTAATATCCATCCATTCCATGACAGAAAAAGAGATCACTCTACAGAGCTATAAAATGAACCTGATTTATGAACCAATTAATGTTGACTAAAATTCATAAAGGACAATAAATGTAGTAAAACTAAAGTATCCTGCAATAAAAGCTTTAGCTAGATATACTGTTCAAATGCAATACGTCATTATAATTAAAACATGTGAAGTGTTATTCTTAAACATTAACTAGATAAAATATCCAGAAAAGCTTTTATGCAAATTTTCCCATATATAAATACAGTACAGTACCTCATGAGCTGATGAGATGTGTACAGTCAGAACTGGTCTATCATGTTAATGAAAACTGGACATGATGCGTGACCAGGAGGCTTGTGAAAAACAAAGTCTGCATCCTGTCCCGTTGGGGTTATAATCGCACGTCTTGAGCAGAACATCTGCGCGGCTAACGCCGCATGCCTACACAGCTCAAGCTGCTATCCAAATCCTAAAGACCATCTTCACCAGAACAAGCTTCTAAAATCAAACCCTGGCGCTCTAAAGCGTGTAATTTCACAAATTCCAGAGGATATGTAAAGATCGGAATGCTGGCATAGGCGCGAGCTCCGTTCAGATACAATGTTTTGGGGCACAACGTAAACACCCATTACAGGCTAACAGTGAAAGAACAATTTCAGATCAGTGGCAAGTAAAGTGCTACTGTGACATTTTTTGACAGCAACACTCTTGGGAATCCAAACTTAGAGTTTATGGACATGCAGCACACTAGAAAGTTTTGGTTTTGCTGATTGCAAGATGACCCTCCAAATCAGTACCGCAGAGGCGCATCTCAGCCCACAAAAACAGTCTAGGGGTGTTGGCAGTCGCTGCCCTCCTTAGCCATGTCAGATTGACCCTGACACGTAGCCCTTGTGTGCCAAGATGCTTATTCAGCAGAGTCCATACAGAGAGAAAAGAGCTGCTACTGCATTCATATGAGAAACCACAAGCTCAGTGATTTATTACACGCTAGCGGCTCACCGCAGATCCCATATAACACAGCTACCTCTCAATGCTGTAGTGCTGGGACACAGACTAACAGCTTTAGGGACTGAAGGGATAACAGAAAAGGGTTCTACTGCCATTTTGAGGTATTTATCTGCAAAGGTGGCAGTGCTTTGTGATGAGAAAAGTAGTAATTTTTGCAAAAAACAAAAAATATATACAGTATATACAGCTGGCAACACAAATCATGGTAATTATGATATTTTACTTAATGAAGGACCTATTACTCGGTCTACAGTATAATCAAATTTCCATAATGAACACCAGAAAGTGGGTAGTTGGTAGCATAACGGTTAGGGAGTTATGCCTGTGATCTAAAGGTCGCCGGTTTAAGTCCCGGACCGGTCAAGGTACCACTGAGGTACTCGTGAGCAAGGTACGGTCCCCAAGCACTGCTCTCTGGGCGCTGCACGTCAGCTATCCACTGCGTCTTTACGGATGGGTCAAATGCACAGGTCACATTTTGTTGTGGTGCAGTGTGTGCTGTGCCTTGTTTGTAATAGTGGTGCACGTTTCACAAAATCTCACGATTCGATTCAATTCCAAATCTTGGGCTCACGATTCGATTCAAATTCAATTCACCATTCAACACATACTGTAGATTTGTTTCCAGATTGCTGTTTTGAGTTACTTTTCCACACTGAATCAAATAAAGTTTACTAAATGTAATGCAAATTAGAGCTGAAACGATTATTCGAATAACTCGAATAATTCGATTACAAAAAAATGGTCGAGGCAGTTTTTCTAGAATCGAAGCTTCGTTTAAGTCATTTAAATGGCTACAGCATGCGCTGCTTGCGTTTCACACAGACGCTTATTAATGACGCACAATATTTAGTAATAAATAATAGATCCCTCTGTATGTGAACGTATTTGTGAGATATTCCGTGCACAAAAACAGAAGTAATGCATAAAAATGCATAGATGACATTTTTTGTGATGTAAACACGCACGCTGTTTGTAAGCACCATTACTCGCGAAAACGCTCCGTTTCGGTCAAAACGTCCCCTTTATTACAGACAAAACACATATTTTAGCTGATAACCACAACAACCAGCGTTTTTTTATCCGATTACTCGATTAATTGATCAAATAATCGATAGATTACTCGATTACAAAAATAGTCATTTGTTGCAGCCCTAATGCAAATATATTCATACTAACTGCTCACACGAAGGAGCTTTCGACATTGCACCATCTATAGGATTTGCGAGCTGAACTCGTGTCGGGGAAAAATTTAACTAAAGAAAGAATCGCGATTTGATTCAATTTTTTGGCACATCCCTAGTTCATAATGACAATCACTCACTCACTCACTCACTCACTCACTACACCAATTTATCCCCCTCTAAATTCATGTCCCTTCCATTATTTCAAGGTCTGAATTTGCAATAAAGAAAATCCCAAACAAATGTCAACCATTTCATTAAAACACGCCTTTTGAAATTTACTGTTGGATGGTACACTTTGCACACAAATCAGCTCTGCAAACATCGACTAACGTTACTCTCAAGTGTTCCCGAAATTATCACTAAGGTCTGTTACCTGATGAAGCACTGCTAACACGAGGGAGCCGGGTGGAAACTGGTGTTTTTAAAAGAGTTGAGGTAGACCTCACAGATCCCACTGATGATGTAGAAGTGTTCTTGCATCCTGATGAACAACACAGAAGAGCAAATCTGTCAATCTTGACTTATGAGCAAGCAGAGAGGCACAAAACCATCTCTGGAAGCACTATGTTTTCCCAGAAAGTGGCATTTTAAGAAACACAAAATTTTTTGCCAAAGACACATTGCCACATTAACAAATGCAAACTTTATTTTGTAGACTACCAATAAAATCCCTTTATGGAGTGAAGACAAACACATGCTCCTTTTTCACTACTTCTCAGTATATTAGTAAAGGTCAAAGTATTTCTCGTGCATTATCTTCTGATTGTACCTGACGATGAAACAGCTCCAGGAGGCTGACTTTGGAACCTGGTTCTTACTGAAGTTGCCTTGTTCGTGGTCGGTCTGGTAAACCCACCTGGAGAAGGTTCCACGCAGTCTGAGAACAGGCAGGTACAAAAAAAAGCATTACAATTCTGTTCTCTACAACAGTGGGTTCACAAGGGAACAGAGTCAGGGAGGTTTAGATGAAAAATATTCCATGATCACGCATCATGCACTGGATCTTTTGGGGTTATAATCAAATATTTGTTTCTAGCCAAACAAGGAACCAATCATTGCCTTTATTAACCCCAGCTTCAGCTGTTCTTCCTTTAAACTCATTCTTCCCATCTTTCCAAAAGATTTTAATCAGTCTATAAAGACTGACTACCTGAAGCAAATAAGGTAAATGGCCAATGGCTGAAATGCTTTGTTTTGACTTTTAAATTGATGTGAATTCCTGATTTATGGCAAAATTATCCTGTTTTCCACATACATATTACAGCTAATGTAGTAAACCAATCTTATTTGCGTCTTGCTACAAGGAACTAAACAAAAAGGTCAATGCAGGGTAACTTGTTCCCGAAATATTGTATATGCATAAAAAAAAACAGTTAAGAATTACACTAAATTCAGGTGATCAATAAAGTAATGCAAGTAAAAAAAAAGGCAAATGTGTTCTATAGGCAAATCCACACTACGATTTTCATGAATCACACTCAAATACATCAGGGTTCTCTGTGTAAAAGCATTGTTTTTTAGTAAGGAACACAGCAGGGTAATGTAAACATGATATAATGTAAACATGATGGCCCCAAGATGCAGAACACAGTCCTGACAGTTAAGTCTAACGCTTTGATATGTTTCCATGGCAACATGGATTACAGCATGATGTCGCATAATTGTTGCTCCCTCTACCTGGAATTTTAATGTGAAAATACAAACAGACTTCACTGCAAATTACTGGATATGACAACCACTCCAAAACTAAACCAAAAATCTAAAATCTCCTCAAGCCTGTAACCCTCCCCCCCAAAAAAACCAGGTGGAAGCCCTAAAACCTCTTTAGATCAACACTTTCAGTTATTTTGTCTTAGAAATATACCAAAAAATTAAACTTACTCCTCCAAAGTGGAGCCCCAGGCTTTCCATGGCACACGGCTAACAAAGGAACAACGCAGAAGCGATAGGATCCAATAAGGAGGCATGTCAACAGAGTGAGATCACACTGAGAGCAAGCACTGGACTGGGGGATTAGGGTTGAATTGATGGACATGTGCACAGAAAATTCAGTCCAGGTGCAGCTGCGGAGGCCTCCGTACACCGCCATGGCCTAATCCAACAAGATCAGCAGAATCGTAAGGCAGATAAGGTACTCCACTGCGCACATATCCTCTATAACCAGTGAGTTCATGGTTGTCTCAGTTCCTTCCAAGTGAACTGGAGTGGAACAAACCCTGCCTCCCAGACATCTGGGACTGTGGAGCCCTGTTCACAGAAAAGCATGCCAATCGACCAATGAGGCAGCAGCAGGGTAGAGAGGATGCTCCGAAAAAAAGGGCCTCTTTGTCTGTGTGAGGTTCCACCAATCTGTCTGCGGTGACAAAACTGGCCTACATTTTAACTGTGCTCCACTTCAGTCTTAGACAGGACCAGTCAAGACGCTCAGCTGTACAGACACATGCAATTACTGCAGTTGGAAAAGGACTTGCTTGACCCAGTGACCAATCTGAATCTCCACACGAACGTCCTACACTTTAATCTGGGTTTCATTTCAGGTCAGAGACAGATTCTCACATCACTACTGCTGTAATTCCTTCTAACATGCATGAATTCATTAAAGCCCAGTTGCTTTGAAATCCTTAATCCTTAAAATGATTACATTCTACCAGCCTCAGATTAAAAGGTGCCCATGAGCCAGTCTGGGAAAGTAGGACAAGAAGTGCAAGAAATACAGTTGATCTACACTGGCCAGAAGCGTCTCTGAGCCTAACTGGCAACCAATCACTGGCAAGATTTACACACAGTTTGAGGAGAGATTTAAAATTTAAGCTTTACAGAGTTTGAGAAACCTAAATGTATTCTACTAAATCTGTTTATTTTCCTTATTTATTTGCCCATCACCAAAGTCTCCCTTGCAGTAATGAAACATAAATTCATGATTTCTGTGCCATTACTGATCACAACGTATGGACTGATTCTACAAAACTTACAAACATGAAACAACAAATTACCAGTGTGAAACGGTTGTGTTGTACTGTATGAATGTTTTGTTGAACCACATCTTATGTTTGTGATCCTCAAAAAACAAAAAGTAAACCTCTTTTATTGAATGTAATATGAAGATCTGGCAAAACAAAAACTCACCAGTCTTGGTGGCATCATTAGCAATGGAGTTTCTGTTGTGGATTCTGGTCTTCACAGGCAGTTTTGAGCTGGCATCCGGAAGACGCATTTTGGAATTACCTATGATATGGATTTGCAAACATTATTGATTATATTGTAAAAGACTCTTAGGCTTTCTGCAAGAATTCAGGTACTCATGTTTCACAGTTACATTTGCTTTTTACACTGAAAGTCAGTACAGGCATGGGGCAAATGTTCTGCTTTCTGAAAGCTGGAAAGAGTCCAAGGCTACAGGAACATTTCAGCAAAATATTCACCCTCCCTCCCCCCGGTAGGCACAGGTGACCTCTGAATCTGTGCTCAGAGCATTCATAATGAATTAAGCATAACAGGTTTGGTCAGACAGTCCAGGAGTTAGATGTGACACAATCTGACATGAACTAGACCAGTCTACTGCCTTCCTTCTTACAGTTGGCTGCATAAAAAGAAAATATGAATATGCCAAACAACTTCGAGACAACTTCGAGGGTTGTTTAGGAGCAGTATCAGCATCTGAATAGCTTTAGCTGACAGTTCTTGTAATAAAAATGTCAGTTTTGACCATATTAAGTGCAAATGACCATAGGGGGATAACAATACTGTACAGCTGATAGATGAACAGTGCACAAAGCGCACAGGTTGCTGCCTTGTTTTACTCTAAGCACACTGAGAAGCACAGTCTCATACTAAACACGCCAGGAAACCATTTAACATCCTTTTCCTTATCCTTTTTTTCATTAGACTGTTCTGAGATGATTTTTGCAGTGTGGCTCTCATTTCCTTCTGTGACAAGATGGGTAAGTGGGTAGAAAGGAGTGTATTTGTATATATATTTTTTAAACTATAAAAGGTACAGAAGGCACATCTGGATCCTCTGCTAGTCTCCTGAGAACATGGCATATGCTTTAGTCATTAGAGACAGGAAAGGCTCGTAATAGAGGGCAGAACATTTGCCTCCTTGTGGTGAAAATAAGAACTACAGTCAGGAATGCCAGGTACTGCGTCAAAATGTTTTGCTTTCAGGCTTGTAAATCATAAGCATGGCTAGAGGACTTTAAGCCAGGATAACACCAAGTCAAGGTCCTGCTGCAAGTGATGTTTCAAACTTTCAGACTAGTCTCCACAACAGCAAGCTCAAGCTAACACACCTTAAACCTGAGGTGGTGGAGCTTTACATTCCCAAATTCTTTCTTTTTTTTGCTCCTCATGCTTTGCTCAGGTAGAGTTTAACCTATCCATACTCTGCCACAGAAACCAAGAGGCTTTATTTATTTCTTTTATCAAACTGACAAAGGACTTAACTCAAAAGTTAAGTGCTTCATTCCATAACTTTGACTGGAGATGAAGTGCTCTTTTGTTGGCTCTCTTAAGGATTAGCTATCTACACAGTTCTTCTGAATGTGGTTCTATTTAAGTTGCTCCAATACAGCCCGGCCCCAAAACAAAAATGACATTCAGCAATTCAGTCTAATGCTCCCCCTTTCTTTTCAAATCCAATGTAATGGAATATAGAGTAAAAAAAAAAAATCACATCACTGTCTTAATTCAAACTTCTCATTCCCTCCAGGCAAAACATGGCTTTCTAGTAACACTTTAACACTAATCTTTGTTTGGTTGGAGATATACCAACAATACTATATAATAAGAACATTAATACTTAGTGTAGAGACTTAGCAGAAATCTGTTGCATATCCAGGTGTAACATCGCTTTCACGGCACTCGGTAATAAACAGCAACATCCAAACCAGTTATCACACAGCATGTGAAACTGGATAGGTAAATACATAACAAACGTGCTGTAACAAACTAAAACGGCCATACACAAAGTTCAACATTAATCGAAAGCTAAAACCTACCTTTGGAAAACTTCCAAAATATTAACAAAGCAACCTAACACAAAACACACCCTCAGACACACCAAATTATTCAAAACTACCATTAGAAATCCTCCAGGTGGTTTCCTTACCTCCAGATGAGGTCAGTTTGCTCCTTGGTTTAGGCACGTCGGCCGTGGCGCAGCCATATTTCCCCCCGGTGCCAGGCTTCAGCTTTGATGCAGATGGAGGTGGTAGTCGAAGGCTTGCAGCTGGAGTGCGAACACCCGGGACCCCTCCTGCCCTGGAGGAAGGTGGCTGAGGGCCAATCCTGTCTTTGCTCCGGTCACACACCGCTGCATCTGCCTGTAAGAGAAGCTTCCTTTCAGACCCGAACTCCCACGCGAAAAACTTAAAGTCTGTGTGCCCCACGTCCACTATGGTGTTGGCCATAGCAGACATGGAGAATGTGAGCAGGGCTTAGGCTCACTAACACTCTGAAGTCGCTATTGTACTACAGCCCTCCTGGGAATGCTGAGGCCCCTGCCAAGTTCCCCCCTCCCCAACTCTATAAACATAGTGTGTACTCATGGAATATAGTTTCCAGAGGCTCTGGGCAGCAAAGTCGTGCTCAAAGCAGCAATTAAAGCAATTCAAAGGAATAATGTAATTGTGCAGAAGTTGTTTTCCTCCTTCGCATATCCCTTCAAAAAAAGCTTGAAACATTCAAAGCTTCTGAGACCCTGTTCGCAGTAATGAGCTTTTTTGAGAATCAAATTTCACTCTCCTGCAGGATGTTAACCTTCAAGCTGATATTGCATTACAAAGGCAAATTAAGATTGCGACCAGCACGACTGCATTTATATTTACATTTATAGTATTTAGCAGATGCTGTTATCCAGAGCAATGTACAACAGTGCTTTTTAGTCCATGACTGTTCTTCAGTCTGTAAAGACAGACAGCAACTGTCATTATGTCCAAGTTAACAACAAAGTTACAGTCTTTAACAAAACCTGTTGGAGAAAAATGGCAGGTAGGGGGGGGGGGGGGGGGGGAACACATTCAATCCCAAAAGTAAAAGTCACCTCTAAGGCATTTGCAACCTCAATATTACTGATATTGCTTACCTTTGGACTGCTTTTTTGATGCTTCCTGCGTTCATCATGTGTCTCCTCTGCCTGTTGTTGTTCTCTAGAAAGCAAGAGTCTGTCTGGGCCATTCTGATTCTCTACAGCCACCCCAGACAAGGATTTCTCACTGTTTAAGGTCTGACTGGCATGTAGTTCTTCCCCAGGGGTTTTTGATGAGGGGGGAGTGTCAGACCAGGTGCGAGGTCGGGATGTTGTAGGGGGCGCTCTTCCTTGGTAAGTAGATGAGCGAACATGTTTCATTGAGCTTTGTTCCTTCATCAGGCTATTGTGGAACGATGTGGCCTTTGTGCCAGAAGCAGACATTGGAGATGCTCTGGGTTGTATGGAGTTTGAAGTTTTCGCACTGAGAGTCTTTGCCACTTGACGTGAGACAGTTGATGAGGGCTTCACAACTGACACACTTGATGGCATTGAGGCACTAGTGGGTTTTGTTATAATTTTAGATTTTACATTATTGAAGTCAGGCTTGGCAAACTTCTTGATTTCAGACTTGATATTTTTGGTTGGAGCAATCATGGGTGTTTTGGGTTTCTGAGAAATAGCCTTATGTTGTTTTTTAGTGCCTTGGGCTACAGGACTACCTGAATCAATCTTACTCCTTCTATGAGGCGAGTCTGAAAGAGATGGAAGGCAAAAAGTCTTGGAGTTCAAACACTGAACAGGAGTGGAGGTTTGGACATTACCGCTAATGTCAAGCTCCTCAGAGGCTGGAAGCTGGAATGTTTCTCCTTCAGCTGGTGTAGATTGATTTGACCCAGCCGTGGTACACCGCGACCTTTGAGCTTCAATATTAGTTTTGTTGCAATTAACTGGTGTGACACATTCAGTGCACTCAGTGCCAGAAGTCCTGCTCTCACCAGTTCCTCTTTGAGGAACTGATAAACCTATACATGGTTGAAAGCCCTCCTCTTCCATGACAAAGGTCTGATTGCAGGGCTGGATGAAGGTGACCCCAAATTCCTGATGTCTGGGTTCATCCCCTGAAGCCCTGGCCTTATTACCAACGAGACCTTCACAAACATCTGGTAGTAAACCGGGTGTCATATCGAGGTCAGGCCTATTTGAGGACTCTCCCAGAAGAGAGACACTAAGTAGTTGGTCAGACTCATGCAGGAGAAAACTGTTACTTCTTATTATCATCTCACTAGAGCCCACAGAGCTACTCTTGTCACTGGAGTCACAGTTTGAAGGGTCACCAGAATATGCGTTATCTTGCTCAACATCAAATTTGCCATTCTGCAAGGCCGAATCTACTAAATGCCCATTCTGGATGCAATTATCATTTAAATTGATCCCATTGACCACTGTGGCAACGCTGTCTAACTGCGTAGTCACATCTTGGTTCACGCTCTTAGTGGAAGTCACTTTAATGACACAGTCCCTTACGATCTTTACATTAGCGGGGCTGCCTTGGCCGCCATGATTCAGACTTCTCCTGGCTATCAGCAAATCACAGGAAAGGTCACTTGGGCTCGCAATGTCAATACCATTCTGGTCCTCCATGGAGAATGCAAGATGTCCAGACATCACATCTATTCGTTCTTAGGTGGCATTGGTTTCTCTTCACATCAGCCAAACACCTTCAACAAATATGAAGAACCTGATATGGAAAATAAGGTAAGGAAACTTCAAAAGGCATGTAGCAAAGGTCATATTTTCCCAACAGCAACATACTGTATTTCAGCATTTCATTCTCAGCCTCAGGACATTCAAAAGATGATTATATTGCATGGAATAAAAGACAAGGGAACTTTGTAAAACATATTCAAAAATGTTTAGAAACAGGGGAAAATAAAGGTAGGATCCAAATCCAACTACCTTACACAAACTGAAAACTCAGGTGAACACTAAATAGGTAATTTAACCTTTGTTTTTTTTTTCTATAATCCATTCAGTAAACAGACTTTCTATTAATGAGCATATGATACCCTACTGAATTTTTAATTTTTCTAGGAACAAGTCCATTCAAAATGCATAAGTAAGGAAGACGAGAGTGAACAAGCGGTGGCAATCAGCTAATATTTTTTTAACTTGCAACTAAATTGACTTATACCTTTCAGAAGGTATATGTTCAAGGTTGGGCTGATCAGGGACTTAAAGTTACAAATTAGCCACTGGTCAACCATACTGGGACTTAAACTACAGACACTGAGAACATAATTGTGTCAACTTTAAAGTAGGGATGTAACGTTGCAATGCTGATATCAGTTAACGGTCTGATACTAACTCAACTGGCTGGATCGGGTGTCCAAGCTATTTCACTAAATTACTTTATACTACTGAAAAGAAAGTAACTTAATTAAAATTATGATTATGAAAGTTAGAAAAGCAACATTTAAGTCAAGCCTAATGTTGGCTTATACAAAAAAAATAACGATCCCAGTCACTAGTACTCATTATCAGCCAATATTCAAATTCCAGTTGTTGGAATCATAGTCAGAACTGTAAAAAGTGGATTGGTGCAACTCTAGTTTAAAGCATTAGAGACGCCTGGCTGGTTGGGCGTCTAACAGGAAGCCATGAGGCTCTGAGACAGGCCTCCCCCCATTTATAAGAGAGCTAATCAAAACAGCTCCCAGTGTTGTTTAGATTGATTTAACTCGATGATGACTGTGCTGCCAAGCAGATAAGCCTCTTCTCTACACAGAAAAGAATATCATGTTCAGGGCCTGGTTACAATACCAGCAAATGCCCTGTTATGATACGGTTGTTTAATCTAGCACAACAATTCGTAAACACAACTCACAACTTTTAAAGCATTATACAGGATGGAATAGTTTTCATGCGCTGCCTGTTCATGTCATAATAGTAACAGCGGCATGATTTGAGCTGTTGGAAGAAAGCACGGCCCCGCACGCACCGCTGCACCCCTACCCCCCTTGTCAAGTACAATAAGAAAGGAAGGGAGTTTACAAAAGGGGTAGAGAGAGTTCGCTGCTGCCAAGCGTCTTAGCAGGGCAAGCTAAAAACTTTACTTTAAATTAAAGTTACATTTCATAATCATGAAATATAACTTTCATGAAATGATCAGAGAGCTCAGGAGAAGCTAGTAATGAATACAAAGTTTCATAGTGTATTTTTACCTTTCCAGTGCTAGCACTGCATTAACAAACAAATCAGTAGAACAATGTTTCACATCATGTTGGGAAAGAGGGAGGTGTCTGTAATGTGTAACAGGTACCAACAGGAGAAAACACTAGCCACTGGGCAAAGGTTCACGTCCGTCTCAGAGACACAAGATAGCTGCTTTAAATTACACATAGGCATTAGACAAAGTCTAGCTACAGGGCTGGGTTTGTCTTTTTAACAGGCTAAAAAGACATGTTGCATATGTGCAGCATTACATCCATT
Organism: Distichodus sexfasciatus; assembly: GCA_032718565.1. NCBI lineage: Eukaryota > Metazoa > Chordata > Actinopteri > Characiformes > Distichodontidae > Distichodus > Distichodus sexfasciatus. The sequence continues at coordinate 231,508 of JAVGVS010000289.1, forward strand.
ATGGCACTGAAATCTCCGGCCCAAGTTAATCATAGTGGTGTTCACACGTCATCATAATTGCAATTACTCTGGAATGACAGGATGCTACTGCTCAGGCACTTCCTTGAGAGTAATCATGTCAAGTGAGTCAAAGATAGATCAACAGGACTAGAAATGAATCTATATTGAGACCAAAAAAAGTTGGGTTTTAAAAATTAATCTTCTGATTCAATTGTCCAATTTGTATATGAATGACATATCAGTACATACAATACTGAGAGCAGTTCAATAATTTCACCAAAATTATATGGGTAAATATATAAGGAACGTGCTGTGTTTATATCATAGGTTAGGATAACATTGCAGCCATGTGGAATCACTCATGTAGACACTTAACAGAGTGAAATACAGTTCTACTGCATTTGTGTCTTACTATAATACTTTTCCACTTACTTTTCTTCACATTGGAAATGTCTGCTGAGCAAGTGTTTTTAGCAAGTTAATTACCACCATCAATATGATAGTTTATTAAACAAATATGGAAAGGTGTGATGCAGATCCATATACCATCTTATATAATTCCTCTGAAAGGAGGTCTGTAACTGATAGTCAGAGTAGGTTGGGTTTCTCATGCAAGTTCACATTTTCACTTTGCTACCAGATCCCTGGATGTGTAACTGTTTTGTTCTCCCTAAGCCCCCAACCAAAAAAAAAAAAACTAAACAGGAATTAATTCCTCAGTCGCCAGACAAAGTGAAAGGTTTCCCTGGGAACCGACCTCCTGCTTAGTCATTTACAGTCCTCCTTAACTGAGCCATTAAAATAACAAGCAGCTCTCGGTTAACATTACCATGAACATGATAATCATTGACGCTCACCTCCACCTTGACATGCATACACTTAACGGTCATAAAATATGACTGCCAAACCCTTCCATATACTGAGCTAGTTTAGTTACAAGGGTCATAAAACCAAGAGCTGCGCTGGTCTGCTAAGATTTTATTTACACAGAACATGATGCACACAATGGTGCCAGTGTTTATGGTACAGTCCAGAAAACTCATATGCTGTAATAAAAACCTCACATTTAAAACTTCAAGGGAACTGTGTACAGTGTATAATAAAAATCTGATAACCCACAAACAAGAACAGGATGAGTAAACTCAAGCACATAATTAAGTAGTGTTATAGATATTATCTGATTGCTACCAGAGGGTTCCTAATAAAATGGCATTTAAAGCTAGTTAATTATCTTTCAAGTGCTCAACTTTCAAATTGTGTAATGCATACCAATAGACACCAATCACAGAAATAAAACTAAGATGCTAAGATGAAAGGGAAGCAGACCTACCCATCAATGCGCTGCTATATCCTATGTGTCTAACTCTTGACCACTCGACTTGTGCTCTTCCCTGAGTCAGGATCTGCACTCTCTGAATCAATCCCATTAGTGCTGGTGTAAACATTCTTGCGCTAGACCTAACACGCAGCCCTGTCCACATGCGGAGCAACAGAAATACCCACCCCGCTTCCCCTGCTCTAGCGCAACTCAACTCAAACTCACCAGAGCATCAGGGGACACTTGTCTATAAGACGAATCACAAGTCCTTTCTCTTACATTTTTTCTCACCACAATCCACAGTGCTGTCTTCCATCAGAGCACCTCTGAGCAACCTGACTCTGCTCGTTCTAACTAACACGCCTCTGCTCCCGCTGCACCGTTCAAGGCCCACAGCGAGTCACAGAGCTAACTTTGCTGGTGAGGACAGCAACTGGTTACCTTATCCCTACCCCGTCCTGGCGGAGAGGAGGTGCAGGGGGAGGGGTTTAGGGAAGGGGTTGGAGTCTGCACGTCAGGCCCGGTTAAGCAGTCGCTGTTGCTGAGCAACCCAAGTCCTCCTTTTATGAAAGAGTTCAGGACAGCTTTTTGTGCAGGTCTGAAACTGAGACCGGTCACACACATGCCTACAAACGTGCAGCCTTTTGGCTCACTATACTTTATCTAGCAGTGTATTTATTTATTCATCGCCATCAAATAAAGGTTCATCATGAATATTTTATTTACAAACTCTATAGGCATTAAAGATAAGAAAAACCAAAAAAGAATGACTATTTCTTTAGATAATTCCTCCAATTGAAATAAACAACTACAACACACATATTATGTAACCTCTGGGGATGAAGGAATAGAGGACACAAACTAGTAAGCTGTGGGTCTGAAGGCCAACCTTAAGAACACTTGGAACAGAGTTCTATTCCTGCTTAATCCACATAAAGTCTTTAAAACAGACTGAAAATGTGTAATCTTGCACAACAATTTATTTCAAACTAAGAGGGGAAAACTGCAAAATAGCCTAGCCATTGCTTAATGGCTTACAAAATAGGATTTGAGTTTGGCAATCAAATATGGTTCACTGATTAAAAGACAACTTCACTATGAGTTTGAAAAACAAGACTGGCAGTAACGAAAGGAGTAAATGGTTTTCAGCTGTGTATCTGCTGAACAGTCAAACACACACAAGCACATCCAGTGTTCTGAACATCCAGTGATTAGGGAGATCATGTCAGCAGAGACCATGGCAGCGGGATTATGCTAAGTAGGAAATTACTGTTTACCTTTAGGACTGCAGGATGTTAAGTCAGTACAAAGGATTACAATTAGGTGCCACTGATTTTTCTTTTAAGCATTCAAAATATCTCTTTACGGTTTGACATGGACTGAAGAAACTTCAAAATGATTGATTCTAAAAGCATATGTGCAGAGCATAATTCTCTTTCTACAAACAATGTGAGTTCAACTTTTGCCTGACTCATGTGCTCCTTAAACTCTATATAATCCCATTCATGTGCCTTAATCATAGTAACAATGGCTGCTCCATGCATTCTCAACATACAAGCAGTTCCTTTCACACTTTTACGACTAGAGCTTTAGAGCTGAACAATATATTGTTTCAGCATCATCACATGTGCAATGTGTAGTGTCAAGTAAGGCAAGTGAAATCAAAACTTTATGCTTTTGTACCTCAAAAGAAAAACCACATATGTTGTTTCATGATTAATCTATGAGACGTCTGTTTGAGGTAACATAATTTACTCAACTGTGGACAGAGTAAAAATTATCTAAAGATTAAAACTAAGTAAAATTCAGAGCACATTTTTTAAAAATTATGCAGATACTAGATTGCTTTTCCATATCTCAATACACACTGCAGAATATTATAATGGCCATTATTTCAGTATCATGCAAAACTACTAGACACAGAATCAGTGAATAACTGAGGCTCAATCTAATTTAAGCCACAAACGCAACCTGCTCAGAAACATGCTCTGGCATCTTAAAAACACACATGCCTTGCAAGTTCTACGTGAATGCCACACGATGCCCTCAGGGGCAGAAGTGCAGTAGGTCAGGCCATAGCATGCCAGAATTACACATCCTTCCCAGGGTAAACCCTTCTTACATACCACAGAGCTGCACGCTACATAGAAAAGGGAGTATTTGTCATTGTGAACACAACACAGCACAGAATGCACCGGGAAATGCAACCAGGGCCCAGATAGCTGTGCTTGGGATGGTACCTTGCTCACAAGTTCATCAGTCTTCCTTTACCGGTTTGGGATTTGTACCGGGATGGCTCCTTAAGAAGTCAGCAAGAAATGTAAAAGCATCTACCTGCTTTGAGAAGGGTTGTCGAAATGCAAACCTGTTTTTGGTGACCATAAGATTGGAGCACTGAATCCCAGTAGAGCCTAAAGAAACAATATGAGGCCTTTAAAACCAAATTGCTCCAGGGAGACAACTGACAACTGTCAATTGTCTAACTACAGACTACTAAAGAGGAAATGTCTGTCTGTCTGTCTTGATCATCAACTCATTTTCAAGGTAAAAGCTATTTACTAACAAATTAGTGACCTTGATCATTAAAAGTCTACTTACAGCACAGTGAATGGAGAGAGTCCAGAGCTAAACGACCCCAAATGAGCTCCTTACATATAATCACTCCTTTCCCATGAACGCACATCTCCATTTGAGGTGTAATCTACTCCCTGAATCCTACAAACCAAACAAGTTTTTTCTTTGCACCTGACTTACACACATCACACTATCTTGGCTGCCTAGTGAGCTTTCTATAAATACTGCCCTGGGTGCTAAAAGCAGTTAGCTATGCGAGGCTGTAAAGCCGTCAATGAAACTTAATAAATCAGTGTTGTTATTAAGTGAATAGAACGTTATGCGTCCAGGTTTCACTTAATTACTGCCTAAAACACAGCACAAACAGCTTCAGTGCAAGTTTGAGATCGAGCACATTTCACATGACAGAGACTGATTACTTTTAAGATCGAATGAACATTGAGTCTCACTTTTACCGTTAATTGCTGAATTTTAAAGTCTAAGAATATTTGATTATCATTTACTTTAGTCTAAGAATACATGATAACCACCACTTTTGGCTTATCATGTTGAGACCAATCTTTCAAGCTTATTACTGTGTTTACTGCTGAATTTTAAAGTCAGTTTGCTTTGGATCTGGATCTGGATCTGGATGGTCATGTGTCATCTGGATCTGGATGGTCATGGTCATGGTCATGTCAAATATTTTATTATCATTTACTTTAGTCTAAGAATACATGATAACCACCACTTTTGGCTTATCATCTTGAGACCAATCTTTCAAGCTTATTACTATGTTTACTGCTGAATTTTAAAGTCAGTTTGCTTTGGATCTGGATCTGGATCCGGATCGTGGATCGTGGATCTGGATCTGGATCGTCTGGATCTGCACAATGTTCTAACGTCTTGTTCATTTCTAAAATGTGTTGCGTGAATTTGGCAAATCACACATTGGAATTGGAAAAGGGCATTAACAAGATATAGAAAACACGGCTATTATTATTTTTTTTAATAATGTCGCGATTGCGTGGCGTTTTCTTTCCACCGCAAAATGTCTTTTTGTGAGAGACTGCGAGTGAGCGATTTAAAATCAGAGCCAGGCTTATACCAGACTACTAACTAATAACGCACACCCTGTCGTGCCGTATTGTCAGACACTAGTTCGTGTGTTTAGAGAATTGTAATAAAACAAACTCGAAACTCACCTGCTGAAAACGACGCGTCCCATAGGTCACCGCGCGCCGTGCTTCTCTTCACCTGCGCGCCCCATGTGACGTCACGCTCCGGGAGGCGCTACGCCGTTGTGTCGTGCCTGCAAAGAAATAGTGTACATTAAGAAGCACCGATTTCACTGCTTCGTTGTTTTTCCCCCCCTCATTTAATGCTATTATTAATCTAGGTCTTTACTGTGTCGTAACGATAACATTTAATTAATCAATAAAATCCTTCAAATCCAGGGAAACAATATGCATACATCCCTTTACGCAAACATTCAATTCAAAACCCCCGTCTCCCAGAAAGGCTATGTGAGAACAATTTCTTTAATCACATACTTCAGCTATTAAAACAGGATGGCAGGCTTAATAGTGAATGACTACCTCAGGGGGTTTTAACTTTTTCTGTCCCAGGGACCACCATTCAGACTTAGCCAGAGGTGGGCAAAGTAGCTAACTTCATTACTTAAGTGAAAGTACAGATACCACTAGTCAAATGTTACTCCGATACAAGTGAAAGTTGTACAGTCAAATTTTACTTAAGTTAAAGTACTGAAGTACTTGTTTTTAAAAAAAATACTTAAGTATTAAAAGTACATCTTTCACCACATTGTTGCATTATTGCCACAACACTTATAATACCTAATGCCTCTGACTAGCTCATAGAAGCTGTAGAATAAGGAATTGGTAGAATGTTCCAGAATGAAACAACTTAAACTGATAAAGAAAACCAGTCTTTAGTTTATTTTATGAATTAATTGTAAGACTACACACCAAACAAAACAGCATGGTAGTGTTGTGACCCAGCTCTGGCAGTGTGTGCACACATAGTGTATCTGTGTATGGTAATCAGGAGGACAGTGCAATAGCTGTAAATGCAGCTCACAATATAACATCAACATTCCAACCTGCGTAAAACCCAGCTCTACACCTCTAGCTTCATGACTTTCCAACAGCAACAATGTTTTAATCAAGACAGAAAACGGCAGAACTGTCTGAACTTGGTTTTATAGTTCCAGTCTACAGGTGTGATGTAACCCTACTGATCACTGATACACTGTCACCTGTCGAACAACCAATCACGTTTTAGAAAAGGGGGAATAACATCCACTTTATCCACAGATTTGAAAGTACAGAGTAACGAGAACCTTGATAGAAATGTAGTGAAGTAAAAGTACAGCATTCGTCTTTCAAATGTAGTGAAGTGGAAGTCATAAGTTTCCAAATAAAATACTACTCATGTGAAGTACAGATACTCAAAAACCCTACTTAAGTACAGTACTCAAGTAAATTTACTTAGTTACTGTCCGCCTCTGGACTTAGCAGAAGTCTGCCGTCCATTGCGTGTGAGTGCGGTGGTATTTTGGTATTTTCTATACTTTTTTTTTAGACATCTGCATTAACTTCATTAATTCATAAAGATACCCAAAACATCTGGAAACGTTTTGAAAAAATAAATAAAATGAAATAATTTAAGTGATTTCAGTAGTGAAAATGGATCGCATGTCACTTGAACACCTACCATGCCATCGCGGATCACCGGTCGAGAAACCCTGGGCTACATGATAATGCGAACAGCCTTATTTCCAGCCTCTTTCTTTCTCTCTTTATCAAACTGTCTGTGTTGTAATTTGCTTTGCAGATTTGGGCAGCTTGAAAGACGTCTGAACTTAATAACAAAATTTTTTGACTTTTCAAGACACTAGACAGAGGTGGGCAAAGTAGCTAACCTCATTACTTAAGTGAAAGTACAGAAACCACTAGTCAAATGTTACTCCAATACAAGTGAAAGTCATACAGTCAAATTTTTACTTAAGTTAAAGTACTGAAGTACTTGTTTTAAGAAATACTTAAGTATTAAAAGTACATCTTCTTTCACCGTTTGTTGCATTATTGCTGCAACACTTACAATACCTAATGCCTCTGACTAGCTTGTAGAAGCTGTAGAATAAAGAATTGGTAGAATGTTACAGAAAGAAACTCAACCTAAACTGACAAAGAAAACCAGTCATTAGTTTATTTTATTTATTAATTGTAAGAGTACACACCCCCACAAAACAGCATGGTAGTGTTCTGATACAGCTCTGGCAGTGTGTGCACACATATATGTTTATGTTAATCAGGAGGACAGTGCAATAACTGTAAATGCAGCTCACAACATAAAAGCAACATTCCAACCTATAAAAACCCAGCTCTACACCTCTAGCTCCATGACTTTCCAACAGCAACAATGTTTTAATCAAGACAGAAAACAGCAGAACTGTCTAAACTTGGTTTTATAGTTCCAGTCTACAGGCGTGATGTAACCCTACTGATTACTGATAGACTGTCACCTGCCAAACAACCAATCAGCCTTTAGATAAGGGGGAATAACATCCACTTTATCCACAGATTTGAAAGTAACGAGTAACGAGAACCTTGATAGAAATGTAGTGAAGTAAAAAGTACAGTATTTGTCTTTCAAATGTAGTGAAGTGGAAGTCATAAGTTTCCAAATAAAATACTACTCATGTAAAGTACAGATACTCAACAACTCTACTTAAGTACAGTACTCAAGTAAATGTACTTAGTTACTGTCCACCTCTGACACCAGATCAGTGCGTGAGTCGTTACTTTTTAGTGCTACGAGGCAGGAGTACACCTCGGTATACGCAGAATCAATGGAGTTTTACATCGCCATGCTGGACAACAACACACTGATCTGATTCAAGAGAGAGAGAGGTCGACTGTAAAGCCCATCTACAGGGATAGCTGAAGGGTCTGCTTGACATAAAAAGATACCAATCACGATGCTCTCTGTTACTCTCTCGTTATATTATTCAGTCACTCCCTCTCTCTTCTGAATTAATATTTAAAGATCAACATTTGTCATCTTTTTCCTGCCAGAATGATTACAGGTGAGTAACAATATATTTTAAATGTCCATCACAAGTTGTGATCACTTCATTGAGCAATTGGTAGCGTAAAGGTTAGGGAGTTGGCCCCATGGTCAGGACTGGTAAAGGTACCACTGTGTGGACTGCCACGGTGTTACTAAATAGCTTCAGATCTCACAGTAATGCTTTAGATTTGATTTGGTAACAGAGATTTCAGATCCGTATATTTAAGCAATAAAAATCAAGTGTCTTAAGAAAATGGCATACCTGGAACATTTAAGAAAAACAAAGAGATCATGATCATGTCAAATATTTTATTGTCATTTACTTTAGTCTAAGAATACACGATAACCACCACTTTTGGCTTATCATCTTGAGACCAATCTTGCAAGCTTATTACTATGTTTACTGCTGAATTTTAAAGTCAGTTTGCTTTTCCTCAGAGAATTCTCACAGAATTTGTTACTTTTTACTTGTACAAACAACGTCAAATCACTGAAATAGCTTTTCATACTTGACTGTATACGTTAGTAAGTAATACATTGAATGCAGTGTAAGTTAGGCATTACATATTTGTTAACAGACAGCAATCTTACTGGAAAATTTTGAATTTGTGTATGCAATTAGACTTCGTCTGGTTCAAAGTCAGCTGGTCTGATTTTCATCTCCACAGACTTGAGGGAGTACCACCAGCCGTGCCATGTGTACCACACTATCCCATTATCAGTCACTGCACTGTAGGGACCCTTGTAATAAATTCCATTCAGATTGGCAGAGTGACATCTAGTGGAAGAAAGGTGAAACAGCAAAACTTTTCAGCATATGATATAAGTAATAAAATGAATGAAAAGTATAACAAGAAAAACAGTTCAGTTAATTGACCAATGTGATCATGACCACGGGTTTTAGGATACATTTTTAACTTTTGATTTGCCAGTGAAAGTTTGGTATAAGCAACAACAATCTAGCATTTAAAAAGTTGGTGGCGTAACGGTAGAGTGTTTGCCCCCTGATCAGAAGGTCGCAGGTTTGAATCCAGAGCTGGTAAAGTTACCACTGAGGTACTCGTGAGCAAGGTGCCGCCCCCCAAGCACTGCTCCCCGGGTGCTTGTTAGCTGCCCACTGCTCCTTCATGGATGGGTTAAATGCAGAGGTCACATTTTGTTGTGGTGCAATGACAAATAATCACTCATTTAAATGGCATACTTGGAACACTTAATAAAAGCATTCATGTCAGTGCTCTGTATTTAATGTCAAACATTTTCTTATAATTTTTAAAGATCTAATAATAACTGACCAAGCTTATTCGTATGTTTATTGCTTATTTATTGGGATGGTGATGTCCTCAACTATGGGCTAAGAGGTTATAGGTTTTAGTCTGACTCTGCTCTACCAGCAACATTACAATAGTTGGGCACCTGAGCGTGGCTCTTAATCCCAAGGAACTTTACCTGTAATATCTACCTAAAATTAATATAAAGCAGTACATAATTATATTTCACCATTAAAGTCGTTAAAGCCATCAAATTATGTGGGCCACAGACCTGTTAAACCACCACCCAGCCTTGTCCTCTAAAGCACAGTTTTGCGCATAGCGATCGTGGTCATTATCACGTGTGCTGAAATTCATCCCCTGGTGACTTGCCCACCACTGGGCCTCGGGGTGTTTGGTGCCAGATAGTGAGTCTCCTGCATTTCCACTGTAGTCCCCAAACTGCAGCTGGTAATAGTTCTAAAGAAAATAGGGGGAAAACAGAAACTAATTATTTTTCAAACATCTTTTTCAGTTTGTTTCAAGTTTAACCTTTTGACTATTACCTGTTCATTGTCAACTTTGAATTTTTTGTATACTGCATGACGGTTTTTGCCCTCAAAGTCCTCCAGGTTTATTCTCAAGATGTATTCACCTGCAAGGCATCACATCAGGTAACAAAATATTGTGTGTATCTTTAGAAATGACTTCCCTTTATGAACCATAGAATCTCAATGTCTTATGCTAAATAAGTCACCTTGTGATGTGAGATAATGTAGATTGTCATTCCCTAACCAGAACTCTCCATCTGCAGACTTCATATCACCAAACCCTGTTTTGTAATCATTCCAATCCCTGCAAAATAAAACACAGAAAATGTGAAAAAAGGTGGTGCCACAGTTTTCCTCACATATACACACTGTGTTGCATGTAAAGAGATCTTGGATAGAGAGAATTTCTTTCACCTGTCAAACGACTGGCTACCATCAGAACGTCTTTGGAAGATGGTCCAACCTCCCCCTTCTGTCATATCACAGTAGACCCGGACTTGAGTTGGACTCTTTAAAGGTTTAATCATATAAAATCCGCTGTCTTTGCTCCCATTATTGAAAATATGGGCACAGTCTGCAATAAAAGGCACATTTCAAGTTTCAATCCACAGCTTCAATAAACATGCACATACATATACATACACACTCGCTATCTCTATAATTCAGTTACACTGCATGCATCATCATCAGGTGGCATTTTCTTTAGAAAATTAGACCAAAATGTCCTTTTTTACCTGTATACTGTTTGTCTCCCAGGTCATAGAACGTGCTCTGAGGAAGTTGGGTTTCCTGACTCATATTTATTAAACGTTGGATCATCTCCTGCTGTTTCATGGCACGAAGCTCTAAGCTCTTTAACTGTGTACGAAGCGTGTCTCTTTCTTGCTGGCAGTCATCAGCAGACTACACATTCAGAGAACACACACCACTAATCTGATCAAGGAATTCATAATGTAGAAAGAGTAGCACAATAATTTGTGACCCAGTTATTACATTTCAAATAATACTTACAGAATCTGTCAGCTCCACGAACAAAACAATGGAGAAGATAAGAAAATGCAAAATTTTAGATGTTTCCATGTTTGCAATCTGTGGTCTAACACACCTGGTAGTCTTCAGACTGTTTAATCCAACTTTTGTTGAAAAGAAACCTTCAACAGATGGGTCTGTCCTCATAAATCCTGCTGCCCCCACTTTTTTTGGGATGAGTCACTCTGAAGCAACACAAATGAACAGATACAGCCTCAAAACCACCCTAAAAACAAACTTCTACAGTCTGAAATTCTATTTAGTTATCACCATGTCAGGCTGGACATTCTTTAGTAAAACATGTTGACATGTTAAACATGTTAAAAAACAGCTAATAAAGACCAAGGTATTTATTTTACTAATTAATATTAGAATTTTAGACTAAAGACCAAATAGACCTCAAATCAAATAACCTACCACAAAAACACAATTATTTTTCATACAGCTTGGCTGAGGCGCAGGGACGAATACCTGATTTGATACACATAAATCTGAAATGTGAAAAATGTGTGAAACAGGGTAACACATGGGGAGACGGTACACTAAATTGATCCCAGAGCCATGAAATGTTTTTATAAAACATCTACAAAAGAATTAACAGTCTGAGTAAACAATATTTCAATCTACTTGCAGAAAATGTCCGTTTTGTAGGCTCTAGTCTAAAAAATTATTTAAAGCATTCATGAGACATTCAAGTAACATTCAAGTCATGACTAAAATAACAATCGTGCCATTATTACAAATTATTGCAAAGGGGAGTGAGAGCATCTAGGAATTAACAAAAGAAAATTAACAAAATTAAATTTATGGTTAAAGGAATCAAATAATATTTAGAAGAATATTAATCAATGATACTGGCAACTGGTTTGTTTCAGAGAAAGAAATCTTATCTCACTAGCTTAATTTAAGAGTAAATCAGAAATCCAACTGTTGCCCTGTTCTATTAGTCTCTGAACTGGGTATGTACTATAGACCACACATGACTAACCATGGTATGACATCTAATAATCATTTTATAAGAAATGTTTGTCTGGACATTAGAAAAGGCATACAGCCCATTTTAGCAGGTTAAAATATATTTTGAAAAATCTGTTCATTTTTGGTGTACTATTTAAGTCATTTGAAAAAAAAACAAAACGCTCTTTGTTTTACGGACTTCACTTTCTACAGTAAAACCACTTCCTTAATTTAAAATAAAGCAGGAACAGCAACACCAGAATGAAAGTTAAATAAAGAATCTGTAATTTTATTCACAAAAGGCTTTATTACAATTATTTTTATTTAAAAAAAATCTCTCATGAGCCATAATAAACAATACAAGAAACTGTGTTAAAAGAAAAAGTCACACATACAGCACATACCAGTTTTCCATTAACAACTGCCATTTTTTCAACACAATTAATACTTACACATAATACTTACAGACACAGTTTTGTTAAAATGCTTACAGTAGTTGTGGTAATGACAAGGAAAGAGGTAGAACTAAGACCATTTGTCTTTAAACCAATTTGCATTTGAGACAGTAGCTGTCCATCACCGCCAGTATGGACAGTTGTGGTGTAAATCACCAAGGAGTGCAAGGATTTGGACAAGCCCTGAGGTAAGTCTCCAGTTTACCAGTTGAGACGTCCATTAGCGAGGTGTAAGTGGTCAGCTAGCAGCGATGGACACAAGACATAAGAAGGAGTTCTTTATCACAGGTAATGTGTTAAAGTTTGACAAGACGATTAAAACATACTTTACCTTGTTTAGAACTGGGACTGTAGAAAGGACATCATATATTGTCTGCAAGGATATTTTCTAAGGAAATATCTCAATAGTCAGTCTGATATAATCATCAGAAGTCACAAAAAAGCAGAGGAACTGCAATTTTTAATTAAGTTTCCACATTTTATCCTAATTACTTACAGATTGTGAGGTTCTATTCATGCATCTCTTAGCCGGCGTCCGACGATCATCCAAAATGAATGGCTCTTCCCAGTGATCGTAGTTAGTTTCCAGGACGTACCATCTGCCAAGCTTCAGGTCAATCCTTCAACATCAAGAAAGTTAGGTTTACATATACAATTTATTTATGAGCTTAGAGTTTTTTTGTCATTGCAAAGTTAATTCTTTTACAATATATAGTTGAGCTCACTCCCATATGTCCAGCGTATTGATTCTCGTTCTGGTTATCACACAGCCCTGGCCGGTCTGGTTTCCACCCAAGATAAAGTAAGCTGGGGCGAGTAGCTTGGCCTGAGTTAGCTGCTTCTTAGCATCTTCATAGCTGTAAAAGAAATTAATTGAATTGTTATTTTTTTTAACTCTGTCTTTCTGACAGGCAAATAAAAGAGTATCAAGAAAGACCACTTAACAGAAAGAAGTTCTATTTTACCTGGTGGTGTTTTCCAGAACTCTGCGAGTGAGGAAGCTCATCCACATTCCATCTCTCTCGCCAAGAATCCACTCCAGGATTCCTGTGAGAAATTTGATGATACAAAACTCCTTGCTACAGTTAAGGGTTAACAGATCATGCACCTAACATTGCTGCTGCTAGAGATCAATTTTACTAAAATGCTCCCTTACCTATGTATCCTCCATCAATGTTGAAGCGTTCATTCATTGTTAGAGTGAGCTCTCGCTACAAATATGGGAAAATTATTTGTCTTTTTTAAATTACATTGATAAAACGCCAAATATATTCACCTTTAAACACTTACAGGTCTAATGCCAGTGAGAATGCCCACATATCCTGCAAAGTTGGTAGATTTGAAAACTGTTCTGTTGTTCCTCCTGAAGTCAACGTTCACCACAAGTGGTTTGAGTTTCTCAGTCAGAGTCCAAGTTTGATTTTTCCGATCCCACCTTTTACAAAGAAAAGAAAAAAAGTGTTGGTATAAAGTCAGTGTGAAAAAGGTAACAGACACAAAAACAATACACAGAATTAATGGACAAAACATACCCCATGAACAAACCAAAGTCCAAATTTCTTGCATGGTATATATTGCCTGAAACACAATGTACCATTATAAACATACGACTAATTATTCTAATTCAGTAAATTAGTGCCAAAAGTAAAATTTCTCACCATTTAAATCTTCAGTAATAACTGATGTGCAAACGGTAAACACTTCATAGAAGATATTAAACAGCACAACTTCGCCTAAATGAGTAAAGAGAAATATTTGGTTTATTAATACACTTACGAAATCTTTCATGACTCAGATCATTAGGGCGTAATAAATTGAAATTTAACTATATGTACTTATTTTACCACTACTTACAATATTGTGCTACCTGTATCATTCACAATTATAAATGTGCTCACTGTGGCAAATGATAGCATAACGGTTAGGATAGTTTATAGTTGGCCCCATGATAAAAGTCGCAGATTCAAGTCCTAGACTGGTAAAGGTACCACTGAGGTACCATGAGCAATCAGCTGCACATTGACTAAGTGCTGTGGCTGTGTTCTTCCTTTTTTTACTTTAAAGATTTGTAGTAATGAAACAGTCAGCACACAAGCTCATTTTGCCACTCTACTTTAGTAAGACAGCATCCTATCAACCCACATCGACAAAACCCTTCAGCTCCTCTTATGTGTTTAGTTCATAGTAGGGCTGCTCGATTATGAAAAAAAACATAATCACGATTAATTTGGTCAATCTTGAAATCACGATTATTTAACACTTTACTTTGTGTTACTATTTAAGACTTTATGCTGCTCTCCTCCTTCCGCCATCTTTACCCGCTCAGACTGTACACCGCCACCAGAACACACACGTGCGTTCAGTCTTCGGAAGGTGCGTTAGTGCGCGTGCGTGTGTCATTCGGAACACAAGACAAAATATGAGTATACTTGCAGAGCGTAATGTGGCAAAATAATTGTAATTATAATTGTTTTTTGTCGATTACATTATTTTTGTGATTGTTTGGCGCTGAAATTGAAATTAAAATTCGATTAATTGCACAGCCTTAGTTCATAGGCACTTTAACATGCATCCTACTGAAATATTAAAATGAATCTGAAATTTGGAATATTCAACATGAAAAGGGAAGCACTAAAATTTCAGTTTCACTACCGCTTTTCCATGTAGCATTGCTTTTTAAATTCTTCTTACCTAAAGGGATACCAGAGACAGTGGCAATTCCTTTAATTTCCTCATTAAAAGGGTAAGGAAGTGTGTCCACAATCAAGGGCTGCCAAAACAAGCACAGACCAATGCTAACCACTGAAACATACCAACACATGCATTTCAATAGAGCTACTACTAAATTTGTCCTACTCACCAAATCCGTGTCCACTAACTGAATTAGTTTTCCATGGAAGAGGCCACTTGCTAAATCCTTTATGGCCTGGATCATTGCGACTAGCTGAAAAGCAAAAGCAAAGTTCACATATAAAAGTACCACAAATAGCAGAAGACGCCAGTCTTAGTTTTACTGTTCTTTGTTTCAGTTACTTTCAGAGAGCACGGTTCATTCGTTGGATCAACAAAACAAAACAGAATATCTAGATTTAAATTTGCACCATAGATCTTAATTTACACCTTAAATCGTAACTCTCATTTTGTATTTATTATCAGAATTTTCCCCTAGAGACGGGCATTCATTTTTAGGTGAAAAACATCATAGACTTTTACCTTACAAAGTCTAACCTACAGCTAATAGGTGAAATTATCCAAATGTTTGAACTTATATAAAAAGCATTTCCAGTATAAATGGAGGTCTGCTGAGGCTTAAAAGCATGTTGTTAGGGGCTTACTTCAGGATTTTTCTCCTTAATGATGTGATCCCACCTCTGGTTTGGGGGTAAATCAAGGTCTACGGTATACCAGGTAACATTTCCTCCAAATCTATAAGAAGATATAAGAAAAGGGTTTAAAAATAACGTTTGTCTTATGACAAGCTATAAGGTTAATAGCAATTGTTATACTTGTTTGGGTCTGGGAAAAATGTTGAAGAATAAGTGTCATGACAAAACACAGCCCAATTTCTCTTTTCTAAAATAACAGATATATTTTCAAACAGGCAGATTTTCAAATATGGCATGATCTATTGATGATCGACAGTAAAGACATAGTAAATAGCTAATCTGAGAGCATTTTCTTTTCTAACCAACATTGTTTGACACATGACGATGCATGTTCTTAACCTATAATCCACCCTTTTGCACTGCAATATGTTTACTTTATATATCATTTAAAAGTATTTTAGCAGATACAACAATACGTTTAATTAAAACTTGACTGAATATTCCTCTTGCAATATGTTTTAAAGGAATGGGATGATTTTGTTGGGAAGTGTATCTATACGTATAATTTACACTGAAAACATTTTAAGCAAGAACCATCCGTGAATCTTGAAATTTTCTTGTCTTATAGATTAGTCACAGACAGTAAGTTTTTAAGTAAGTTTTTACTTTTGTACTTTGCAGCAAAAAGTACAGAACGCCGGGCTGGTTTAATTGGCACATGATACTGTACGTCCTGTCATGTGACTATGTGACTACTATGTCGAAACGATATATTGTGTAGCTTTAATAAGCAAATTTTTTATTCTACTACTCATTTTTACCAGACCCCTTGTTTTAACACAGAGACTATTTTACGTCGGCCCGTTTGGAGGATACATTCCGCTCCGGCACTCCTCGCAGCGCTGCAAAAATCATGTAAACACACAGTTACCACAAAAGACTCGTTTGAACATCGCACTAATTGTAGTCGAACGTGTTGCATTACCCCGTTGCCAAAGTGTGAAGAAAGACTGATGAATGTCATCAAAATGTAGCGAATGTTTGAGAGCTTCATCTTCTCTCATCCAACTTCCAGCTTTCATTTTTCAGTTGAACAGTTCCGATTCGGAAGGCCAGGTGGATTGAACCATGACGACGGAGGGGGGTTGGAGTGGCACCATTTTGTGTAAATTATTTTGAGTTGACATCACAGTAACCTACACAGCATGCTGTCATCTTACTCAAGCTTTCAAATACTATAAATTAATATTAAAGCTCAAACATTTTAGTTGTGATGTGTCAAAAGTTTTCAATATTCTTACAACCCCTTGACAATGCGGTGGTGTCTTCCCGTGGTAAACCGGGAAGTTGGTATTTTCTTATTACACTTTGGTTTATATTTATTTCATTTACGCCGACCAACCATAATAGTGATGTGGTTTGGTTTGATTTAACGGAATGTTTAATGAGATGAAAAAATTAAATGCGTATGTTTCCTCATTTTATTTTTTGCGTATGCGCTGTGTTCACACAAGACATCAAATCACGAGGCTGCAATGAGCTCATTCGACGTCAGAGATGCAGCATCTTTTACGTAATTGAAGGGAACAATTCAACTATTTTATCCAATATTTTCACCCAAGTAAATTTTCTGCTGCCAATATTTTGAAATTTGATCTTGTTTTAGAGCTTTGCTTAAAACCGTATGAAATCATGTAATGATACCTACAGTCACAGAATGTTTAACGATAATACTTTTTTATTAGCAACCTACACTATAGTGGCATATTCTTTTCCACCATTCAGAATACAAAGTAGTCACATGTGCATAGAGAAAGTGTAAAAGTGCCATAAAAATGTGATCCAAATCTGTCAACAATTACAGTCAACAATTATTCCAGACAGTCAACTCTGTGACATAAACTGAGCAAAAAGACAAAGAAAAGCGGCCTATTTAAAAGGCATCAAAAGAAAGTAACCATTGAAAGTAACGCAGTTCCGATTTTGAACACTAGATGCCACTGTCGTAATATCCAGTTAACAATTTTAAATAAATAAAATAAAACAATGGCAATAAAGAAATGAAAACTAAATGCAGTAAATTTATGGTGCGTTAGCGAAACAGCTTATATTGAGTTTAAAACTAATTTTGTCTGATTTAATAGCAGGAAATAATAGCAGAAAAATCACAAAGTCAAGAGACTTTATGAAACTCTGAAATCGTTTTAAACTATGTAACAGTAGTTACCGCGAACAGAGGTGTTGACATTTCACAGCCACAGAATATGACAGAAGCTGTAAAGTAGCTTATCTTTAGAGATGCACGTCTGAAATTGTTTCTTAGGCTCCGGCATATGACATTTTTAGTCTTTCTCATGATCGTAACAAGAGGTAGCCTAGTAATTACGGAGTTGGCCCCGTACTCTGAGGATCGCCGGTTCGCTGGTTAACCCGAACCGGTAAAGGTATGACTGAGGTACTTACGAACAACTTACCGTACCCAAGGCCTGCTCCCAGGCCGCTGCCAAAAACCGCTCACTCCTTCACCAGTGGGTTAAATTCAGAAGTTACTTTTCGTTGTGTGCACTGGGTGCAGTGTTCACAAGCTCACGTACTACTCACTTTAGATTTTGAACAGTTCAGGTATTATTGAGCCTTCTGGGGTGGTAACCTTTGTTCAGTAGGGGGCAGTATAAGCCTTTATGTTTGCGGTGGTCTAGTAGACGAGGTGTTCTTTACATTTCTATTTAAAATCGATAATCAAACATATAAGACGATTTTCAGTTCAGTTCACTTTTACATGTTCATTACTGTTATGATAATTCACTACTTATTATATCTTTTTTTCTTTTTAAGAAACTCCATTTTGTCTTACATACAGTTTGTAAGCGTTAGATCATAGCAATACATGAGTCGTCTTCTTCCTCTTTCGGCTTTTCCCTTCAGGGGTCGCCACAGCGAGTCATCTGTCTCCATTTAGTCCAGGGGTGGGCACTTCCGGTCCTGGAGGGCCAGTGTCCTGGAGGTTTTCCATCGTACTTGATTTTAGAACATTCACACCTGGTCTCAGGGAGACAATCACCAGAAGATACTCATCAGGTTGGATGGAAAACCTGCAGGACACCGGCCCTCCAGGACCGGAAGTGCCCACCCCTGATTTAGTCCTATGAAATCCCTGTTTGTGATTCGCATGTTTGATTTGGCTTAGGTTTTACGTCGGACGCCCTTCCTGACACAACCCTCTGCATTTATCCGGACTTGGAACACCGCTTGTGACCTCTTACGGTTGCATTATAGCAATACATGAGTAAACTAGCTAATAAAAGCTACACAGTCCAGTCCCCACCATGTAGACATGCAGGAACGGTCAAAGCAATGTTGTCAAACGATGTCTCCATTTGATTTAGTAATTTTGCTTGTGAACCAACAGGCCACATACAAACACACCTTGTATGCAGCTGTACCAAAAGCTGAAGCTTTTATTGACTGTTTTTGCTGTTAACTGGTGTGTGAGAATCACCGTCCTACCTATAATATCAAACCTACCACCCTGACTCACTGAGCAAGACCCTTGAAACAAAATTGCTCCAGAGAAACTGTCCCTGTAATTAGGAAAGTCGCTCTGACTCAGAACATCTGATAAAATGCTTTAAATGCAAATTGTGACAGGTAAAGCAATTTGAATGACCGCATATTAAATGTCAAAGCCAAAGCTTTCATTCACGCATGGATGGTAAACCATGCGGAGGCCTTGTTCTGAGGATTAAACACACTGTGTCTGAATGAAAAAATAAAACCAGACAACACCGATGTCATTTTAAGTATAGATCAGTAACCATGTTTGAAATGAGCAGTCAGAGTAAAAGTAAAACATTACAAGCGTAGACCATCACAAGAAACAGAGGAGTGCAGAACAGAGTTTTAAGTACGAATCTTTCACACATGGGGAGATAAAACCTGCCAAGCCACTCAGCCAATAGCGGATCCAGCATTAATTAAACATTTCCCCGTGATTATCCCCCTTTGATAGAACTTATCTCCTGAGCTGGCGGAACTCTGCTTTCGATTCCTGCCTAATGTGGATATACATCAAATGAGAGCTAAGTGAGGACTGAACCACTGGGGCTGTGCACGCTTACATTCAGACAAATGAACTTTTCTCAGGGTTATAGTGTGGAAAAAGCTCAGTAACTAACAGTAAAATTAAAAGTCTTTTAAATAAGAATGACACATTCCAGAAATATTGATGCCTTGCACATAATAATAGTTATGTATTTGAATGCCGGGAATAATAATTCTTTTAGCAAGTGAGAAAGTAAAGACAAAGACTGTAACAAAGTATTATTTGCAAACTACTAATTGCACTTAAAATCTGACCACTGTTTATCCAGACATGTTCTTAGTACATACAGCATTGTGAAATACTTGTTAAAAACATTTATTTTAGGATGACCATAGCTGACTCCTTTGCTGCATGAGACTTAAATCCATATTCATACTTTTATAATATTAAATTAAACAAATGTTCTTGCCCGGCAGAAGCCCTGGTCGTCCTTGGAGATCTCTTCTTCAGCAGAAATTAAGCCCAGTCTTAATTTAAGATGCTTGCTTCTAATATTACATTTCTTCCTTAGACCTTAGATGCATTAAGTTTGTGTAGATATACACTACCAGTCAAAAGTTTGGACACACTTTCTCATTCAATGTTTTTTCTTCATTATCAAGACTATTTACATTGTAGATTTTAACTGAAGGCACTATAAATGAACACATATGCAATTATGTAGTAAACAAAAATTGTGAAATAACCCAAAACATGTTTTATATTTTAGATTCTTGAAAATAACCACCTTTTGCTTTGATCACTGCTTTGCACACTCTTGGCATTCTCTCGATGAGCTTCATGAGGTAGTCACCTGAAATGGTTTTCCAACAGTCTTGAAGGAGTTCCCAGAGATGCTGAGCACTTGTTGGCCGTTTTGCCTTCACTCTACGGTCCATCACATCCCAAACCATCTCGATTGGGTTTGGTCAGGTGAGCGTGGAGGCCAGGCCATGTGGCGCAGCACTCCATCACTCTCCTTCTGGGTCAAATAGCCCTTACACAGTTCATTCATAGTTTTGATGCCTTTAGTGAGAATCTAAAATGTAAATAGTAATGAAATAAAGAAAGACCAGGAAGGGCAAGGTTGAGCTCCTCCTCTCCAGTGTGTCTACTGTTATCACACCTCCATCTGATTAGCTGACAAAGCTTGTTGCTTGTCTCCCTTCTCTCTCTGAATATTTGTCATCTCAGGTGGGATGCTGCCAGAGATAAAGTCTTCGATCATCAAAGCCAAAGGTGTATAACAATCGTGCTGGGCGTACAACAGTCATGCTGAGTGATAGATAAGGCATAGCACATCAAACAAAAATGCCTGTCGATGTGATGTCATGTCAGAAAGTGTTATATTTAACCTAGTTATTCAACACTGACGTTAGAATGCGAAAACACATCCCCATGAAGTGCTCGAACAGCTGCCTTGTGCTTCACATTGCAGCATGATTTCACAATGTGCAAACTGGTATGCTATCTGGGCTGCATATCGATCAACACAGAATATGAATAAAATTTCAAAGAATAATGTCTCATGATGTTTGGCAATTGCAGGTTGAATGCATCTTCATCTAGTCTTTCTTAAACATTTATCAAATGTTACAGAAGTGTTTCAGTGTTTCAGAAGTGTTAGAGCAAAAAACTGTTTTACTGTCCAGTTAATTTTTGAAAGCATTGTAGCACAAAAAATTAATATGCAATGAACATTGAATAGTCATGCTTTGCATTGCTCAAATTATTTTTATGTTACTATATGGTAGATAATTTTGTTTATCTCTATACTTTGTTCCCTTTTGGTGTAGCTAAAGTTTCATCATCATTGACTTTCTATAAATAAATTCAGGCTACATATTATTGAATATTCACTGATCGCTAATAAGAGACATGCTGAGTACAAGTCTGTGGGGGACAGCACTGTCTTCCTGAGCTTTGTTCTAACAGCCAGGTCCATCTGAAACAGAAGGAAAAAGTCTTCTGTTTACAGTGAAGCTCCTTCAGCTTGGATATTTATTGGTTGTATGTATGGACCTCTAATGACTAGGAGCCTTGAAATTGGTCAGGTACAGTCTACTACAAATGGTACATTTATTTACAATTACACAAAACTAAAATATTTGCTTGAGATATGTTCTAAAGATCTAAATGCATTTCATTCAGCAATACTAAAAGCAAAAACACAAAACTACTACCAAAAAAACTTTATGGAAGATGGTGGCACAGTGGTCTGAGAAGATGAAACCCTGTGTTAGTGACATAAAATTTGGCAGTTAAAGTCCTAAAAACTGTCCTAAGCAAGGACCTTAGCTCCAAGGTGCTCCAGGGTGACTGTCCCTGTCAGTCCCTGACTAAACTGAATCAAATATTTTTATAATCCGTTCCAGACTCTTAAACCCAAGTTTTAGAAATGCCAAAAATTACTTTTAATTTCAGGATCATTTGTAGTTCGTAACAAATGTTTCAGACCAGACACCTGTTGGCAGTGTGTTATTTCCCTCAGTATAACAGAAACAGAGCAACACTTCCATGTCTGATGCCTTTGTAACAGCATGATAACAACTAGCGCATAGGTGTCTCTGCAGAGTATTGCTGTGCTGACAATTGTCTGCCACCCGTACAATACCTGGTCCAGCAGTCAAACACACACACACACACACAAATCTTGGTGTAAAGTAAAGGTCTAGGATTCAAAACCAGCGACCTTCTGTTCATGGGGTGAACGCCCTAACTGTTATGCCACCAACTGCCCCGTAACCATCTCAGTTAATACCCAGGAGTTAATAATTTTTTCTTGTCATTTCTGGATGTTATTAATTTTGTTACACTATCACAATAGTAATCACAGTAGACATCATACAAGTTTTGTTGAGAGCTGTGAATAGGGAGAGTGACACTATATTTTCACTTTTAGAACATGGTGATTGAACAGTTTTGAATGCTTTATTACCTTTTCTAAAACAAAAAGCATTGGATAAAATTCTAAAAAAAATAAACACACAGTGGAATGTACACACTTATTTTGCATTCATTGCATGGACAACTTCTTTTCCTTCTGTTTATCTTCACGAACTTCAATACTTGTGATTATATCTGCCCAGGAAGCTACTCTATCCTCATAAGTTTAAGGTCAATTGGTTTAGGAAGAATTCCATTAAGCCAGACACAACTGGATATCCCCAGTAATAGACTGTTTATTCCATCTGGACATTTCATCTAACTGGTAAGTGGTGTTGTGCTGTGTTTTGTATTGCACTTATATTTACAGGGCCAAGACAGTGGCTCTCCTCATTCAACCTCATTCACTGAGAGAAACCCACTTAAAGACCTTGGCGTCCAGAACGTTGACTTCAATAACAGCAGTCAATGAATGGCGATTCATCTCTGACCACTGTGCCCATATTGCTAGTGGCGCTAAAGCTGAAAATGATTCAAGCATCTGTCTTGCAGAGCCATAAATCATATACTAGTAGAGCACTGCAGGCTAATGGCTTAGATGTATTGGAGTATTTTCATTTGCCTTCAGTCTCCTGAGCCCCCCACTGTTTCCCTGACATTGCCGACTGCTCCCACATGGCAAATTGCTTATTGTTTGGCAGGTGGACTGGGACGTGTCTGTTCATTGATTGTTTTCCGGTTGAATTCTTAGTGCTGACATGCAGTTCTAAAATGCTAAATTACAGTTCACTCCCTACTTTTTCGCTTGCATTCAGACAGGAGAAAGACATTAGTGGAAAGTTGCAGTTTGCTGGTTAAAACAGTCAATCTCAAGAAAGGACAAACAGAGAAGCAGGAACTCACTCTTGCTTTCTGGAGTGGATGACAGACCTGCGTGTGAATGATAAACATTCAGCAGCAACCTAGAGCTCTGCAACTCTAAACAGATAAGCGAGATGACCACCTGGACCGTGTTGGCCTCAAAGCTTATTAAAGTAAAGCTCTTTAACCAGCTTAGATGATGTTGTAGGGCTTTAAGCTAACTACAAACAGGCATTAAAGGTGATTTATTAAAGCAATGTCAAATCACATTAGGGGAAAATCAGCCAGATGGTCATCTGATTCTCTCCAAGGCTCAGTCAAATGTCATTTCAGAGCTCTCTAAGGCAGAGAGTTCTCTTTTCCTTCTAGCACATTAGACATTAGTCTCCAAAGAGGTTGTAGTGGAGGCAGAGAGCATTCACATTTGTCGACGCCTGTCTTGCTCCATTAACACACACACAGACGCTGGGCCTCTAGTGTAATACACGAGACGTGAACACAATGTAATGCTCCAAATGAGCTGGCACTTCCCTGTCATTTCGGCTTCTTAGCTTTGTAGCGTGAGCCACTGTTGCCCAAAACCAGGATTTGTCCATGGAGTGGTAAAGTTTAATCTCAAAGTTAGCCCTTAGGACAAATCCTTAATGGACTGGAAACATGTGTAGACACTCTGCGCCAGACTGCATCCTGTTTGTTAGGACACAAGATGCTGTGGAGACCATCCCTGAGAGTGAATCCCCAGCGTGAAGAGGATATTGGTCTTTTGCCTCCAAGCAGTGACTTAATGGTTTGGAACTTCAGGTTTTGAGATGTGTGAATTGGAATTGCTGCAGCAAGAAAGAAACAGTTCCATGTTGCTAAAGGTACTGACATAAGCTATCTTGATTTCCACCATGAGGCTGTATCTATTCCACTTACACAGTAAAAGTTGTTGTCAGAGGTTTTGATACATTTTTGGAGCATTATATCATGGAAACTGCTGTTTATGGATTAACAGTGGAAAAAAGTGAGAATTTAGGCAAGGCATGTTCAGTCCAACTTCTCACCTATTCAATGTTATTTCAATAAAATGCACACGGTAATTCAGTGCACTTAACACATTACATTTTAAATGTTTTTGTTTAACATTTTAATATTTTTTTCAGCATTTAATTGAAATTTATGCTTTAGTAAACAACATTTAGAAAATTTCAGCTTTCAAACTCTTGAGAAGTGCCTGAATCCACGTTTTAAAAATAATAAGAAAAAATATATTTAAGCCGTAATCTAACTTTAATATGTAAATGAAGGTGGGAATACTATATTATATATTGAATTTGTCACATTTTGTCCACCTTTGTTGCATTGGGTTAGGCAAGTGGGCACTTGATCAAGCACATTAGTTCCACTTGGCAAAAAATAAAAAAACAAAATAAACATATTAAAAAGTAATTATCCAAAGAGTCATTAATTGTAAACCTCCTTTATTCAACTTATTATATATTTTTATGTTTTAGTTTCTTTTCTGAATCACAAAGAAATATTTGTCAGTCTTTGCTTCTCAGATTTTATGAGCATTTTATCTCATCTTTACTAAATATAATGCTCATATTGTCTGAATTTTGTCAGCTGTGATTATAAGTCAGAAGGCCTCATCTCTGTGAAGAAAATATGTAATATTACCTGTACAGATGCACTGATGGACATTATCAGTCAAGTGGATTTCTACATATTATTTCAATAAGCAATGCAAGTTTACCAGGGCACAACACACCTAATTGGTTCTTATGGGTATTCATTCATTCATTATCTGAACCGCTCAATCCCAACTGGGGTTGCGAGGGGACTGGAGCCTATCCAGCTTACGGGCGCAAGGTGGGTAACAAACCCTTGGCATGAGCCAACACACCGCAGGGCAAATTTACGGGGCCAATTTAGAGTCGCCAATTAACCTATAATGCATGCCTTTGGACTGTGGGAGGAAACTGGAGCAACCGATGGAAACCCACGCGAACACGGAGAGAGCATGCAAACTCCACACAGAAAGGCCCTACGGCCGTCCCTGGGGTTTGAACCCAGGACCTTCTCAATGTGTGGTGGCAGCGCTAACCACTGCGCTACCATGCCGCCTCTTATAGGTATTTTGCTGTTTAAAATGTTTGACAGCTTGATGACTAAAACTATGAGGAATCCTCAAATTTAATACTAAACTCTGCTGCACCTCACCTGTTCCTGTGCCCATGAGTCAGGAGGAGATTAATGTCCTTCACACTCAGGGAGCCTGAGCAAATAATGTAAAAAAAAGTTAGTGTAATTAGTGGTAAATTAGTTTTGATGATGAAGAAATTACTGCACATCAAAGGGCAATCAGAGATGATATTGTACCTGTTTCATTTGCCCTTCTGCTGTAAAAAAAAAGGTTTGTCTGAAGTTTACAAAAGTTTATTCTAACACTCTTTACTACTCCCGCACAAACATCATTTCCTGTTCGTTAGTCTAGAGCATATTAACGTCTCTTCTTGTTTTCATGGTTGGTATGAATTTGAATGACATTGTCTTGAGAGTTCAATCAACCATAAATGATCATTTTTCATTCCAGGAATAGTGAAACACCTATATCTATTTATTAATGAAGAGTGACATTCACTAACATGCTTTGTCATTCTCAGGGCTGAGAATATTAAAAAATATCCAGCCAACTGGGAATAGTGTTACAGTGGTGGTGATCTGCTGGTCATTTACATTCAGCAGACACTCTTATCCAAAGCCACTTCCATTCCTAATTTCAGAGACAGTCTCACTGGAGCAACCTGGGGTTAAGGGTCTTGCTCAGGGACCCAGTGGTAGTAGTGCTAGAGGCAGGATTTCAACCCATGACCTCTTGGTCCAGAGGCGGAAACCTAACCACTAGACCACCATCATCCCATTATGCTCACCTCTGGACAAGCAGATCATGGATTCAAACCCTAGCTCCAGCGCTACCACCACTGAGCTCCTGAGCAAGACTCTTAAATTACTCCCTCTAATTAGGAAATGGAAGTCACTCTGGATAAGAGTATCTGCTGAATGCTGTTAAATGTAAACAAGAAGGAATCAGTCCCCAAGACACCTAAATTGTGTTATACTGTTGTGATTACACCTATGCCCACAATCTTTAAAATACAGTTTTTAAGTGACATGCATACCGATTGCCTGTGTATAATCTCATGACAATAATTTCAACACTAAAATATCAGATTTCTACACTATATGACAAATCATCAAAGTCTTAATACTTACATTCTTGGTCATTGTCTAATACCAAACATGGAATCAGACAATGACAGACAATGTCATTGTCTGATTCCTTGGCATACCAAGGAATGAACAACTGAATTTCATGCCATATTGATACTACTAGCTGGGTATAATCAAATGAAAATAACTATCAGAACAAAAGCATGCTTGGACCCATAATAGACTACAATATTCCACTAAATTTCCATGCAGTATAATGAATTATGTACCAGACACTGGGAAAAAAACTAAGCAAACTAAGTTTTGGTAAATACATACATGAATGCATAATTATCTCTAACACCACACAAATAGACAAATTAAAAATGAACTGACACTTTTTTATCTTGTTTGAAAGGAGCTCATGTCTATATAATTTGCTCTACTGTCTGGGAACATAATGCACATCAGATATTCATAGTCATGAAGAACCTAATTGAAAAACATGCTTCCCAGTTAATCAATCTAATCAAACGCTATTAGTATCTGACAGAAAACACAATAATAATAGGTAATCAAGACAGTCATTAACCTTATCTTTGTCCTTAGACCCAGATTACTGAGTGTATCCACAGAAACAGTGACTGAGATGCAATCTTCTTAATGCAAGAGCACATGCTTCCCATGAATATAAACCAGAAAATCCATGACTGATCTTTAGACGGGATTCTAAAGATGACAGTTTATTCAATTGCATTAAGAGAGCTAATTGCCTTCTGTTGTCCCTGTGTTTATCAAGTTGCTTTAAACTAATTTATCCAAGATTTGTATTCATGACGCATAAGAGACAAGTGTGTTTCATTTATCGGGTGGTGAAGGTTGTTTTATAAGAGAATATATGAAAGATGCATGCCATTAAAGGATTAAATATTGTCCGGAGGCCACTTCCATCTACACAGAATGTGCTCATTAAACAAACTTAAATGAATTAAATAAGATTAAAATTGTTGGATAATTCTGTAACTTCACACTTTAATACACAGGATATTAGAAAACTGATGAGTTGATGAAACATTGATTTATGCTGGTTCCCTTGCACGAACAGAAATAGAAAAGAGAATATAGTATCAGTTTGGCTCTCCATCAGTGTCTCCCAACGACACAAGATGTATGGATGTGGACTTAATGAAAGTGTCCATCAGACCTAGGTAGAGACTTCACCCCAGGAAGCTCCTTCAGTTGTTCTGATACGGAAGCTTTAATTTGTCATTGCCTGTGAGAGCCACCGACAGATACTAATCTCGGCCAAAAGCCATGGAGAGTATTTAGGATATTGTGCTATAAAGGGGCAGTGAATCTAGCAAGATACTTTAACAATTATGGAGAACAACTGAGGAAATCTCTAAAGACTCAAAAGAAATAGTGTAATAATAGGACAAAATACTTCAGTGAAAAAGTGTTTAGAAGTTGCCAGTTGGACTTGTCATTTGTAATTAATATTTGCTTATTAAAAGGTAAACAGAGTGAGAGAAATAGGACATAATGGAAATATCGATAAAGGAAGCTCAGTTCCAAATTAAAGTCACATTCTAATGATCTACTGATAAAACAATAGCTGATAGCATAATGTGGTTATTATTATTAGCAATACATCACCACACAAGAACTGTGGTAATAGGTGAGCCAAGACATTGGTTTTGAAGGTTGACACTGTTATCTTATAATGCTGAACAATGAAGTGTGAAATCATTTAAAAGGCTCTAATGTAATTATCATGAAATATGAAATAGTACATTATGGTCTATCCATGCATGTAATTGTTTCTGGATTTAACTCTGCATTAGGTGACTACAGAACACCTCAGTGTAGTAAAGACATATCCCTGGATCTCAGTTAATGTAATATGCAAGAAAATTACGCAAAGGGGTGGCTTCTCATAAGCCATTCTTGCTTCCCATTATGTGAGCTGTAGCATCTCTTTATTTATTGAAAGAAAGTCCCTCACTACCACTTTTTACTTAACATGTACAGGTGGAACTCTGTGGTTCAGTGTTACTACTGGACTTTTGGGTGCACTAGTGTGCTTTGACTGACACATAACCCATAACCAATCCATTAGGACAATCATTTGCTACATTAGGGCTTTAACAGCATCTGCAAACAAGTGGTCGATCAAGGGGTGGTGGACCAGAGGAAGGAGAATATGTTATGGAACAAGAGGTCATGGGATTCAAGTCTGGCCCCATCCTTAGTGCCATCACTACCACCCTCAACGTCCTTAACCCCAACTTGCTCCAGGGAGGTTAGAATATATAAGTTGCTCTGGATCAGGATGAAATGTAAAAAATACTGTTTATCAACATGTTAGATTGGTGAAAAAGATTAAGTGTTAATTTCCTGAAGAACCCATTAAGACCTTAGTGCCGGCTAGCCAAACATTCCCAACAAACACTAGTTATATTCCTGTCGTATGCTTTCAGCAGTCATTTAAAATGGAGATTGTTCTATTAAAAACTTTCAAACAGATGGCCTGGAGAAGCTTCCTGACTATTCATAGCTTATTTTCTGTTCCGTTAGGGCTTTTAAAACAAGCAACATTTTAATGCATTTGCTGCAATATTATTTCTCTTTTGGAAGGTCTGTTGACTTACCCATTTAGCATCTGCACAATGTAGACAGCCACTGAATGGAAAAGCAGATTGAATTCAACATGATGCTGCTGCTCTATTTTTCAGTTTCCTCTTTGATGTCAAACACTGACCCACAACACATGATTCTGGATGTGGAGACTTGTGTTTGATACAATATTAAAGCAGAAAGGAAAGCTATTATACAGAGGGACACAGTAGTATTCAGATTGTGATATAATCAGCATTGTGTAGACCAAATTACACTGTGAAAAGAACGGATTGTTAGGTGCCCACATGTGTAAATTATTGACTAGGGATATAAAAATAGATTTAGTTTCTTTTTTTTTTTTTTACATTATTGCATATGAATACAGAGACGGATTAAGTGAGCAGCATAACATTATTCAGGAAGAAAGAATTACATGTTCATGGAAAAGCAGATGGTGGGCCTGAAGCACTGTTTTTTCTGTCCTTACCTCTGAGACAAGGGAGATTATAAATGAGTATTGTAGGATCACAGCATGGTAATGGTATATCTGAGACAGTGCTTACGGACTGCATGGCTTATCTGAAAGCTTTTCCTAAGTAGCTGCTTTTTAACTGTTACTTTTGACATTAACATTATAGGATGGATTACAGGAAGGCTGCTCCATTTTTACTGTGAGATTTGCTATGTGCTCAAAATGTCCAGCAAGTTGTGACTGCATTTTAAATGCACTGCATCTGTTCTTTAAATTTAGGAATTGAAATACGAAAAAACGCACAAATAAACCAACCACACTCTCCAAGATTATAATTAGATTATTTGTTGTCAAAAAACCAAACATAAGGCAATAATGGCAATGTTAAGGATATTATTCCACTCACCAATCACAACTGAATATTTCTAAAACTGTACTTGTCAACCAAATTCATGGTGAGACCAGTAGGTATTTTAGCGTTCAGCCTTTTCTATTGTATTAAGCTCATACAAGTTGTTCATGGGCGTCAAAGTTGGGGAAGCACTAATCGATGCAGTTAAGATGTAATGCATAAGAACCTTTAGAACTGCAGGTCTACAGGTACAGCACTGCGTGTATGTGATGACTTTAGATAAAAACATCAAACATCATATTTCACCAAGCCATTTTAAAGTGGTCATTCAAAATGGAACCAGAATTGCTGGCAGTATGTCAATGTCAGTATTTTTATAACTCTCATTAACTCATTGACTATTTAAACACCCTCTCAAACCAATTAAAATGAAACATGACCTCAACCTACAGGGCCTCCATTTAGCTTTTTAGGCCTTTTCTCCTGTCTGTGTGGGTTGCTAAGGGAATTCATATTTTGACACTCTATTAGTCCCAGCAGCTGAACATCATCAGGTCATGTAAGCATTACATCACTCCTTTATGATCAAACATGCATGAAACAACTGCATATCTCAGCCAGACTGAGACCTCAGACCAAAAATATGTGTGATCAAGTATGTCAGAGTAGACCCTCTGACAGCCTATCTCCTCTGAGAAAGAACAAACTTCAGGCTCAGGAGTGGTAATGGTATTGTATATTTTTTTAAGGTCTTTATATATGGACAGGCACTCCAATCACACTTATTAGTCTCATCATGTGAAACCAATTATAAAGGCCTTGTGTTTCATTTAAGTGTATATTGTGTTCTGTTTATTAACATGGAAGACCCCAAATCACAGTTCAGAATGCTTTTGTTGTTTTGCTGAATTAAATGTTAGAATGGCACCTATCTACCCACTTGATTGTGTTAATTATGACATTTCAAATTTGTATTGTAGCATAATTTAACTGTTTCTCAGTGAAAGATTTCCTTGTGTTCACAGTTGCAGACTAACAGCAGGTATTAGCACCTCATTAAATTGATGGTGAGGAGCTACA
Source organism: Distichodus sexfasciatus (assembly GCA_032718565.1). NCBI lineage: Eukaryota > Metazoa > Chordata > Actinopteri > Characiformes > Distichodontidae > Distichodus > Distichodus sexfasciatus. The sequence continues at coordinate 262,585 of JAVGVS010000289.1, forward strand.
GCTTTGTGCTTACAAAGAAACACACTGGAAATGGAATAAAACATCAATGGGTGCTTCTACAAAGGTCAAGAGTTTCCTACAGTTTGTTCTTGCATCATTAGGTTGTTTATTTGATTTTTGGTCTTTGCCACCTCTTCCTTAAACTCTAAATATAACCAACTCTTTCTTTGGCACTTAACTTATTTTATTATATATTATATTAACTCTGTTGATGAACAGCAACAAGATTAACACCCTGGCAACAGATTGTTAACTTCATATCCATTTTTGTGTGGTGTTTGGAGCTAGGAAAAATAACCTCACAGTTGTGATGTCACATAATACAACCCTAATACAATATTTCTGGAACATTCTTGGTATCAAAGGTTAGAAATAGAGTTAAATTGCATTTCAATAAATGCCTTGTTTATTCCATAGCTTAAAATACACTTCAAAAAGGTCAATTTCCTGTAACTAATGTGCTGCTTTAAATTTACTAACATGCAAGATAAATGCCAATACTATTTTACAGACCTGGAGAGTACTTTTACATGAAATATCAAATACTGATGAACACAGAAGTTGTCATTATATATTATTTACAGTACATTTGTATGGTACTACAGTTTGAATTCTGAAGATCATGAATTCACTCCTGAGATACCTCACAGTACGTATTAGCCTGTACTTACTGTATAATAATCCAAAAAATGTAAATGTCAAATTGCTATTTATAGGGCGGCACGGTGGGGCGCTGGTTAGTGCTGCTACCTCACAGCGAGAAGGTCCTGGGTTTGAGGCCCAGGTCGGCTGTGGGGTCTTTCTGTGTGGAGTTTGGATGCTCTCCCCGTATTTGTGTGGGTTTTCTCCGGGAGCTTCAGTTTCCTCCCATAGTCCAAAAGCATGCACTACAGGTTAACTGGCGACTCTAAATAGGCTCCGTAAGTTGTGAATGTAAGTGTGATTGTGTGAGTGTGTATGCCCTGTGGTACAGTAGTCCTCTAAGTTGGACTACTGTAACTCCCTAATGGCTGGACTTTCAATGAAAGCAACACAACCACTTCAACTGATCCAGAATGCAGCTGCGAGACTTAACTTCAGCGTTTCTAAATTCTCGCACACCACACCTCTGCTGCGGAACCTGCACTGGCTCCCTGTGGCTGCTCGCATCAGGTTCAAATCCCTAACACTTGCCTTTAAGGCCAAGGATGGAACTGCACCTCCTTATTTGGTTTAACTACAGTTGTTGACACAGCTTACAGATCTAAGAACAGTTGTGGACCACAAAGCACTGTTGTAAGTCGCTCTGGTAAGAGCGTCTGCTAAATACTGTAAATGTAAATGTAAATGTGTGCTGGCGCCTGCTCAGGGTCAGTCCCTCCTTGCGCCCTAAAGTTCCAGGGATAGGCTCCGGTCCCCCCACGACCCCAGTTAGGATTAAGTGGTTCAGATAATGTATGAATGAATGAATTGTTACTTATTGTTATTAAATAGAAATGTCTTATCTGAATCTATTGACATGGCTGATCTTTGCTTGAGCCTAAAGCTTTGACAGCGTGCTTTAGGGTAACTGGGTAAGGGAGTATAATGCTCAATTAGCAGAGGTCCAACTGGCAGCAGGTCAGGCAGAACTGTGTGACAGGCTGATTAACAGCTTTCAGCAAGCGCTGTGCTGTTTGGACGGTGGAGAGGGCATGTAGATGGAAAAGAGAACCCCACAGGTTAAGCCTTAATGCCTATGTGATTGGATCTCCATTTGGTGGGGAAGCTGGGCTGTTCACCTTTGGAGTCTTGTAACAAGCAGTGTTTCTATTCTTTCAGAAACACATTTTAGATTTCACTTCTAAGAAAAAATCACTCTGGGATGTTTCTGCACGCTTTTTACTTTGCAAATTGGTGCAGGAGTTTGTGTTGCATTTGTCTTTGTGTTTGACTGTGACATTTGACTGAATAGACAATTGGGAGTGAGATAGTACTGTGGAGACAGCGCTATGGTTGGAAGGGGGAGATGTGTGATTGCTTATCCGATCCCCATCGTTGCTCATTAAATTGCCCATGAGTAACAGGCCGGCTCAAGGACGGATTTGTGTTGAAATATTTGATAGATCACACGTATCTGGGCCCGACGATCCCTTGTTGATGGTTAACATTGCACTGCATGTCAGAGCTTATTATAAATGTTGTCAGATAGAGAGGACTGCAGGTTTTACATGTGTTTTGGACTACAGTGTGGAGGTGGATCCTCATCTTTCACTACGTATTATTCACACCAGTACTTTCATGATTCACTAAATGAAATACTTTCCATCTGTTTATCCTTGTATCCAGCTCATCTTTAATTTATATAGCCAGCATGCCCCTCAACACCTCAATCTGTTTCTATTTAACGGCTACTTAAACAAGCCACGCTTCAAAGCTGCTTTTGCGTTTAATCATATTTTGATGAATTACCTGCATGTGAGTCCATCCTTAACAATTAAACGTGGCTTAAATGATGTCACATCATTTATACTTTTTTCTATTAAAAAAAAGATTATTCAGTGTCACACCATCTGCTGTAAAAAAAATGTCTGTATGTCTTTCACATTTAAAAAAAGAGAGATTACAACCCCATGATGACATTGCTGTTTTCTCACTGTCTATAATTTGAATTCATTTATTAGTTAATTTCTCTAACCACTGGTCCACAACAGCTTATTGTCTTTGTAGAGCTTGGAGTTGGCCAAGTTATATCAGCAAACCGCAGCACCTCGGGAAAGACGGTCACCAGCATTGTTCCCTGGGAACCCTGCCAATACTCTATTAGCATTCCCGGTCTCACAAGACTAAACTAGCCACACAACTTCTAATGTGCGTTATTCAATGATTTTAGACCAGGAGACATGCAGTTTCTGCCGAGTTTAGAAATGTTATATTAACAAGCATGACAAATTTAGAGTCCTCTAGAATCTCTCAGAATGAGACAGAGTGAGAGAGAGAAAGTGTGAAAGCAAACATGGGAGAGAGAGAGAGAGGGTTGGGAAGAGAGAGAAAGAAAGAGAGAAAGAGAGAGAGAGAGAGAGAGAGAGTAAGAAAGAAATGCATTACCTCATATCACACAATACATTTCCTGCCAACAATCTTATTATCATCATTTTAGGTTAATATCAAATGCTGTTCCTGTCATATATAGAGGCTTTGTGAATTTTATCTCACATATGTAAGCACAGAGGTTGTGCACTATGAAGTTTACATACGGCAGCAGAATATTGGCTAGCAAACATTCAGACTGATCCAGATCCAGACTGATTGCAGTGGCGCCTGAGGCCACACAAAACTTTCCTACGAAAGAGGCACCCTTACAACCGATGAGGCAACAGCGGTTGGAAGCTGAAGTCAGCAAGATTAAATGATAGATTGACTGCAAATCAATGGCAAACTGGTTCTTTTTTGCCTCCCAGATAAATCTTCTCTAATCTATTCTCTGCAGGTGCCCTGAGTTTCACAGGTACTGTGTCAAAATGCCAACCCTGCAAATTATACAACAAATTGCGAAAGAGATAGACTAGCAAAGATGCCCAGGCTGCATGTGTTATTAAGTCTTACCTGCTACTACACCATAGGTGGTATATTAGATGCTGGTAAATACAGAGGCATAGAAATTTGTGAACTTTAAGAGAAACAGCGTTGTAAGAGCATGAGCAAGGATGCAGTACATGCCTACAAGTTTGTACAAAGCAGTGCAATTTGCAGTACAAAATTTTGTCAACTAATCCTGAAGTGTGACTAATCTGAAAATGACTCATATTTTGAAGCATGAAAGCCATTCCCTGAGACCTAATCATGTTTTCTCCTTTAATCTATAGTAATCTTAATCTATAATAGATACAGATACTGCTTAATACTACACATTTATCTAATAAAGTAAGCTTTACCTTAAATGCTAACCAGCTATTTAACATAGTGTAAGATCCCAGCCCAGACCATGGGAAGAGTTACAACCATTCCCCGCGAAGTATTGTTATGCCTATTGCTACACACCAAGCGTTCTTTCTGTTTGCCTGCCTCGGTTTTGACCCTTGCTTTCGGTTTTTGGATTATCCCTCTGCTTCTGGTGACTTGGATTTCTTTGCTCCGTGGACTGTGTTTTCTGGTTTTGACATCTGCTCGAATAAACTCTTGGTTTTTCGTCAGTCTAATCCTGTGCATGCGACCTGGTTCTGTTGACTCTGCGTTTGGGTTCACCTACCGAGTGTTACACATAGTTTAATGCAGAACTGTATCTGATATATACACAACTGTCTACATGTCCTCAGCCTCCAGTGTTATCCAATATTTATTAATTATACCATTATACCATGATAAATACTGACAGCTTTTTACGGTTATAGATGATAACCTTTAGATTGATTAGAGCGGTTCTGAAATATTACGCTGGTAATGACACATCCACAGCTGTATGTGTGAATGTGTGTTCAATGTATGTCCCTATAAAGGACCAAAACTAAGCTATTTTATTGAAGGAATGGAAGGAATAAAACTTCTCTTTATAATCAGAACAGGAACATGACCATAAACTGATATTGTAGCAATGCTCAAATTATTTTAATTTTTTGTAGTGTTGTAAGCTTGCTCTCATAAACCTACAAGACAATGCATGACTGCAACGATAATGGCCTCCAGAAAGATGAATTAGACTAATAAAAAATTGAGTTTATGTTTTATTCAAAATAAGGTTCTTTTGTGTGTTTAATGAATCAAAACTCTTCACAGTCAAAGTGAACATTCATAACTGTTCCTTAACTTTTTAACCATGCAGAGGATACCTGCCGCCAAATTAAAATATTACTTATAGAGAGAAAAGATTTATTGAATTTATTGATTTATATAAATTTTTTTGCGCTAATCCCTTTGCATTTCTAATTTCTACTCAGAATTTATGAGTGGACGTTTTGTAATGTTTGGCTGTGCTTAAACAGAGCGGGCAAAGTCACCAGGAGAGGATATTGGATTGTGTGGAGGATGTTCAATGGCACATTTGATGTAAAATAAAATGAGAGGGGAAATGTTCACAAAAAAGATGTGCTTTTCTTCCTTCTCCCAGTGGAGACGAATGTAAATGGTGTATTAGAACATGATAGAAAAGCAATTGAGAACTCTAAATTGGGAGCGAGTGCTTAGTGCCTTATTCAGTGTCCTCCCACTCAGTGCAGATCTTACAGCTGCTGTGCAGCATGCACAGTTCCACAAAGGCAATGGCAATGCTGACAGAGATGTGGTTTACTGCATGTTAGCGGTATAATTTCAGTGCCGAGAAAAAGCAAACAGAGGCTGTCAATATCTGAGCAGATTTAAATAATGATCTGATGATCTGTTAAGTGAGCTGGAATTAGCATTTATGGCTAATATGGTTAAGTAGTTAACGATAATGAGGTTTATACATTTTTTTGCCATGTTACCATAAATTGTAATAAACAGGTTGCCAGATGTATATAATTTTACACCTACACCTAATCCTAACCTTAACCCCAGTAACCAAATGCACAAATCTTTTACCTCTTTTAGTTTCTCAAATAAAACAAGCATTTTCTATAAAGTCATTTTTCCTCATGGGGACCTCTCAAATGTCCCCACAAAACCCCAAAAACCAGATAAAAGTTATTTTAGGGGACAAAAAGGTCGCACACACACACACACACACACACACATTCAAAATAACTGAAAAAGGTATTTGGCTATAAAAAATAAGACTTAAAACCAGAGGAGACTGAAGACACCATGAACTTATGGCCCTTAAGAATTTACAGTTTAAATTCACAGTGAGAACACTGATTGCTGTTTGGTTACACACCCTTGATTCAGTGAGATGCAAATAAGAAGGCTGAGTCCTCCATGCTAGCTGTTTAAAAGGAATTGTTGAAGTTCACACTGTGGAAACAGATAGCAGACCCCTTCAGCATCTGCTCCCTCAAGATAGAGAGTCCAAATGGAATTTCAGAGCTAAAATATCATGGCATATACACCTCTGTAGGATTACCGATTCTTTATCTGAAATGGGATCTTCAGAGGCAAGGCCAAGCTTTTCTGCAAACACTAGGTTCTATTACATGGCTTTACGAACCTAAACATGTAAATCCCTCTTGTAAATGTAATGTAGCATTTGCTTTTTTATTATCTCCATGGGTTTTTAGACTATCCCATGGTTGGAAGTTTGGCCACACCACCATCAACATGGGATTGTCTTTCCATGACGCTCAACCAGACACTGAAACTGCTTTGAACTGGATATTTTTGCGAGCGAAAAATGTATCTTCATTGAGTGAAGACTAAGTTAATGAGCTGACACTAATCATGTCATGGTATAATTCGATCAGTTGTACAAGTTCTGGAATGTCAGAATTACACAGTAAGGGTTACATCAAGAAATTACATTGCAAGAAAATGAATAAATCACTGTTCAGCTGTTTGTCACGTTACCCATTGTCTTCAGGAACGATTTACTTGAGCGACTGATTAAAAGGAGTGGTCCTGAAATATTATGATTCTGATAAATCCAAATTATGCATGGCGACGTCTGCCGATGTAGATACAAGATACAGATTTCAATTAAGGATTTGAAACTGCTGGGAGTAATTAAAATCTTGTTTATCGGTGAAACGTCAGTCCCGCTGTTAGACTACGGGGCGTGACTTGGTTTCAGCCGGAGACGCAGAACTCCAATATTCCCAATTACCGCGTCCAACTGCCGGCGTTTCAGCCAAAACCGGGACGTTACCGCTGCACACGGTGTCTCCAAGCGCTACAGAGATGAATGTCATCAGGCGAAAATGGAGCAAGACGTTGTGGACCAACACTGAATTCCACTGGCTTACACATAACACACAGCAGTGACAGGTGTGTGCGTCGGTGTGTCACATTCGGGCGCACGGGCTTGTGCTTGAGTTTGGGATGCGAACGAGAGCAGAGGGACTTCCAAGGAATTCACCCACAAACTGTTGACTATTCTGAAACTCATGAAATTGTTACAAGGAAGAAGTAATCGGGAATGAAAACACGGTAAGTTTATTTAAAAAGGATTTATAGTGAAATAAGAATAATGGTCCAAAAACGATTATGAAAGGCGGAGTAAATATTGTAGGGTTTATTCTGATATCGCATCATCTGTAACTAATTTTTCATCACTCCGTAAAGCTAGCAGCGATTTCTAAATGTACCTCATACTTTTGTAAGTTCTTAGTTTTCTGCTGGTACTTTGTTTCAAGCATCAAGTCAACATAATGTATCAATACTTCTATTCAGGGATTCCTGGACCATTTTTGAACCTACAGACATCCCTATCAGTACGCTGACGGCGGTGATGCGATTGATAAAGTTGTTAGAAAACTCTGATCAAACACTGAAAACGTAAGATTTATGAATTGCTGTTAAGTTTATCTTATATAATGTATTTATCCTTAACAATAATATGCAGTGGAATATTCATTAATGACCTATAATTAATTTTTTTTATGTATTTTGCAGTGGGTCAGTGAGATTTTGAAGATTACCACAATGGCTAAATTCCAGTGTCATCATCTCCTGATTCTCTTTGTCTGGACTTGCATATGGACACTGCAAAATGTGGATATGTCACCTTTAAAGTTTACACAATCGCTGTACAATGCAACAATATATGAGAATGCTGTTGCAAAAACCTTTGTTGAATGTTCTGTTAAAATGGGCATTTTCCAGCTGAATCAGTCTTGGGATATATGGTATAGAATAGAAACTGTGGACAGTGAAAAGCTATTCAAGGCTGAGAGGTACATTTTAGGTGACTTCAATTTTCTGCGAATAAGGACCAAAGGGGGAAGTTCTGCAGTATTGAACAGAGAGATAAAGGATCACTACTTGTTTACAGTGAAAGCAGTTGAAAGGAACTCAGGCACAGAGGCACAAACACAAGTTGAGATACGCATTTTGGACACAAACGATCTGCGACCTCTTTTTTCGTCGACCTCGTATAACATCTCCATACCGGAAAACACTGCCATCAGGTCCAGCATAGGACGAGTACTGGCAACAGATGCTGATGCAGGCACGAATGGAGAGTACTATTTCAGCTTCAAAGAGTGGAACACAATGCTCTCTGTCCACCCTTCAAGCGGAGTCATAATTCTGACCGGCAAACTGGATTACCTCAAGGTGCCGCGCTATGATATTGACGTGGTAGTGGAGGACAGAGGCTTGAAACTCTATGGGTCTAATGGTGTCAGTAGCACAGCAAAGCTGACAGTGCAGGTGCTGCAAGCCAACAACCATGCACCTAAAATCACAGCTATTCCATTAACTCTGTGGAATGCAACAAAGGATGCTACATTTGCTTTTGTGACTGTAGAGGATGGTGATGAAGGGCAAAACGGAGAGATTGCGTCTTTAAGCATAATAGCTGGTGATCCATCCCAGCAGTTTAAGGTCTTTAGAACGAATCCAAAGAGCAAAGAATACAAGATCAAAGCGATTAAAGAATTGCAAAGGGAGGAATTTAATGTTGGATACAACCTTACTTTGCAAGCTACAGATAAGGGGAATCCACCAAAGTTATCTTTACCAGTGGTAGTTAGGGTGAAATCTGCACAAGAAAACAGAGAGACACTTCAGTTTGAAAAAAAGATCTACAAAGTTAAGCTAAGCGAGTTTGCACCACCGCATTCTCCAGTTGTCATGGTTAGAGCTGTACCAAAATGTCAGAATGTCAGATATTTATTTAAATATAACTTGCAGCAACACAGAAATCCATTTACCATTAATCCAAACACCGGCCTCATAACAACGGTGGAACAAATCCAGGAAGATCATCCTAATCAGTACGAGTTTGATGTAATTACTAGCAATCGACAAGCTACAACTAAAGTAGTAGTTAACATCATTGACATGAACAATAACGCTCCAAAGTTTCAATACTCTGCCTATAAAGCCAGTGTTGATGAGAATGTGCCTGTCGGTACGAGCATCTTAGCTGTAAGTGCTAGTGATGCTGATGATGGAGAGAATGGCTATGTTACCTACAGTATTGCCAATCTGAACAAACAACCCTTTGTAATTGATCATTTCACTGGTGTTATAAGTACTTCTGGGGAACTAGACTATGAGACCATGCCAAGTAGATTCCACCTCAGGGTTCGAGCTTCTGACTGGGGCTCGCCTTTCCGTCGTGAGGAAGAGGTAGCAGTCTCAATTTTCCTGAACAACCTGAATGATAACCAACCGGTCTTTGAATATATTGACTGTAATGTGAATATGCCAAAAAATTTAAGAGTCAGGGAGAAAATTATAGTGGTTTCAGCTATTGATTTGGATGATTTGGGAGTTGTGCAATATCATATTGCTTCAGGTAATGACAAGGGAATATTTGATCTTGATAAAAATTCTGGTGTGCTGACACTTAAAAAGCTATTAAGGCATTATGGAAATTTACATACATTGCAAATATCAGCTAGTGATGGGAAGATACCTGCTTTACCTCTGCTTCTGAATATAACTGTTGTCAGTGACTCGAAAGAAATACATTCAAGGTGTGTTGAAACGGGTATTCTAAGAACATTTGCTAGCGCAATGTTCATTGGCTCTAAAAGGTACATTGAAAAGGAGTCGATGAATGAATTTTCAGACATCCATTCAACTAATTATCATGCACCTGAGTTTCAAGAATCCATTCCCAGGCTAATAGAAGTTAAAGAGGACCTTCCAGTGGGGACCAGCATAGTGCTACTCAAAGCAACAGATGCTGATAGTGGCTTCAATGGCAAATTGCTTTTTGTGATCTCAGAGGGAAATTTTGACAGTTGTTTCATGATTGACACAGATACTGGTTGGCTTAAAATTCAGGCCCCTCTTGATAGAGAAACAACTGAACACTACACACTAGTTATAACAGCATATGACCTTGGGTTGCCTCAGAAGTCCTCGTCTCACATTTTAGAGATCTATGTGGTGGATGTCAATGACAATAGCCCAGAGTTTCTAGAGCATGAGTATTCAGTTCACATTAGAGAGGATAGTGCTGTGGGAACAGATATCATTCAGCTACAGGCTACAGATAAGGATTTGGGGATCAATGGCAGGATCAGTTACTGCTTTCTGACCAAAACAGACAAATTTGCAATTAATGAAGAGACTGGGCTTGTAACAGTTCATAGTCCGCTGGACAGAGAAGCAAACCCATCTTTTGCTCTAAAGGTTGCTGCTTATGATAAGGCAACAGTCCAAGCTCAGATGATGTCCACTGTGATACTTCAAATTATGCTAGAGGATGTAAATGACAATGCCCCTCTGTTTTCTCCTTCTCACTACTATGTGAGGGTGATAGAGGATATTCCAGTGGGCACCTTGGTCCTGTGGCTCCAGGCTCATGACCCAGACTCAGGTCAGTCTGGGCAAGTGAAATACAGCCTGACCGATGATGCAGATGGAACCTTTCGAGTGGATAAAGTGAGTGGAGCTGTGTACCTCTCTCAGAGGCTTGATTTTGAGAGGAAACAGCTATATAACCTGACAGCAAAAGCTGAAGACAGGGGAAAACCTGTCTCTTTGTTCTCAGTATGCTTCATTGAAGTGGCGGTGGTTGATGTCAATGAGAATTTGTATCGTCCAACTTTCCCCTTCTTTGTTGTCTGGGGACGTGTGAGTGAGGATGTCCCGATTGGATCAACTGTAATCAGAGTTACCGCTCATGATGGAGATGAAGGACAAGATGGTGAAATACGCTATGCAATACAAAGTGGCTCAGGCCTTGGGGTCTTCAGCATTGACGAAAAGAGCGGTAAGTGCATTGTTTTCTCAGATTATTGTTTACTATTAATAGTTCTTTAAAATAGTTCTCTTGCAGATTTCACTCTCTTCATAATTTGAAGACTTACTCACTTTACTGATGCGTTAAGGGAGCTTACCACAAACAAAGTAATGGTTAAGTAGTTCAGATCTGAGTATTTTCTGATCATTTACTGTATATGTCAAATAATTAAAAATTGATATCACTCAAAAACAGTGTAATTAAGCTAATAAAACAGTGCAATTTGTCAGTTACTCATGCACAACTTTTAAAATTATGCACATTTACTTTCTCAACCTGAACATGAACCTTGTAAAAAACAGTCTGACACTCCCCATGTGTATGTGTCACTTTAACCACAGGCACTTATATCTTAATCTAACTGTGAAGTTTGCTATGTAAAACACTCATGGCCATGTGATGAGGTTTTATGACAGTGTGAGCTGTCTCTGGCCAGCTAGTTTATGAACATATGCTGGCAGTGTCAAAACTCTGCTTACAATGTAGTTAATTATGTTTCTTTTTGTCTTATTCACAGGTGTCATAAGGACACAGGCACTGTTGGACCGTGAGACTACTAGTCATTACTGGCTGACTGTTTATGCCACGGATCAGGGAGTAGTTCCACTCTCGTCCTCTGTGGAGGTCTACATTGATATTCAGGATGTTAATGACAATGCTCCGGAATCCTCAGAGCCAATCTACTACTCGTCAGTGCCAGAAAACTCTCCTAAAGATGTGCCCATTGTCCACATCCAGTCCTTTGATCCTGACTCCAAAGCCAGTGACAAACTGACCTATAAGATCACCAGTGGCAATCCACAAGGATTTTTCAGCATTAACTTCCAGACAGGTGAGTTCTCGGTCCAGGATGCTATTTACTAAACCATGTGCAAGTTCTTTATCTGCATAAATGTTATATAGACTTTTTTGACTTGGATTTAATTATATACACATCCACATTAATCCACTTGAATGAACACTCTGCCAGAAGATGCTAATTATTATGCTAAAATTCTCAACAAGGTTTTATTCATCGTTGATACCTTTGTTTTTTGTGGTAACATTACTGTTCAAGGCACATTTTCTGTTTTTATTATGCAAATGTAAGTCCAGCAAGTCAGAGCACCCAGACCTGTGAAGGTTGATAACGTGACACTGGAACATCCACCCAGTCCACAGAGTCGCTATCAGCATCGACATTTTCATAAGCTGTCAGTACAGAAACAAGCAGTTAGCGTTAACACAATTTATTAACTACTGGTGAGCCAACACAAAGGAGATCACTTATTTAAGAATTTTCAAACTCCAGTGCCTTTTTAATTTTCCACAAAGAGGTGAACATTAAGCCTTAATTGAGTTTACTTCAGAACTGCAGCAGTTCCTGGAGACTCCAACTTGATGATTAGTGTTTTCTGAACATTAAATAAATGTAACTAATTAATTAGACTCATAAAAGAATCCTCAAAACATTTAGTCAGACCCAAAAGAACAGCTTCCCAGAAGCTTCATTTTTGATGCTAATTTTCTATGAAATTCAAACTGTAAAATTCAATAGGGACATATTTGCAGGGTGCGATCGCAACATGTTACATGTTAAGTATACTTTAACACTCTTACTGCGATTTCTTTGCTATACTGGTTATAGCTCATTTTTATACTATTTATTTTGTTCAAGGAAACTGTATATAAAGTAGTCTTCCTGCAAACAATAAATCTGTCTGTGTTTTGTGTATTTTTCACGACAGCATGCATCCAGTAGAATATTGATTAGTTTAACATATAAATCTAACACAGTTATTGTATTCTTTTGTTGTTGTTTTGTTTCATTAGCTGGGCCAACAGGATTGATGGAATTAGTGACACATGACCTGCCTGTTTTTTTGTTATTGATTTTTAAATTCATGTTACATACAGGTCATATATAAGATATTGAGAGTTAATGAAACTTTCCTTTTGATACATAGGATTGGTCACAACCACTTCTAGGAAGCTGGACCGGGAGAAGCAAGAAGAACATATCCTTGAAGTAAGATCTTTGGTACACACCAGTGAAAGCCAGGCAGATCTTGGAAGGACTATTTTACAAAAATGTTTCCATGCTTGTGGCTAGTATAAGTTTAGTTGGTTAATGTGTAATGTTCATATTACGATTCATCTAATCTTATTTTCAATAAGGTCACCATTTCGGATGATGGCAGTCCACCCATGTCTACAGTAGTTCCTGTGGTGGTGAAGGTGCAAGATGAAAATGACAACGCTCCTCAGTTCCTTGAGAAGGTCTACAAAATCAAAGTGGTGGAACGTCCAAAGTCGATCAAGCAGGAGCCGATTTATCGAGTCATTGCCCTTGACAATGATGAGAGTCCTTATTCTGAAATCTCATACAGCATCGAGGAGGGTGATGAGTACAGGAAATTCTCCATTGAACAGAAAAGTGGGTTGGTCTCCTCCAGAGAGTCTTTCCCAGCAGGGGACTATCACATTCTCACGGTACATTTCTTCCTTCAGTTCTCCCTTTTGAAATCTTGTTGGTGCAGGCAATACCTTTGAGACTTTGGTGCTGATGGCCAACATATTAGCACTTACAATTCACAACACTAAAAGGACATACGGCTTCTTTACAGATTAAAGCAATGGACAATGGACGGTCTCAGAAGTCATCCATCTGTCAGTTACACATTGAATGGATTGCAAAGCCTGAGTCGCCAAGCAAAGCCCTTTTGTTTGAGGAGACTTCACTCCACTTCTCCGTCACAGAAAGGGATCCTGTGGGCCACAGGGTCGGAGTCATCAGCACTCAGCCTCTCGACTCCCCTGTCTGGTTCGATATCAAAGGTAATCAATATAATTCTCTCTGCTCATTTTTAAAGGCAATGGAGAGGAAGTATAGTAACCTAATAATTTTAAATGCTGCACTGCACTAATTGACGAGGCTCTTTAGCATAGCAAATGGACTTAATGTTCACTTCATTACCCTTATCCCTGACCAGCCTTAATCAGCTTTCCTCAACTGAATCCCTTCTCTCTATCCTCTCTGTTTCCCTCTGCTTTTCTTGCTCCCTTGGCTTAATTTACAAGGAGCCTCACATGCTGAAGAAGCATTTCACATCGTTCAGATGGCTTGTGACCAGAACTGTAAAACAGAAGGTATCTGTCGATGACTAATTGTCTCACCTCTGCTCTTTCAAGTGGAAAAACAATGTAACAGCTTGTGTTGTTACTTACCACAATTGATCATTTTTTTTAAAAATTGTGAAAATGTATTCTGCTAGACTGCTGTGTTATTACAGCATTCCTTGACTCATAATTTCTGTCAGTAACAGCATCAAAATATCATATTATGCAAAATGCCTCCTGTCGGTGAAAAGTATTCATTTTGTATGCTGATACTGCTCATATTGGCAATAACAGGTGGGAATGTTGATAGCCGCTACAATGTGGACAAGGGCAGAGGTGCCATCATTGTTGCCAAAGCGTTGGATGCAGAAGAGCTGTCAAATTACAACCTGACAGTGGAAGCAACAGATGGAACTAGATCCATCAGAACACAGGTATTTCATACTTAATGGCATCGGCTGAAAATAGGAAATAATGCATATAGATATTTGTCATCTGAATGTATGAATTAGACTTAGAGGAGGTGTGGAAATGTTTATAATGACGGGATAATCACATAATGACATTTGTCAATGTTCATGCTTATGCAGTGCTGTTACATGTCTAGGGCTATTACCAAGGTTTGGATGAGTGCACTTTTAGCATAAATGTAATGGATAGAAAAATGTCCTATCTAAAGTAAAGATATCTAGTGGAACACACATAGCTTCTTTTTTAGTTTAAATTGCACTGTCACTGAAATATTCAGATTTTGCATACTGTATATGTAAGGAATGTCAGTCCAACTGTTTTTTGACATGAGAATTTAATTTGAGTCAGTTTTATGAACAAAATAACAAATTTGCTCATTTAGTCAATGCATAAATGTACTTAGATTGGTGTTGACCATACGATTCAGGGTTCAAATCTCAAGATTCAAGATTCTTAGTTTGTCACATGCATAGTTATACAGGTACAACATACGATGTAATACAATTAAATAGATCCCAGATGTGCAAATATAAAGTTATAGTTTAAAGTGTATTGTGCAATGTTTACACAACAGTGAAGAACCTGTGTAACATAGTAGCATGATGAACAGTGCATGTAATCAGTGATAGGGATAATATGAAATAAGGTGTAACTAAATCCATAATTGAGGCATTGAGTGAGGCGCTTAACTTTAAAGGACCTGTATGTAAAATTGAGGCCAAAACTGGTACTGCACTCAAAGTCAAAATACTGTAACGCGACTCCTCCCCAGACTCCAGGTTGCCAGATAGACCAAATGAGGACTCATATTTGGCCAATCTAGTGTCTTATGTTAGGTTTCGTATTGCCATAATTAGCGTGCTAATGTTTGCACTGTTGTCACGCTGTCTGCACGTAACATGATGCTGATGTTAGCCATCACAGGTCACTGTTTTTGTTTCTCAAGCAATTCAGTCGGTTCGATAACCCACCTGCACATGGGCTACAATCCAACATGAATAACGTTATTCAACTGTTGAAAATATTTGAAATATTCATCCCTACGTCTAGTGGTGACACAAGTTAGCCAACCTTGGCTAAATCTTACCTGTCCAGGAGAAAATTTGTCACTTCGGCATCTGTTCAGTTCAGACATTTGTAATCCAGAATGCTTGTAGCTGCAGCTCGGTTACCCGGTTTAGGCCAGTTATATGTAAAGTGCTTTGTCACAATGACTGTTGTTAATTAATGCGTTATATAAATAAATTTGAATTGAATTTAATTGAACTGGCAACCTATATGCTGAAATACTACTGACTTCATGATTGGCCGATAGCGGTGGGTGGCGCAAC
Organism: Distichodus sexfasciatus; assembly: GCA_032718565.1. Lineage (NCBI taxonomy): Eukaryota > Metazoa > Chordata > Actinopteri > Characiformes > Distichodontidae > Distichodus > Distichodus sexfasciatus. The sequence continues at coordinate 278,275 of JAVGVS010000289.1, forward strand.
ATGCAAAAACACCAAATCAGAACATAAACACACGATTTGTGTGCTGTAAATTAAATTTTAAAATGTGAATTTTCTGACTATACTGATTTTGTCAGTGAGATCAGTATTTGAAATTAACATGATTGCTTAATCTCTGGTGACATATTAGGTTCATTTTATGATTACTTGCCATACAGATTTGCATGGCCTTTCAGTTACTCCAAGAGAGAGTGTCCCAACAGGAAGATGTATTACTCTGAATAACACTTATTTCTGCTAAATGCAGCAAATGTAAAAATTTTATGATCAGACAAACTGGAGGAATAATAATCTCGAAGTTAACCAGGAAGGTGTGTGAGCAGTGAAAATAAAACTATTATATGCTGTTATAGACCTTTGTAGATTCAGTTTGAATCAGTGCTTCCTATATCATATTGGCTTTGTGTTTCACCTTTTACGCCAGGGATTCAGGCCTTCATTGTCCTTTTGTGTCACACTGTGGAGGTAGTTCTCCTTGGGCTATACCTGTATGTGTCATCCAAGGCAGCCAGCCTTATCAGGTCACAGTGTGAGAATCATCTATCAGTGAAGGAAGCCTTGCCAGAGGGTATGAGAGTGATGTGAGGAGAGGAAATGTTTTCCAGGAGCCCAGTGTTTTGGCTCTTATTCTTCGTCTTCTGTTTCAGACGGCTCTACCTCTTCGCACCCCGGGACCTACCATTGCAGTTTGTCATGTTTTAATGGGCTGCTTGCATTTGGACATTTTCTAGGCTTAGGCAAATCTTATCTGCAAGGTGCAGCCCAGCGAAGACAATATTCCCTCGATATTCGCACTTATCTTACGCAGCCATGTTTTTAGGAGAATGGTGTATTTTTCAGGGCACCCAACAAGCTAAAATGAAAACACATAGCGTTATTCTCCATTCAGCAGTGTTTGCTCCCTTGTGAACTCCTTGGAATTTTCTATATTTATGTCTAATTTCCATTTAATCACCATGTAAGTCACAATAATGAACAGACAGTCTCATATAACTAAAGATACACAGATTTTCAGAGAATGTTTGACCATATTGAATTAAGTTATTCAAACTGTGAAACTAAAGGTTGGAAAAAGTAAAGGACCCTAGTCAATGACTCTTTAAAAAGCTCATTGGAATCTTTGCAGGCTGGAAAGGGTTACAAAGACATCTAAAATATTTTAGCTATTCATCAGTCTACTGTTAGGCAAGTTGTCAATAAATGGAGACAATTTGGTATTGTTGCTACTCTGCCTAGAAGTGGGTGCCCCGCCAAGATGACCCCAAGAGCACAATGCAAAGTCATCAATGAGGTAAAGAAGAACCGAAGAGTGACAGCCAATGACATGAAGAAGTCATTAGAACTGGCTAACATCTCTGTTCATGATTCAACATTATGCAAAACATTGAACAAGAAAGGACTCCATGGCAGGACAGAAGGAAGCCTATTTCGGTCAAAAAAGAACATTGCTGCACGCCTGAAGTTTGCAAAAGAGCACTTGGACACTCTACAATGGTACTGGGAAAATGTTTTGTGGAGTTATGAAACCAAAATTGAACTATTTGGGAGGAACATGCTGAACTCCATTTGGTATAAAAGGGCACTGCATATCTACATCAATGCATCATCCCTACACTTAAGTATGGTGGAGGGAATGTCATGATTTGGGCCTGCTTTGCTGCGTCAGGGCCTGGACAGCTTGCCATCTTTGAAGGGAAAATGAATTTCCAGGTTTATTTACAAATTCTCCAGGATAATGTGAGAGTGTCTGTCCATCAACTGAAGCTCAGAAGAGACTGGGTGATGTAACAGGACAATGATCCCAAACATCACAGCAAATCCACAGCACAATGGTTTCAGAATAACAAAATCTGCCGTTTTGGAGTGGTCCAGTCAGAGATCTCAATACTACTGAGATGCTGTGGAATGACTTGAAGACAGCCATGCACAGAAGACAGCCCAAGAATATGGAAGAGTTAAGCCAGTTCTGTAGGGAAGAAAGGGCTATAATTTCCCCCCCATGATGTGCAGATCTGATCAGCAGTTATAGGAAGCGTCTGGTAGAGGTCTTGCTCAAGGAGGGTCAACCAGTTATTAAATCCAAAGGTTTCCACTCTCACTGTGAACGTTTAATCTGTTTGTATAATAGAGGAGTAGAATTTTTTGCTTGTCATTGGCTTAAGCTCATTGTGTATACCAGTACCTGTGACTTAGATGAAGATCAGATCACTTTTTATGACCAATTCATGCAGAAAACTAGATAATTCCTAAGGGCTCACATACTTTTTACCTTGATTTTATGATGGTGCATTGTTAACATGAGCATCTAGTTTGTTACATAAGCGTCTTGTCTTCCTGATCTCCAGTCTTTCTAAATATGTTTATGGTACTCAAACTAGCTCACTATTTCAAAGACTCACATTAACCACATTCATTTCTTGCTTATTCTGCTCTCTGAAATAGATCTATATTCAAGTTATTGACACTAATGAGCATCGACCTGCCTTTGACCAAGCCAAGTACGAGATCGGCATTCCAGAAAACACTCAGCCGGGGCTGAAGATACTGGAGATCAGAGCTACTGATAAAGATGAAAAGAATAAATTGTCCTACACACTGTTGAGCAGCACAGATCCACACAGCCTGAAGAAGTTTCGCCTAGATCCCGGGACAGGCTTTCTATACACTGCTGATGAACTGGATCGTGAAACCATGCACATGCACACCCTCACAGTCATGGTAATACAGTGTTCAGTTAAAAGATGACTGATATATTTGTTTTGTTTCTTTTGCAAGTTGCATAGAATATCTTGAAGTTTTTATACTAGTGGTTTACGTTAAAATTTATGATATTTATTTAAACAGGTCAGAGATCAGGACATCCCAGGAAAGTTTAACATGGCGCAAGTGATTGTTACTGTTGAGGACAGCAATGACAACGCACCTTGGTTCACCAGCTCTCAGTACTCTGGGCGGGTATTTGAGACAGCTGCATCTGGCTCTGCTATATTACAGGTCACAGCGCTGGACAAAGATCAAGGCCAGAATGCAGAGATCCACTATAGTATAGAGTCAGGTAACAGAAAGTTCTCATTTGCTTCCCATAATATGTCACATTGTTGTTATAATAATAATAATAATATCTACCAGAACCTGCAAAGATTAAGACCTTTCAGCCTCTTTGTGTTGAAAAATAAGCTACTATAATCAGGAAATGACCTGATGACATGAGAATTGTATTTGCATTTTCCAACTGTATGAAATGTCAATATATTTGTCAAATGCTCTTATACATCACTGACTTCTTTTTCATTCATAACAGGAAATCATGGAAATTCATTCAGCATAGATCCATTCTCTGGCATAATAAAGGTTGCAGGAGAACTCAGCTATGACCGCAGGAATCGGTATGTGATGGAAGTGAAGGCATTGGATAAAGGGGAACCTCCATTGAGTGCGTTCACAACTGTCTACGTCACAGTCACCGTTTCTGATAATGCCAAGCCAAAGTTTCATCCCAGCTTAATATTGGCAGAGATCAGTGAGGCGGCCCAGGTTGGGAGTTTTGTGACCGTAATCACAGCCTCCAGTCAGTCATCTGTCTTTTATCAAATTGTGGACGGAAATGTGAAAGGTACATTTGACATCAATCCTAACTCTGGTGCTGTTTTAACACGAACAATTTTGGACTATGAGAAACTCTCTTGTTATGAACTGACTATAAGAGGAACGAACATGGCTGGCATGGCAAGCAATGTCAGTTTGCTCATTCGTGTGAAAGACGAAAACGACAATGCCCCTGTGTTCACTCAAGCTGAATTTGTGGGCTTTATCGCTGAAACAGCCGCACCCAGGAGTGTAGTTCTGACTAATGAAAATGCTCCGCTTGTTATTCATGCAACGGATGCTGATGAGGACCTAAATGCCAGACTTGCCTACGAGATTGTGGAGCCTTTTGCTCACAAATACTTTACCATTGATTCTGGTACTGGAGCAATTCAGACAATCAGCAGGCTTGATTATGAACAGCAGAGAGTGTTTCGCTTCACTGTGCAAGTCCATGACTCTGGGGTTCCGAGCTTATTCACACAGCATACTGCTAATGTCACAGTCCATGTCATAAATGTCAATGATAATGCCCCAAGATTCATCCAGGATTCCTTTGAAACAACCCTGCTGGTGCCAACATATAAAGGAGTTAAAGTGATCACACTGAACGCCACAGATGGTGACTCTGTCCCCACCACCAAACTGCTGTTCTCTATTGTAGATGGCAACATTGGCAACAAGTTCGGGATTGATCCTGTTCTAGGGGAAATTTTTGTGCAGAACTCTACAGAACTGCGCATCAGATACATTCTGACTGTCCGAGTCTCTGACGGAAGATTTACTGATACTGCAACTGTAAAAATCAGTTTCAGAGAGAACAAACAATATGGTTTGAAATTTACCCAGGAAATATTTACCGCTTCCATAGAGGAAAACTCATATGACAGAAAAGCCTTGGCTGTTATTACCACAGTCGGTAATAAAGTGAATGAACCTTTATTTTACTCCATTTTAAATCCGGACAGGCGATTTGACATAGGACCTACCTCTGGGGTTCTCTTTAGCACCGGGATACCTTTTGATCATGAGGAGCAGGCAACTTTTGATGTGATTGTGGAGGTCACAAAAGAGCTAAAGAGAGCTGCTCATGTCCTTGTTAAAATCACAGTTGAAGATGTGAATGATAACTCACCTGTGTTTGTGAACTTGCCATACAGCACTATTGTTCAGGTCGATTCTGCAGTGGGAACTGTTTTTATGCAAGTAACGGCAGTAGACAGAGATGCTGGCAAAAATGCAGACATTCAGTATTATTTGAAAGAGCATGATAATTATTTTCATATAAATTCATCTGGCGAAATTTTTCTCAGGAGGCCACTGAAGCCTGAACACTTGAACACGAGATTTGTGATTACTGTTGTTGCTGAGGATGAAGGTGACCAGGCACTCTCTTCAGAAACTGAGGTGATTATTACTGTCGTCAGCAAAGCCATACCAGTGTTTGAAAGACCGTTTTATAAGATTGAAATTCCAGAGGATGTGCAGCTGCATACTTCAATCCTGCAGGTTTTGGCTAATGAGTCAGTGGGACCCCGCACTGTCTACAGGATTTCTGAAGGAGACCCATTTGGTCACTTTTCTATTAATTTTAACACTGGAGTCATAGAAGTGATTCAGCCATTAGACTATGAAACCCATCCTGCCCACAGGTTAAGTATCCAAGCAATGGACTCTTTAACTGGGGCATACTCAGAAGTTTTTGTGGACATCATTTTAGAGGACATCAATGACAATGCCCCCATTTTTGACGTGAAGTTGTATAACATCAGTCTCTCAGAGTCGACAGTGATTGATACATCTATATTAAAAGTAATGGCCTGTGACTCAGACACTGGAAACAACAAAGAAATATTCTATCGGCTGTATACAAAAACTGGGGACGTCTCAGATCACTTTAGAATAGACGGTCAAAGCGGAGTCATCTCAACTGTCGCTCAGTTAGATCATGAAACAGAGCCAAGGTACGAGTTGACCGTAAAAGCTTTGGACGGAGGAGCTTATCAGTTATACAGTGAGGTGATGGTGGTTGTGCATGTTACAGATCTAAATGATAACCCTCCTGTATTTTCACAGCAACTTTACAGTGCCACCATCAGCGAACTTTCGCCTCCAGGTCACTTTGTCACCCGTGTTCAAGCCTCTGATGCTGACTGCAGCAATAGAGGAAAGTTAGAGTTCTCATTTCTGGCCGGAAATGAGGACAACACCTTCGCTATTGATAAGAGCAGTGGGGAAATCATCATTTCACACAGGGGAAAAAAGAAATTGGAGACTTTCTACAAACTAATTGTTGCTGCCACTGATGGCGTGTTCCAAGCTTCAACGGAGGTGAACATTGATCTGATAGGCGTAAATCAGCACAGTCCATCATTTGCGCAGGATGAATACATTGTTGAACTCCCAGAAAACTTTACTGTAGGCTCAATGGTAATGCAAGTGCAGGTGAGTGATAAGGATCCTGGAATGTATGGCCAAGTATCGTTATTTATTGTAAACGATGTTGCCAGAGACAAATTTGTTTTGGATTCAGATGGGCAAATGTTTACTATTGAAAACTTTGATGGAGAGAACCCAGAGGATGAAGTGATACATGTAAGCATTATGGCTAAGGACGGAGGGGGGAGAGTTAGCTTTTGCACAGTCACTGTAATTCTTTTGGATGTCAATGATAATGCTCCACAGTTCATGGTATCTGAGTATAAAGCTGTAGTACAGGGGGATGTTCCAGAAGGTACACCTGTGATGAAAGTCAAAGCTGTGGATAATGACAAAGGAAGTAATGCTGATATCATTTATGCAATCGACTCTGATGTCGGACCCTTTGAAATCCATCCCCGTAGTGGAGCAGTCACCACAAGAGGAAGCCTAATGCAAGTACAAAATGGCCTGTACTCCCTCCTTGTGAAAGCTAAAGATTCTGGAAGCCCTCCAAAGCAGTCTGTTATCCCAGTATCAATTAAAATACTTCCTCCTGAATTGACAGTGTCAAACCTTGCTGAATCATCTGTTCGACTGCAACTTACAGAAGATGTCCCAGTTGGAACTGAGATAGATGCCGTTCAGTCTGAAATAACACAGCCCGTGGTCTATAGCCTTGTAAGAGGAAACACTCCAGCGAGTAACAAAGACGATGTCTTTGTTATTGACGGTAATACCGGAAAGCTGAAACTTACAAAACGACTGGACTTTGAAGCCACAAAATGGTATCAGCTGTTGATACAGGTCCAGAGGACTGAAGAGGGCATGGATCTTTTCTCAGTTGTGGATGTAAATGTGCAGGTAAAAGATGTAAATGATAACAGTCCTCAGTTTGAATCCCTGCCCTACCAGGCATTCATTGTTGAGAACTTACCAAGTGGAACCTCCCTGATTCAGGTGAGAGCTACTGATCTGGACTCTGGGCTGAATGGTCAAGTCACATACAGTCTAGATCAGAACCAGGAAAGCCCTGATGTTCTTCAGCTGTTTTCTGTAGACAGTAAGACAGGTTGGGTCACCACTATCACAGGGATTGACAGAGAGAAGAGAGACAGATACAGGATTACAGTTATTGCTACAGATGCAGCACCAGAGTTACGAAAGACAGGAACCACCATGGTGGAGGTGACTGTGGTAGATTTGAATGACAACCCTCCAGTCTTTACTCAGGCGGTATACAAGGCCACAGTAATGGAGGATAAATCTGCACCAGGTACTGTCATAACAGTTCTGACTGCCACTGACTCTGACAGTGAGGAGGTCAACCGGAGGTTCACCTGCTTTATCACAGGTCAGTTCTCAGTCCCACATGATGAAGTGCTGTCAGTAGGCCTATAATTATTAAGAAGGATGTGTTCGTTTAATGAAAAACGAAAGTCAGACAAAGACTTGGATTTGTCCACAGGGAAATAATTCCTCACAACTTGAGCTCTGAAGTGCTGCTGAAAGTACAATATTGGACATCCTGAATAATCCGTGTTAAAAAAGCAGTATTTAGAGACAACTGCTTATTTTGTGTTATTGCAAGAAAAAATTATATTTTTGGATCTATTTATAACAGTGATTGATGTAAAGCTATTAACCTGCTGTAAATGCTTTTGCATATTCAGGTGAAGACCCTCGAGGAATGTTCAACCTTGAATATGTAGATGGGGCTTGTGCTGTAATAACTGCAAAAAAACTGGACAGAGAGGAACAAGAATTCTACGTCTTGAACATAACAGCCACAGATGGAACCTATGTTGCTAAAACAGCTGTACAGCTCACCGTTCTCGATGCAAATGACAACAGCCCAGTCTGTGAGAAGGTATCATTTATAGTCCTCATACATGGAAATAATGTAGGCACATTGCTAGAACAACTGTGTTCCTTAGCCAGGAAAGAGAGCTCCTCATTTAAAAAACATTCAAGACCTGGTATGCTGGTATAATATCTGTAGAAAAGTAGTTTTTGCAATGATAGTTATTTTCATGTCTTTGCTCTGCTCCTAAATGTACTGAATCTTAGGATCTTTATGCTGGGATGGTTCCAGAAAATACTCCAGCAGGAAAACTCATCCTACAGGTTTCAGCATCTGATCCAGATATTCAGTCAAATGGTGAAATTGTGTACCGGCTTACCGGCAGTGGGGCAGAATCATTCAGCATTGACTCGGCTACAGGTATATTAAAAACGCATGTTTCCAATGCAACTCACACAAAAAATGATGTGGAAAAATATATTGACATACAGATGGGAACAAATATAAGTTTGCCTATAGAAGTAGAAGATTCTGTCAAATTTCCTCAGTATTTTTGGTATCACTTTATCATTATATTTTTCCATTGCGTATAGTGACCATATTGTCACATTGAACAAATTATCTATGACCTCCTTTCTCATGACAGTCATCAGATTTGTAATCTTTGTCCTAACTTGTTATGCATCTAAACCAACTCTTTAACCCATAATTCTATGCTCCTAAACCAAATCTAACCCTAACATAACCTTAATTCTAATCCTAACCTCTCAATGTCCATAATAACCAAATGATTAATAAAATAACTACAGCAGTCAGTAGTTTAACTATCAGTTAAAAATGAAAAGAAAAGTTCTTGTTACATGCCCTGCTTTTACAGATTTTTTAATTTAAACTATACGATAACCTTTTGCAAAGTTCATTCCAAGATGCCAGTTACCACCCCCGATATACTAACTCTATGTTCTTTTTAGTTGCATTTGCTTTTGTTAATCATATTCATAATTCTTTACCAGGTGTCCTAAAGACCCTGCTGCCCCTTGACCGAGAGAAGACAGAAATATATAATCTGACAGCACAAGCACTGGATGGAGGAAACCGCGTCTGCCAGGCTGCAGTTACTATCATTGTTGAAGATGTTAATGACAATGCTCCCAAATTCACATCTGACCTGTACCATGTTAGTATATCTAAAAACACACAGCCTGGGGCACTTTTAGTCCAACTGCAGACCACCGATGCTGATATAGGTAGGAACACTTATTTTCATCTTAATGAAGTCAAAAGTAGTGTTTTGTAACTGGGAACTTTTCCTTTCTTTGTAGTAAAGAAAGATAAGAACTTGCTTGCTGTACACATATTTGCTTGCTGCTGAGATGGATCAATCGGAGACTTTCTTGCTCATATGGAGCTTGTTGTTCACTGTCGTTTGTCGGGAGAGACACACTCCACACAGCATGGAGCACTTGCTGTCAGCCTAGTCCTGAAAATAATCTCCCACCATGTGCGCTTGTCTAGATTCCCTGTGAAGCTAACAATTACGCTCTCACAGCGGGTCAGGTTCAGGCTCACGCTGGGATGATAATCGGAACAGCTGTCTGTCAATTAAGGCTGAGATCAGTTTCCAGTCTTTCTTCTACAGTCTCCTCAACACAGTGACCGTTGTTGATACAACTCACGTCAGTAGAGTCCAGTGCTTTTTCTATGCAGGAAGACACGTTGGTCGATGAGAAGAACTTGCATGCGTTCTGTTCTCTGTCACGTCAAAAGCTTACCCTCGTTTGGAGCCTTGTCTACCTTCATGAACATTGATATGAGCACTAATCACTCATGTAAACAAATGCCTGGGTAGATGTCTTGGTAATCACAGCCTTATTCTCCTTGCTCATGTACGTTGGTTTTAAGAAGATTCAAATGAACGGAGTGTATTTATGAATGTTTGTTGATGGCCGTGGAGATTGCTGAGTAATTAAGCTCAATTCATTCAGCTGTCAACAGAGGAATTTCAATAGCAGAAATTAGTCATTGCAGTTGCAGTTGAACTGGACATGTGAAAGGCAACAGCCTGATGTGCTTTAAACTAAGCATGTGGACATAAACAGGCCTGTCAATTAGGTTAAGAGACAGGAAGCAGAATGTGAGACTATATTCACTTAAAAGAACAAATAAAAAGGTATGGCTCTGGCTTGAACAGCAGAATTTAAAGACTAAGCAAATATAACTTTGAGACAGAGATTTGGAAAGAATACACACTCAAATGCCGGACAAGAAAAATAGAAGATGTTGACAACCTTAAGAACTTGAATCGAAGGCAACTGGACCTCTTTTCAGTCTCTTGACCATGCATTTAATGTTTCTCAAACAACAGGGTTCAGTTCTGAAATGAAGAAGACTCTCGGATGAGAGATGAAATCTACAAATTGAAAAGAAGCTCAGTTGTCTTCGAATCAAGGCTTGAAGTTTATCACATCCTAGACGACTGAGAACCTACACAGACAAGCTGAAACAGAAAATGGCAGGTGTAGCTTGTGAAGGATAATAAAAGTTGTCTTAATGGAGAGACACAGCAAGAATGAAGTAAAGAATTCAGACTTGAAGACTTGCACACTTTAACAGCGTACTCACGATTTTATTTCGAGACCAGCTGAGACCACAACTCTGAAAATATTACTATCAAAACCCTTTTAGGCTAACGCAGGCATTTTGCATTGTTTATTAATTAATGTTTTAATATTTCAGAATCCCTTTAACTTACAAATATCACTTACATACTGTCAGAATCACAAGACTTTGAACTTACCAGACATAATGTTCACTACTCTGTATGTGAAATTATTTCTGAATAATTCTGTGAACAAAAAGTTGAAGTTAATTGCCTAAAAAGACATATACATTATCCGTGATGTAAACAGTCATGATAGCACTCATGACCCTAATGTGGAACGTCGTCATGCGCAAAAATGTAGTTCTCTTCCAGAAAGGACTAAAGCCCAAATCGGCTCAAAAAACTTTAGCATTTCTTCGTTTTCATGTTTTTCCATTTTATAATATTAGAAGGTAATTATTCATTTATTCATTAGAGGAAAAATAAATATAGAAAATGTATTATTTGTTATCAGATAATTTCATTCTGTATCCAGATAGATACCAAATAAATAAAAATCTTGTCTCTGCAAAATAAAAACTCCTCTATCCAATAAAACAGTGAGTTTGGTCTTGAGGAGTGTTCTGCCACTGTGGTTTGTTGATTTTAACATATGATGTGATCAGTTTAGATAACTGCTTCCAGTGAAGCGATTTCCTTATTATAGATATGTAAGAGAGAAATATTGAATAAACATGTTTAATGTTGCTCAGGCTTTGCATGTTCCGCTTATTTATCATGTGGTGTAAAATGTGCATTGGCCCGGTGTCGGCATCTACTCGGTCTCATCTCAGTCTCGGCCCTTCAGAGTCTTGGTCTTGTCTCAGTCTTGACACACTCTGGTCTTGGTCTTGTCCCCAACTCTAATTTTATGGTTCTGGTATCGAAAACTGTGTTGGACAATGTAGTACTTTTAGTTTAAGATATCGTGTTTTCCTTCATCCTTCTGTCTATTTTCCACTGTTACATATGGCATCTTACAATTCCTAATTACGGAGAAAGTTTCTTTGAAGCAACTTGGGGTTAAGGGTCTTGCTCAAGGGGCTCAGTGGTGAAATTACTAGAGGTAAGAGCCGGATTCAAATGTAATGCCTTGTTATGCATAAATATGTATGCTTCAACTAAACCACCAGACCTAAGCAACCATTTTTAACTGCTCTACTCACTCAAAAATGACTAGGGTAGAGCTTTACTAAAAGCACAAGGCTTTATTACCTCCAATCACATTTTTAGTTTCCCTCATGTTCAGCAGTTCTAAATGACACTTTACACTCTATTTTTAAATACCTTCACTCTTATGAACACTTCTTTGATTTCAGGGATCAACAGTAAAATCAGTTACTCATTTGAAGACTCTGGCGGAGGTCTGTTTTCTATTGAGGAACAGTCTGGCATCATCAGTTTACTGAAGCCTTTGAACAGACAAACGCAGGCCACATACAGGCTGAAAGTCCGCGCTGCTGATCATGGCTCACCGCGGAGTCTCTCCTCTCTGTGTTATGTTGAGGTGGCCATTCTAGATGTTAATGACCATCCTCCAGTGTTCGAGCACAGGGACTACTTTTCTACAGTTCCTGAAGATGTCGCTTCGGGGACCAGGCTGCTAAGTGTCTTTGCTGCCAGTGGAGATGCACAGTCCAGTGCCCAGATGAGGTACTCTATCACCGGTGGCAATGAGAAGGGGGCCTTTAGCATCGACTCCAAAACAGGTACCAAATGTATTTAACTATAACGCACCTATGGTTTGAGACACCCACACTTAAAATTTGACTTTTAGTTGGAAATGCTTAGAAAAGTAAACCAAAATGTCATGTGCTGTTCTCATCATTTAACATGCATCTTGGAAAATCCAAACATAAGTGGGCAGCTCTAAGTATGTCACTTCACACCTGGCATTTGAATGCATCTCCACAAACTTAAGTCATAACCTGTTCTGTCCGGCTCTAAGCATTTCAGTTAGTGAAGAGCATATCATTTTCCTGTTTATAACCAGCTGTTCAGAGTGTTCTTTACATATAATCTGTTTGGAGATAAAGGAGTTTACACTTCTGCTTATCCTGAGGATTATTATCAGTGTTTTACTGTGGCAAAGGACACACTGATCTTCTTACTGGTAATAGAATATGGCCAAATGCGGGCCACGCCACTTCCAAATGTGGTTTGAACAACTGGATCTCAACGTACCCCTAAAGCATCTTGGGTACATTCGCACATGGACAAAAATCTGTGCACTTGTGATCAGATCCCCAATGATGGATGTTAATGGCAGTTGTGAACAGGGCCACAATATCAGAAAATGGTTACTGTTACTTTAGAGACACCTTGTGGGGAAAATGGTACATGTGACTCCTGTGCTATTGTGAGGCTTCATTTCTCTTTAAGCTCCTGCACTTTCATTCTGGTTCTGCAGGTGACGTCTTTGTGATTGCGCAGCTGGATTTCGAGTCGGCTCGACAGCACTACCTGACGGTAAAGGCCACTTTCAGAGGGAACGAGACCCTGAGTGACATAGCAACTATTACAGTCCATGTCACTGATGTCAACGACAACAGTCCTGTATTCAGCCAGGAGCTCTACACAGCTGTGGTCAGCGAGGACTCACAGCTTGGATGCCCTGTGATAACTGTAAGCCTTTTTAGCCCCTTGTGTCAGACGTGCACTTACTGTCAACGGTTTTGAAGACGTAACGGTCTATATTTACTTGCATGCACAATTTGTGATAAAGGCCCTTCTTCCCTACAACAGCGGTCACAGCTCAACTTGACAGTGAACAGGAGAAATCCACTTTTTTAGCTACTATTCCTCAAGGACTTACATTAATGTGACACTCAGAGCTACAATACCATAGTCATAAAATGTCGTTTGTGTTTTGAAAATGGTTTCTCATTAAATATATTTATGAATGGTATGTTGGCACAAACTAAACATTTACAGTGCAAAGAGAGAATAAAAACAGACCAGCTGCAGTCTATAATACATCTTTTGTATACAGTGTAGCTCTATGATTCTTTTGTATTTCTGCAAATTATCTAAGTGGCTAATAAATAAAATACTTGTCATGTTGGGCATGGCAGACAGGACAGGAGACCGTACATTGGCCGAGAGAGTCCAAAGCAACAGAAAGTATTTTTCACATTCAGAGACGGAACACATGCAATTTCAGAAATGCTTCCATCAGCCACAACACAATGGAAGTGTGACACAATGAAACAGAAACAGAAATAGTTTTTTTTTAAAGCCATTTGCGATCATTTAAAAGTAAGTGAAAAGTAAGTTGTCTTCTATTTGAACAGATTGCTTAAACAATGTTATTATATAATTTGATTTTCACTCACTGGTTTCCACCACTTTAGCACCATACAATCAAAAAGCATGCGAGTTCCTAAAAAAAAGGTCTCCTGGAAACACTTCCGTTGTTGTAGTGGTAAAAACAGGTTAGGTTTTGGTATTTCCTTTGTTTCCGTTGTTCAATAAACGTTCCCCATTTTGCCTACTTCCTTGGTAGTAGAAGGTGCTGAAGTCTGACGTGAAAGAATAAGGATACGTTATTGGGTTTCCTTCTTGATGAGTTGATTGACAAAAGGATTGACAAAAGAAAAGTGTATCAACAACAGACTACAGTTCTGAAGTTGATTGAATCAAAATTGGTTAACGCGGCTGGGCCAACATGCAGACATGGTCACGCACATGGCAAGGCACGGTCAATGATTGTTTCGCCTCACACCTCTGCACCTGGACCGCGTCATCACACCATCTTAAATAGAAAATGTTACCGCCTCCTACAGGGGGACATGCTCCGGCAATAGTGTATGCACACTAACACAATGGGCATGTTACTTCTATTTTAAAATATATTAATAAACTATAAATAATACATATAAATATAAATAAATAATATAAATGCTTCAAATATAAATCTAAGAGAAAATATGTTTTGTTGCCACACTTCCGTTGTGTTGTGGCCACATTTCCAAAGTTGCATGTGTTTTCTGTATTTGTTGAATGAATGTGCAGCACATTTGTAAAACATGGCGCATGTGCTGTCATTTTGATGAAAGTGTTTTCTGAATTTGTGTGCCGTGCAGTGTATTTGAATGTGTGTTATGAACTTAATTAATGTTTTGCTGCAACATGTTTTTATTTTGAATTGCATTGGGCTCTCTCAGCCACAGTAGGAACCGTGATGCAAGAGCAAGGCTCTGAATTGAGGATGTTTCTTAACAATACACCAACAGACATAGCCCTGAAACTAGTGAACAAAAACAAACACATTAAACCAAGTAAGAAGATGGCAGACAAACAAGCAACAACTCTGCATGGATACAACAGAGGCTAGATGAATGGGGAGAGGCAGGCTTAAATACGGACAAAGACAGATGTAGCACATTAGGGTAAAGACAGCGACATTAGGACAGGGAAGACAAGACGTCATCTTGTGGCTGACAAGCTGATTGCAAGATTGGGTGATCCTATGAATGTGAATCATATCCTATCAATGGGTGCCCTGACAGTTACTGCAGCGAATGTATAATAATATCATACCATAAAAATATTGCATACACTACCAGTCAAAAGTTTGGACACACCTTCCCATTCAATGTTTTTTCTTTATTTTCATTACTATTTACATCATAGATTCTCACTTAAAGCATCAAAACTATGAATGAACTGTGTAAGGGCTATTTGACCAAGAAGGAGAGTGATGGAGTGCTGCGCCAAATGGCCTGGCCTCCACAGTCACCTGACCAAACCCAGTCGAGATGGTCAGCATCTCTGGGAACTCATGAAGCTCATCAAGAAAATGTCAAGAGTGTGCAAAGCAGTGATCAAAGCGAAGGGTGGTTATTTTCAAGAATCTAAGATATAAAATATGTTTTGGATTATTTCACACTTTTTGTTTACTACATAATTCCATATGTGTTCATTCATAGTTTTGATGCCTTCAGTGAGAGTCTACAATGGAAATAGTCATGATAATAAAGAATAAAACATTGAATGGGAAGGTGTGTCCAAACTTTCGACTCGTAGTGTATATGATCATAATTATAGCAGTTCTCTTCTGTAGGTAATTGCCAATGACTTGGATGGGCCTACAAACAGCCACATTCACTTCAGCATTGTGGAAGGCAACCGGGGCAGTCCGTTCATCATAGATGCAGTCAGCGGTGTCGTAAAAGTGGCTCATCAATTAGACAGAGAAAAGGTAAAGCTTTCTCTACTCCCTGTGGACTGACTTTGGTTCTCTTTGCCTTCTGATTAAGACAAGCTCACTTTGAGTCAGGCTTGGGCTTTGAACTGTTTGAAGTCTTTACTGTGTTTCACTTAATTGCACACAAAAGCTGGGGATGAGTTTAGTTCTGTTTTTTCCTGCTCTTGTATAAATTAGGTTTCTCGGTACAGGCTGACCGTTCTAGCCTCTGACAGTGGAAATCCTCCCAAATCCAGCAGTGCTGCTGTAGATGTGACTGTGTCCGACGTGAATGACAATCCCCCTGTCTTCTCCAGGGCTAACTACAGCCTCATCATCCAGGTATGGCCATCCTGTCATACTTAACAAAACTAATTTGAAGCTGTCAAACTCCTCTTTCCCTCACACCCACACTCAGGGTGAACGTGATGATCTGTCCTTGTTTGTTTGATAAAGGCTTGCTCTCATTATACTAACTATGTTATACTATAGGACAACCTGCCTTCAGGGTCCAGTGTTCTTCAACTTACCGTCACAGACAGCGATGCCCCTCAAAACGGACCCCCGTTCTCATACAGTATACTTAAGGGGAATGAGGTTAAGCTATTCAGTATCGACCAGCAGGGAGTTGTGAGGACCACAGAATCACTGAAGAGTGTGGGGAGGAAGCAATACATGCTTCACATCCAGGTGAGTACAAGTGCATTTTAAATGTGGGATCTCGGATGGAAAACGTTTGTAGAAATCATTTGTGCTGACTGATAGGATACACAAATCATTTTGTACATTTGTTGCAGTTCTCTTTGTACAATAGTAACAAATAACTCTAGGCCTGTTCAGCATGTCTATAGCGCCCCCTGCTGTTGAACATTAGAATTGACTGGCAACACTTTATCAGACTTATTTAAGTAGGACCTATAACTCTTGAGTTATGTTCGTTTCTCAGGAACACCAATGACGTTCCTGGGTTACTTTGACCTGGGGCATGTTTAATTATCCAAAAGTGTCAGAAACCAAAAGATTCCAATCTTCCATCTCATTATTAACTCCATTACTAACCATTTCAATTAATATTTGGTGTAATGATGTTATTTACCTCTCACAGATCATGGTTTAATGAGGATAATTCACTCGTTTTTCATGAAAAAAATGCATTTTAAAACTTTTTTTAATGTACATTAAAAGACCTACGTATAAAACACAGTAGTTTTACATGACATTGATTATTTTAAAGTCAAATTGACCCGAACAGTATCTATGTAATATAATATAGAACAATTTTTAATTTTTATATGCTGATTACCCTTATTAAGCCAAGCACAAGAAATTTCATACTGAAATAATGGTTTGTTTGTTTTTTTTTTAGATTTTTAAAAATTTTAAATGGGTTAAATTTGACCAGCAACATAACAGGAGGGTTAAAATAGTAGAATAAGTTGAAAATAGTTTATGATTACAATAATTAATTGAGTTCACTATATTTATTTTTAATTATTTAATTACATTTTCAATATAATTTTAACTTTCTTTTGCTCCTTCTTTTAGGCCTCTGACAGTGGGAAACCTCCTCTTCAGTCATCCACCCAGCTCAACATTCACATGACTCAAGGCAGTTTGTATCCCCCATCTGTAGTCCCTCAGGAAGTCTTCATCCTGGTCCCGGGAGAGGAGTTTCAAGGAGGAATGCTGGGAAAAGTCCACGCAAGTGATCCAGACAAGTATGACACCCTCACATACAGCTTCCAGCCTCCAGACAACAACCTCTTCTCCGTGTCCAGCTCGGACGGCCGTCTGCTGGCTCGCCGCGGGCTGGACGTGGGCCAGTATCCACTCAACGTCTCAGTCAGCGATGGTCGCTTTACCTCCTCGGCTAACGTCACTGTGCACGTTCGGCAGGTCACTAAGCAAACCTTGGACACCTCTGTGGCTGTACACTTTGCCCACATTACCCCTGAGGACTTTCTCCGGACTCACTGGAGGAACTTCCAGAGGGCGGTTCACAACCTTGTAGGAACTCGCAGGACAGAGATGCAGATTGTTAGCCTGCAGTCCACTGAACTTGGTGGTGGTTTGGAGGCCTTGGTATCCTTTGAAGGTTCCAGAAATTCTGGCTTTCTGCTGGAGATCCTTTTGCAGAAGCTCAACACCTCCATTGGAATTTTAAGGGAGATGACTGGCCTGAAAGCCATAAGAATCTCAAACCATAGATGCACAGATGTCAAGTGTCCAAACCACATGTGCAGGCAGGTGGTGACTCTGGACCAGAATAGCATGGAAGTGTACAGCACCGCCAGAGTTAGCTACATCACACCACGGCACCACATCACGGCCGAGTGCCTCTGCCAAGGTACAGAACCACTCCTTGTTTTGGGTGAAATCATAACTTGATTAACTGTAATTTCATTATTTCTGCATTTGTGAGTTAATATTGCTTGCTTCAGATGGAAAATGCCTGAAACACAGACAAGGCTGTGCCAACAACCCATGTCCAGAAGGGTATCACTGTGAGTCACTGCAAGGAGAAGACAAATACCACTGCATATGTCCAGGAGGTAAAGAGGAAAAATGTTTAGGTAGGTCAGAGCGTACTGCACATTTCCTTTAGGAATTTAGAATTAGGAATCCAAGATCCTGCATCTACAACAATCTTATGGATTCAGTTTAATCGAACACACACTTGATAATGAAGTTTGTGCACTCTACCAACATCATACTGCATGAAATAATAAGCCACTTATTGGTGTTGTCATAAAGTGAATGATTATTTGTCAGTGTAAACGCACCACAGCACAGCACACAGTGCATCACAACGAAATGTGATCCCTGCATTTAACCCATCCGTGAAGGACCAGTGGGCAGCTAACATGGGCACGGCCCAGGGAGCAGTGCTTTTGGACAGTACCTTGCTCATGAGTACTTCAGTGATACCTTTATCGGCCCTGGGACTCGAACCGGCAACCTTCCGATCACCGGGTGAACACCCTAACCATTATGCTACCAACTGTGTCATACATTGCAGCACTTACATGAGTAATAAAGCTAAGTAGATACTGCATGCAGAATGTGACAGCCGTTCTTAAAGAGAATGCACAAGGTGTTTAACTCCTAACTGCTGGGAGAAGATGGCTGAGCTTCCTTATCTAATCTACTGTTCACTCAGCTACAGTTTTCATTAAGGCAGAATATATGCACTTGAAAATTCTAATAACATCTTAAGATGGATAGTTAGATTAAAAAAACCTTTATTGTTCCAGAAGGAAATTACAGTTACTTTCTTATAATTCACCAGACAGAGTCAACGCTACAGCTATAACACAGATGCTGTGCAACTTACAATGTCCAAAGCTAATGAATTCTGGAGGGATTTTAGTGTCACTCTCCTGTGTCTCCTCTCCATGTTACACACTCACATCTCACCAAATATCACACAATAATGGGAAAGGACAGTGTTAGCCATTGAAATTGCACAACATGCAGCAGGTCTCTGCTTTATTGCAAAAATATTGAATAAAATTGAAGTTTTATTGCCTTGAAACAGAGATAGGGATCCAATAAGATGTTATGAAGCAATTCATTTTATTCTGTGATTCCCAAATGAAGGCCATACATGCTCTAAAATCTATGGAATATGTAGAAACATGCAATAAATCAATGTTATTAATAGTACAGATTTCAAATGAATTATTGAAGTCTGTATTCTATTTTACTGTTAATAATAACAATATTTAACATTTAGGTATAATTGATGTGCAATGTTTATAAGAATTTCTACAAACAATGTCATAAGAAAGGGTTCTTAGCAGGATGAACACTCTAGAACTAATTATATTCATTCAGCAACATTTATCTAAGCCCTAGTGTTTCTTCTTTGGAGCATGCCCGTGATATGAACAGATGAATAAGTTTTATTTTCAGTGAAGTGTGAAAGCACATAAAGGCTGTAGATCTGCTAGAGCTGTTTAGCACAAGCTTTGTTTCTATTATCACTCCACTTTTGCTTGGGGGCTTTGTTCCAGGAGGATCATTAATGACATTCAGTGAGAACAGCTACATCAAATATCGTCTGAAAAAGAGCACCAGAGGAGAAATAAAAATTGCTCTAAGGTTAAAAACTAATTCCAGCTACGGAACAGTGATTTTTGTTAAAGGAAAAGGCTTCACCATTCTGGAGGTATGAATTATTTAAATAAACTCTAGACACATTAACAATAAATTACACAGATTTGCTTAAAGAATCAGAGCCGTGTACTGTACATTTAGAATTTTTCTTAAAACATTTCCCCACATTAAATACAAATATTGCAGGCTGCTACTGTGAAATTACTCTCAATTTACTCATCTGTTCCCTTCCTTGCCCAACAGATAGTAGGAGGTAGGCTGCAGTGTCAGCTGGACTGTGGAAGCGGCCTGACCACTGTGTCCCTGAACAGCATTGAGGTGAACGACGGTCAGTGGCATGCCATAGAGCTGGAAGTGAAGGGCAACCGTGCCAGACTGGTCCTGGACCATCTCCATTCTGCATCAGGGATCTCTCTTGGCACGTTCCCCTGCCTTGGCTTAGACAAGCAGGCGATCCTGGGTGGACGTGCTGACCTGTTTGCTTCCAGGCCCAGGCGAAGCCTGCCTCTCTCCAGAAGCCTGCAAGGCTGCATGGACGCAGTGCTTTTTAATGGACAGAGTCTGTTCCTGCACTCCGAAAGCCTCTCCGGAGCCGTGGTGGAAGATGTTGCAGGAGTGAGCCTCGGCTGTGGCGTGAGGCAAGAGATGTCCGACTCGGACTGCTTGAGCAACCCCTGTCTAAATGGTGGAAGCTGCTTGCAAACATCTAACGGAGGTATTCAGAGCTGCTCAAACATATGCAGATATGGGTCACCATCATTTGTTTTGCCAGTGTGTACGATCTTTAGCTGAAGTTGAGTAAGAGCAAACTGAAATAGAAATATATCGAAAGGAATACCTGGTGTGGTCTGTCAGTTTGCATTGTGCACATGCTCAAGTGCTTTTGCTTCATCACATTGACAAGATGACTGATTGATTCTCTTTTGCAGGCTATTACTGCAGATGTAACAATTTATTCATAGGATCTCACTGTGAGTTCAGTATCAGCCCATGTGCCTCCAATCCCTGTCTATATGGAGGAACATGTATACAGAATAACAATGACTATTACTGCCGCTGTCGGGGACAGTACACCGGCCAAAGGTACAGTAGATGTTGGTGTTTCTGAGTACGTGAATTATACAGTGCATTTGTGTGCTCTCATCTTTACAGAGAATGAACTTTAGCTCAGTCATTTCTGTGTAAGCGCAGGTGTGAAGTGGGGCCGTACTGCAGAGAGAACCCATGTCTTAATGGTGGACACTGTATTGACAGTTTGGATGGGCCTGTCTGCGAGTGCAAACCCGGGTTCAAAGGAGAAAGGTTGGAATCGATATCTCATTTACATTTCATGATTATTTTTTCTGCAAACTTTGAAGGGCATGAAGAACATGTTTCCAACAGAACTGCATGAAAGGATAAAGTTTTGGATGCACAGGGATTGAGTTCAGGGTTTTTTCATTGATTAAACACGTCTTTGATCCCAGCAGTTTAATAAAGCTTTCATGAGAAATTGTTTCATCCCAAACCTTTGACACCTGGAGACTAAAATGTAGGCTAACATTCCACTAAAAAAGTTTGGCCTAGAGGCCTGGATTTGATCTGATCTCAACAGAAACAGCCAAACCAACAGGCTTTGCCATAAACCAAAAATGACTAAAGACTAGGGATGCACCGAAAATTCGAAATTGGCCGAAAGACTTTTAAACAAGACTGAAACAGGATGTTGTGATGTGATCAATCCGAGAAAAAATAAAAGGAAAAAAGCAAGAAACGGATTTAATTATGATCTGTCAGCCCGCATCTGCCTTTACGTGATTAAAGCCAAACCGAAGCAAGGCATCATATGACATGCCCACTCAGTTACAAACGTTCAGTCGCTACGATGGATTTCTGTCCATTGGACTCTAGCTGTGATGGAACTACGAAGTGATGTTATCAGTAGGCAAGGTATAGACATTTGGACAGCCCACTTCGATAGCTTTCTTATTAGAATGTTTATTATACAGCTTGCCGGTCAGCTGTGTAAACACGCGCTAGAGATTTTGCGCGCTCGCAGCTCTTACGTGGAACGCAAATGTTCCCCTTTATTACAGACAAAACTCATATTTTAGCTGAAAAAAACAACAACCAGCGTTCTAGTCACAATACAGCCATTCGTAGACAATTTCTAGTGATTATTTCGGGCACGCAGTAACTGTGACGCAACACCGGGGATTTGTGGGAAATGTAGCTATAGCCATAGAATGTCTCTGTATAATAAAATCTCTGAAAGGCAATAAAACAGATACTGTTCTTACTAGTTATATCTTCAGTTCCAGCACTTTTACACTACATAAAGCTAAAGCAAATAATAATATAAAATAATTTATTAATAACTGTTCACATTTGTTGTGCAAAGTTAAAATGCACTTTGTGTTTTATGAGAGATGATATTTAATTTTACAATGGCATAATAATTTATTTCCGTGTTTCGGTTTCTGGCTTTCGGCCAAAAATGTCATTTTGGCGCATCCCTACTAAAGACCAAACAAAATCAAACACAGACACCTCTACAGAAGTCAACAGAGAAGAGGCAGACTTAAATATATGCAAACATCTGTCACTGATTTAGTATGATTCCACTTTTAGAATACAGAATTAGTATGAATAACAATAAAACAATAAAAATACGTAAGATGTTTCCACCTTTGGCAAATTCAAATAATTGTGATCTATGCTGTTTTTTCAACATCATCTCTGGATCAGGTGCCAGGCAGATGTGGATGAATGCATGCAGCTGCCTTGCTTAAATGGTGGCTGGTGTATCAACAGCTATGGCTCCTTCAATTGCAGCTGCACTCCGGGATTCAGTGGGAGGCTTTGTGAGATGGAGAGCGACGTCCACAACGTGTTCATCTCGACTTCTTGGAACCTGGGCATGCCCGAGCTAACGGGGACTCTTGTCTTCATGATGTCAGTCTTTTTCTTGGCTGTGATCTTTGTCCTAATCTGTACAAGTTCCTGCAAACCCACCAAAGAAGAAGACAAGAAAGAAAAGTACCAAGCTCTTGATGCCTACATCCAAAGGACATATCTGGACTGCAAGCCCAGCAGAGAGGCCTGTGTGAACGTTACATCACAGGCCCCTGTGAGATCTGTCCCCTTTACTGCCAGCTCTCACGGGATCTCGGGGAAGGACGAGGGTGGAGGCTCTGTGGATGAGCTTACTTCCTTCACACCAGATATGATTTTTGGCCTTAAGAAAGCTGTTGCTGTGTGCAGTGTGGCACCAAACCAGCCCCAAAGCAGAGCTTCCCTCTTTCCTACAAACAATGACTGGGAGTGGGATAAGGAAGATGAGGGTGAGAAGACCTTGTTGGTTTAAGCACAAATGTTAATGAGTATTGTTTTAATGTCTCTCACTCACACACACGTTTTTTGTAGAAAATGGGGACACAACTTCCTTCATATCAACGGAAGAAGAGGCTCCAGCTACTATAAGAGCAAATTACCAAAACATTCCCCTCTCTTTCCAATTTACAGATGATAACAGTAAGTAGCCTCCGAGAGCCTTTATTTTTCCCTTCACTGTGATTGAAAGTTAATGGAGAGAGAATAGGAAACAGCAGGGAGTGTTTTCATTCAGTACTGAACTGCTTTTATGAGTGTGAGTCATATTTAATGAAGATCATTTTCTTGCCTTTTTGCTGAACACTTCAGCTCCCATATGGATAAAATCAGAGCAAAAGGCTTGATCACCTTCAGACATGGGCCAAAGTGTAAGTGGGATTTAAAGAAGAGATTTATGAAAAACATGCCACATTTTTACTAACAGATACTGTAGATTTTGTGCCGTTGGGGATTCTGGATCATAAATGAGTACATATGGTAGATTCACCCAATAAAACTTTAGTCTGTAGAACTGTTATGTGCATTGTTCTTCACATTAGTCCCATACTGTAGAGCAGGGGTAGGAAACTCTGGTCCTGGAGGGCCGGTGTTCTAGAGGTTTTTCATCCAACTGGATTTCAGAACATTCACACCTGGTCTGAGGTAGGTAACCACCAGAAGAGGCTGATCAGGTGGGATGAAAAACCTCCACGACACTGGCCCTCCAGGACCGGTTGCCTACCCCTGCTGTAGAACTACAATCTACTTGATAGATATTTGTGTAGAAAAAAGATACTATGTCCTGATGTTTATTTTACACTGGTGATAATATCCCATTTTTCTTTCTTTTTATTTTAACAAGCTTCCATAAAAAAGGACTTTGTTAAGTAGACTTTAAGGTATCTGTTTCCAATGGTGATTAATGTATTAGAAAATATAGATATAATGAATTTTTTAAAACATGAAAAATACTGACTTGCTCTGTTTGATGGTGAGTGGTTTTACTTTCCTTTTCTCCATTTTTGATCAAAAGCTTCTCATGAGGCTTGTGACCTCCGGAAACCCAGAGGTGATTTTTGCATGACTTTTAAATTGTTGCCCCTTCCTTGCATGTCTCATTGGCTTAGCCCAGCAAGCTCAGTAAGCCTTGACAACGGAAATTAAATGGTTCCTCGTGAATGAACTCCACTGTTTCACAGCCACTTCTCCCTGCCTCAGATCTCAGGGGTGCCTTGATGACTAAACATGGGATTTAACATGGCAGATTTTAAGCAAGCTGTCTTAAACCAGCGCTGGGATATCTAGGCAACTCACATATTCAACATTGTCTCAGACAATGTACTCACTCTCATCACTTTTCTGAGAGATGGTGTTTTTCCAAAAGATTATAGGATTAATATTCACACTCTATAAGACAATGTCTTGTCTGTAAAGAGAAAAAGGCATTTCAAATTTTGACAGAAATATGACATTTACACTGGTTAAATTTGAACATTAACTTGCTCGTATATGTTTTCTTTCTAATGTAATTTGTAATGATCACACAGAGGCATTCCAAACAAAGTAAATTATGTCATAGAAGAGGCAAACAAGACCAAAAATTAACAATTATTTATATAGGAAGTGAAGCTAAAATTCTGGTGAGCTCAACCACAGGTCTTTTCTAAGAAGTGGAGTCATCACTTATATTGTGTTCTTTTGGCATTACATAATACTTATCTTTGCAATGTTGCTGTGGAATATTTCAACAAAGAACTGATAGCTTATTTCATTTAATTTACCCAACTCAACAGCATACCACTGGGACACTTCCGACTGGATGGTTCCTGAGTTCCAGAGTCTCATTCATTGTGAGTTTGTGCAGATACTCTCTGTGCACCCAGACATTAATGACATGTACCCTACTCCTCATGCAAGTCAAACGGATTACCACACTGGATACAATGAAAGCAGCTTATTACGACCTTCAGAGCCTTCTTTTCTCGATGAGCAATTGTGCAATCTCGAGTACAGAGACCAACATGACAAGCCTCAAGCACACACAGACATTCCACCAACAAGAAGGTCATTAACAGCAGAATCTACATTTTGCAGTTTGCAGCACCACAGCCTGGATTCTTCACAGATTAATCCAGGAGTGCAACAAGGCTCAACTCTAGGGCCGTTTCAATTTACAGCACACAGTGTTTCCTCTGGAAGTGCCTTGCAAGAAGGCCAAGGCATCCTTACCAGTTTGTTACATACCTCCACTGCATCTGTTTCTGACCTGTCAGCAAATAGAGAGGACGTAGATTCAATGGCGAGCGAGGTTGTCACTGGTGACATCACCACATCAATGTTGGACAAAGTCACTGTGCACACAGAAGGGTGATTTCAGTCCATATTGTGTTTTGTATACTGTATTGCCTTTATTTTTTGTTTACTACGTATTGAGAAAAGACAGATTCTGGAGTCATTGTGTTTGAGTTCTCTTTCAACAGGGCAGTCCAGGCTTTGCATTAAATGCTTTTGTCTTTGTACTTACATTCACAGTGTGCTCTTCAATCTTGTGACCATTTTTATGGGAAGTAGAACACATAAATAAATGTTGAATATAGTGAAAAGAAGTGCTGTGAAGTGTTCCATCTTTTTGTAGTGGAAATACATTACTCCATTTGCTACTACTCTCTAACATTTTTTTCTTACACAATAGGCGATGTGTTTTTGCCAATAAATTGTGAAAGCCTTATTGTTTGACTCATGAGTGTTCTGTATTCAAAAATGCACCTACAGGTTCAATGTCGGAAGAGGGGTTTAGATGGATTTTGAACAATATTTTTAGTGTAATTGAGACTGTCATGTTCTAAGGATGTGGGTCAGTATGAATTTTACTGACTTTCCTGAGAACTAACAGTAGTATCATGCAGCAGAAGAAGCCAGAATCTCCTCTGAGGTTATTTTCCCCAATGTCTGACCTTTTCTGTGATGTATTTGATCCAACTGTCTTATTAGCAGTTTTCTTTGGACTTTTTTGAGGATGTGAAGAATTTTGCATGCAAAGCTGGTCGAGCTGAGCTTAATATCTGGTATCCCCAATAGGGCCATTAAAGCAATAACTACAGGAGGGTTTATTTCCGACATGAGGAGTCTTTTAATTTCTGGGGGGAAAAAACCCATGAAAGCACTTTTAGAACTTCACCGTGGAGCTTTTGTTTAGCCATTTAGAGTTCATGCATTTTCTGGAATGGTCAAATCGCATCTGAAAAAAGCCAGAGCCAGATGTTAAACCTTCTGTTCCCCGACACCATCAATTAAGTGAGTGGAGACTACCGTATGACCTGTCCACTTTATCTGTAGTCATTCTATTATGATGAAATGCAATGCTCATATGTATATATATTCACGTAACAGGCCTCTGGAGAGCTATTTCCACTATTAAATCATCCATCATACTATATTTTCAGTATGATGGCATCACAGTAAGCAAAGATCAAATTTGAAGTAAAAAAAAGTAGGTGGGGAGGCTTAAGGAGCTCAAGGAACTAAAATAAGAATTTACAGTGAATGACAAAAGATGTGTTCAAGTAAGTTGACTGCATTGAACACAAGAGGGCAGTATATTATTGCAATAGTACATAAATCATCTGACGTTTGTCCACAAGTTGACAGTGGAGCAGTGCATATTTCATCTTAATGTTTTGTCCCAACAATTTGGTCAAGACTCCTATTACATATTTTTGGATTATTACTTATATCCTACAAGATATGTTTTTAAAGGAATAAGGGGTTTAGAAAGTGCATGTACAGTATATACTATAATAAACAAACTAATATAAATCATATGTATGTTGGGTGGCACGGTGGCACATTGGACCCGTAAGGTGTCAATGAGAGTGTGATTGTGTGTGCCCTATGGTGTGTTGGCGCCTGCCCACCTTGTGCCTGTAGTTCACGGGATAGGCTCCAGTCCCCGCGGCCCCTATAGGTATTAAGCGGTTTGGATAATGAATCAATTAATATATATACAGTATATAAGTTCTAGCCTTCACCGTCTGACTGACAAAATGAATGAATAACAGAATGAATGACTAAACAAATGAATATTGTATTGCCTCTGGTCACTTTTAACCTACTGAGACCTCATGAAAAAAATGTAAAAAAATAAATAAATTACATTTTAGATTAGGGAGTTAGAATTATATGACAAATTCCAACAAAAACCGGAATGAATTTACTCTCAGGCATCACCCATGGGGCGTACATCCTCTCAAGGCTTTCGCGCCCTTCACAGGCTTACTTATTTCGGGCCTGAACATGTAATTCTATAAAGCTGCTTTGGTGCCACTGCTGTAAAAAGTAGTGAACAAATAAAATAGAATTTAATTACCCTTAGGTTGCCCTGCCTTCTTTTCTATACATCGAAATCATATGTGAGAGAACATGCCCTCAGTGGTGCAAGCCTCTGACAGCGCTTAAATGCTTTGACATGTTTTGACAGTAGCCCGGGGGAGGGGAGAGGACACGGGTGCATAACATGGTGTGACAGGTCGTTTCTGCCAGACGCTGCCATGTGACGCTGTCATGATGAGGGGTGGGGCTGGGCCAAGTCAGGCTAAGTTTGGACCCCGACTCCTCTTAATGCACACCTCATCACTTTACCGGCCCTCAGAGAGACAGCAAGACCATGGCACGGTGCCATCCATCAAGCAGAAAGCCAGAGTGCTCCATCCGTTACTTCATGAAAGGTGCAGAATCAAGGCTTGTGTGCTTTTGCACAGTAATCTGAAGTGGCATCCAGCACTTATGCTGTAAGAGGTCCTGAGATCAAATGAAGACAGGAAGTGATTTTGGTCAAGTTTTGGAGAAGAGTAATACATCATTCATGCTTTATACTAAGGTTAAGACTGCCAGTTTTATTCTTACAGTCTAGATCAGTGGAGGTGTGGCACTTGAGTAACTATATGTTACTTTGCCTACTTTGTACTCGGAATGAGTATTATCAGTATAAGCTACTTTCTACACTAGACTATACTCAAGAGAAAGTTTAACTCTAGTACACTGTGAACATTAATTACATTTTACATTATTAAATTATTACTTTTGTAAGAAGTGACTGCAATGATGAGAAATAAACTAATATTAAGCCGAACCTATTCCTTGAACCTACTATACCTGGTCAAGAATGTTGCGTTTACTCTGTGCCAGTGTGACTGAAGAATCACAGTTTCACTGTTTCATAGTTTGGCCCTCATCCTTTCTGGAATTCCCGAAAATACATTTTGAAACCAAGCGAATATAAGTACCTCAATTTGAGTCTTACTTGAGTCATTTGCAAGGAACTGCTTCAATATAGTTTCATGGACTCTACACCACTGCTCTTCATCCAAAATACGCCACACTGTAAGCTGTTACCAAGTTTTAGGTGCAGGGTTCATACTTTCACATGAATAAATTTCACCAACAGTTGGGAAATGTCACCTTGAATGTCATCTAACAGTGTGTCTGCTGTAAGTGATCTGAGGACCTGTGCTATAACTCCAACTGACACATCCTCCCCACCACCAACAACATGCGGAGTCCAATTAAACATGTTAATGAGGAGACCAGGTGGTAATAGCGCTGTTTAGCACAACTAATTGTCCTGAGCAGCCTCCTCACACCTGTTCTTTACGGAGGGGGATAAAGCAATAAAATGCGTGGTGTCCCTGTATAAACTCTCTATGAGTCATTACAGTGAACGCAGCTTTCTTAATGATATAAAACCTTGCCCACACTTCTAGGAGGTAAAGGTATATCTATATAGCATGCGACAAAAAAGAAAGAAGAATGAATGGCCAGACTAAGCAAATAAATAAATAAAGGTAAATAAAGACACTACCTTAATATTACCTAGAGCATTGTTCATTTGGCGTTGAACAGTGTTCACCGAACCTTGCCACATAGAAAAATCTAGTAGACTTGATATACTTTATAACATTAATTTTAAACCTCATACTTCTCTATTGTTTGGTTGACAATGGGGTCAACCCATTATACTTTAAAAATAAGGCATCAAAGTTCTGTTGCACATGGCATCCACGGCAGTCACTAATCTCTGTTTTGCTCATGAAAAAAACATTGATTAAATACATCCATGTATGTTCCCTGTTCACTTACACAGGCAGGTAGAAAACAAAAATAGAGCCCATAAGGGTCAGCTAGCATATACACTGGCTTACCTGGGCCCACTTTCTTCCACCTCCCTCTTTCTCTATCCCTGTATGACCAGTTCCATCCATCTTTTCAGGTGGCTGCCTCTGCTTTCATTAGCTGACCCTGTATCATGTGATGACCCTCGCTCTCCTTTCCTCCTCCTTCTCTGTGACCTGAGACAAGACTGTCTGGCCTGCTCTTTGGTTCTTTCAGTCTTTCAAATTTTCCCTTCAGGCCCCTGTGTTTGGCTGGACTGTGTCCTTAAGTACGGGCCACTCTCCAAATGATGCAGATCAGCTAGGATGGTACTGTCATTGCAGCTTGAGCCAGAACCACTGCCCCGATCCCCCATCTCCCCCGCAAACAACCCCCTTTGGTGGCTCCTGGGGCGTTTGTTGCTCTGTTTGGAACACGGCATTCCCATTTCCACGGTCACTTCCAGGCGTGCTGGCAACGACAGAGGATTCACAGCCCCACGATGACCCAGAGCAGCGCAGACTCTGAAATAACTAACCGACTCAGTCCGGTCCATGTCATAACGAATCAGGAGGATAATTAAGTTGAATCTGCTGTCTGTTCCAGTATGGATTTATTATCGTCACCTCCTAAATTGCTTTCACAGCTGAAAGTAGAGAGTTTATGCATGCTCACATCCATCTGACAGCCAAATTATATCAGGGATATTTTTCTATCTGTCTATCTGTCTGGGCTCATAAAGTTGTGTGTTTTATCAGATTTTATTATAAAAAGTTATAACTGTCTGGGCAACAGTATATTCAAGAGTACTTTTAAAAAGGTCATTCTGTCACATTAGTCAAAATATATTAATATGATATCACAAATAAGCCCAAATGTGACTCTGCACGGCAAAAGCAGTCGCCTGTCGCAACAGAGGTTTCTAAGAAAAATGGC
Source organism: Distichodus sexfasciatus (assembly GCA_032718565.1). Classification (NCBI taxonomy): domain Eukaryota; kingdom Metazoa; phylum Chordata; class Actinopteri; order Characiformes; family Distichodontidae; genus Distichodus; species Distichodus sexfasciatus. The sequence continues at coordinate 308,482 of JAVGVS010000289.1, forward strand.
CGTTTATGTTGTGTGGGGTAAAATTTTGGATTTTTTGTTTTTAGTGTTTTGAAACAGTGGAAGGTCTATACTGTACTGTTGTGAATAAATTTTGCTGAAAAACTTACCCTTTCCATCCTAAAAACGTGACTCTCTTGAGGTGAGGAATTCAATTCCAGCAGAATGTTAAAAGTTTCTGTTTTGACCACTCTACTCCAATGTTTACGGTAAATCCACTGGTTGACTAGTGTAAAGATATTTCTCCGGAATCCATCTCCGTCTCCCGAGTTCAGTTAACCTAACGCAGGTAGGCTATTCGTGTGGCTGTGAATGCAGCGTAGGCTACCGTAAATACAAACGTAGCCGCGACCGCACCAAGCGTCTGTGAGTGCTACGTCGATAGTCAACTTCAAAGGCAGATTTCTCCGTTTCTCACTTGGCATGACAGGAGAAACCCGACTCCTTTGAATGTTGATATCTCAGTCATATGTCATCCGATTCATTCGATATAGGTATCGTTCTGAAAGTTGATTTATGCCCTTTCATGAAAACATAATAACTCAATTTTGAAAATTTGCGACAAGTGACTGGTTTTGCCGTGCAGAGTCACAAATATATTTCTGCAATCAGCACAAACCTCAATTGTTTTTTCTTAAATAACAGACTCTTTTAGGGAATGAACTAACAGCCCTGTAAATGGGACACTGTAATGATTTATTGATGACCGTGGTCCACTATCCACTTTCTCACACTCCCTGTAAAAAGACCAAGGACTTTTTCTGATCTGTGGGCCAGTTAAGGATTACAGGCCTTTCCAGTTCACAACTCTTTCCGCATCCCACATGCAACGGCTCAACCTATGATCTCCAATTCCTTTGAGGCGGAGCAAAGCAAACATATGGAGCTGTTATTGCTACAATATGCCTTTACAACCAGATGCTTTAAGCTCAATTTTCAGGATGTTTTTCCCTCCTGGTTTGTGTTTTGCTCACGGGCAAAGCATGTTTTTTGGCTAGGTCAAATGTGAGTGTGCCGAAAGGCTCGCTGTTATCTACCCAGTGAAGCACGGGTTAGGATGGACATGCCAGGCTGTCTACAGGTGACTTTTAGAAATGATAACATGCAGTATGCATGCAGGCTGGTGACGTTTCAGGGCAGAAATCTACACAATGGATTGTTGTGATCCTTGTCTATAAAATGACATGTGTAACTGATAAGCAGAGGTTGTGCTGAAAGAATGACGGGAATGCCCTTTGCTTTTGCTGTGGAGTGATATTTGTGTGTGTTGGCATGTGTATGTGAGTGTGTGTGGCTTTTTTTTGAAAGCTGATGCCTACTGCTTCACACTAAAGCAAGGGCAGATTTGTTCATGTTTACATACTGTGTTGAGATGATCAAGTGTGTCCTTGTTTCAGACTTACATAACAGTGTGAGTGGAAAAATATCGTTATGCAGGATCCTTCTCTGTTTGTGCTTCTTTTGGACACTTGGTGCAATTAACTGGGTATAATAAAGCCTAGTGCTAATGAGGTCCTTTCTTCAGTTGCCTGTCCTTTAAAGTCAGAGCAAGATTATGTAAGATGTAATGAAACCCTGTGCTAATGTGCACTGATAGTAGGGTGAGCAGCTGTGTCAATAACCATTTCAAGCTGCATTCCTGATAAATTAGCTAATGCAAAATTGTATCGAATTCTTCTTCATTATATTGTCTCCCTGAGCTCTAACTCATTAATCTGTTCAGATATAGATAAGATTATATTTTCTGAAACTTCTTCAAGTGCCCTTAACTGTCCCGAAATCAACTGCAAAATCTCACGAAATACAGCAAAATGTGAAGCAATGTAAGCAATTATCAAGAAAAATATAAAACCAAAAGGTATTAATAGTGAACACATTGTATCTTTCAGCATCTATTACCTGTGCACTGCTCTATTATTGGATCAAACAAAAAAAGTCTCAAGAGGGTCAGCAGGGAAAATCAAGTCATTCTATATTCACTCATGGAAGTCAGACCCGCAATAATAAAAATAGACACTCATGAATACCAAGTAATGTTTCAGCCATATTGTCACAGAGACTTTAGAATTCAGAGCACTGATGTGTTAGAAGTGAAGTTTTAGAAGGATGTGTGCTGCCTTTTAAACTGTCTATTTATTCACAGATTCTGGCTGGGGAAGACATCTTCAAATACTTAATGCAGGAAAAAGACTTAATGCTGAAGTTTATGCAGGACGCTTGGGCCAACATTTCTCAATATCTGGACCAGACTGCTGCCAAATATATTTGGCAGCATGTGTGAATGGATGACAACAAGGACTAGAAGAATACTTTAAGGGTATATCTCTGCAAGAAAATATGATATAGAATACATAGTAGTGCAGCCCATGCGTAGTACAGTGGTGTCATTTTTGCTGATTTGAGATGTGTGATCTATTGTACTATAAACATTTTCAGTTATATAATAAAACAACTTGTACACTACTGTAAGCATAGTTTATGAACAGATAAGGCAAAGTTTAAACTGCACCACATAAACAGAATGAAGAGATTTTTTAATACATACAATCTTCTTTGGGAAACACGATGGCATGGACATGTGTGGTTCCAGTGGAACTGGTTCTCTTACTTTTGTTGGTGTGACTGTTGAAGAACTAGTAGAAAGAATTCAAGGAATACTAACTGTTCAGAATCAAGCAAATGTATTCAAACAGCACTTCGCTTGCAGCAGGCCAATGATGCAAAGCATGAAAGCAGTTGCAGAGTTTTTTCCAAATCAAAAAGTTGAATGTCTTTGACGGACCATGCAAGTCACCGCAGCTGATCTCTACTTACCACTAATTGCATGGGTGACTATAATAAAGGCAAAATAGTAAATGAAACAAACAATTCACTGTAAACGATTGTACTGAAAGACTGGCAGAGAATCATAAAGAACGATACTCAGAATCCAGCAATGTTCATTAAAGGCGGAGGGTTGTAACCATTTTATTTAATATTAGGCACATCACCAATGTTCCAAAAAATAGAGTGCATAAAAGGAAAAATGTGCTGACTATATTCAATTTTTGTGTGTACCCGCTAAGCAAATGTGCTGCTTCCTGCCCAAATTAATCATCTTACAGAACAACAAAAATAATTCAGTGACATTTACTGTGCAAATATTTCTGCACAGTATTTTTTTCAAATGCTTCTCCCAATAAACAAGGCTCAACAATGCTGGCATGCTGCACTATCACACTATCAAGCGCTTTTAAAGCATGAATGGCTCCAGAACACACACACACACACACACACACACACACACACACACACACACACACACACACACACAGAGTCTTGTATTACTATCTTTGTGAGGTCCTTCCATAGGCTCCCATAATGACTAAAGTACATAATTTTACACTTACACCTAATCCTAACCCTAACCTTAACCTCAGTAACCAAAAGCACATCTTTTACCTCTTTTAGTTTCTCAAATAAAACAAGCACATTTTCTATAAAGTCATTTCTCCTCATGGGGACCTCTCAAATGTCCCCACAAAGCCCAAAAAAACAGATAAAAGTGATTTTAGGGGACAAAAAGGTCCCCACAATGCGATAAATACATAAACACACACACACACACACACACACACACACACACACACACACACAATTAAAGACTTAAAAATTTATGCACGGAAAGTTCAAGGAGCAACAGTAATATGAAAAACGGTTGTTATCAAATCTCAGACAAATTAAATATATTAAATATTTAACCTTTCCATGCATTAACTTTGATTCATGCATGAATCAAATACTGAAAGTACATAAAATCCGTCCAAAATTCAAAAGAAAATCAAACAAACTTCTAGTCTGATCCAGACCGAAGACATGTGAAAGCAAATAGCTGTGCGCTCAAGCGGGCACGACGCATGAAAGGGTTAAGCTAATCTGCTAAATTAATGTGACAGATCATATTCGTTTGCCTCGCTGCATTTTCACAGGCCAGTTTCCCGTAAACTCGCCTCAAAATACTACGTAAAACAACCCTCTAATAACTCGTTACGTAAAAAAGCAGTTAAACTTAGAGCTATTTTAGGATCATGCTTATTTTCTATTGTGATGCATCTCTCGTGTAATCGCGCAATTTGGGTAATTAGTCCGATCTATTATTTGTACTGAAAGCACACTATTCTGACCTATATGATGTGGGGCTGATGGGGTAAAAAGTCCCTTTAAAAGTAGTAAAAGCTAAAATTGTGTGGCTTTCTGAGGACATTTTCCTTAACAGAAAAGGTTAGGGTTAGGTTACATCCAGCAATTATGATGGAATTCAGAAAGATACCAAGACGCATCTCTGCGTGCGCGCAGAAGCCACGGAACGTTTCTCTCTCCTCCACGGCGGGGCAGCGTTTATACGGAGTGAGGTGTCATGGCATGTGAGGAGAACTTAACTTCAGCACCGCGAACATCACACACACACACACACACACACACACACACACACACACCCACACACCCCACCATGCTGATGTGATGTAGCGCCAAAGCTATAAAAGTGTGGCCACATATGTCCGCCCTCAGCAGCCTGACGCACACCGTCCGCCGCGACATGAAGACGAAGCGGCTCCTCCTGCGCGCTTTTACGCAGCAGCGGCGACGCCAAAACCCGCGAGGCGTCCAATGGAACCCAAATCCGTGACTGCCCTTGAGGACTAAAAGAAAAGTGAGGATAAGATGAAAATTAATGGCAGCCTATTCGAGAACAATTCCGTTCTGAGCCCCTCCGAGTTCGCGCTCGCGCGTCCGCCCTGGGTGTCCACAACTTTGGGCAGCGTTTTGATCTTTACCATTATTGTTGATATCTTGGGCAACCTCCTGGTCATTTTCTCCGTGTACAGAAATAAGAAGCTACGGAACGCAGGTAAGTCGTCTGTAATGTGATGCTTCAAGCTCTTTCGAATTCCCTTCTCACAGTGTAAATGACGCTAATGGAGCTTGTAATTAAGCGCTGGGTTGCGCGCCGGGCGCATTGGCTCTTGGAGCGCCGGTGTGTTCAAATCACAAGTTGGCCAGATGTGTTGATAATTGATTATGGAGTTGCGAAATTTTGTAGACGTTTAACATGTCGTTTATAAATTATATAACCTGAAAAATACTATTGTTTTTGTCAGCTTTTGTTAAGAGCAATACTGGTTTTGTCCGCTTTTTTAATTACACTGGAAACAGCGCTGCCCTACAACATATGTCTACTAAAGATATGTCTACATGCGATGTAACAGACTCTGTTAATAACCATATCAATGATTTTATTGGACAATATGCTGTGAAATCTAAAAGGAACTCAGCATCATCAGTTTTCTGTCTAACACCAGCATAAGTAAAACAAACTTATTTTATATCAACATTCTAGTAAAGGATGAATAAACCTGTTCTAAATGGTGTTTAATTTGAGATTTTTGCATACCAGTAACATATTACAAGTGAGGAACTATTAGAAGTCTTTGGTCAAGAAGTTCCATCCTTTGACAGGTGGCCCAGCCATTCCAGCACAAGTAGGCACAAATTAGAAAGCAAAGTTAGATAACTACATCATTAAAAGTAAAGAATCTCAATATGGAGAGGTAGATTTTTTAAAATTTCCTGTTTATACATGTACTCTGATCTCAAGTTGGAATCAGATTGGCTAAACTTCTAACTTCTCAGATGAAGATCAAAAACTAAAGCAACTTAATTGCCATGGTTCACAAAAGTCACTAAAGTAATTGAAATGATGGATATTTATACAGTGCCAGCATTAACACAATTTAATGTCATATAATAAGCTAATCTTGATTCCGTAACACTACTTTATTCTGCTCATTTGTGCTTTCCTGGGCCATATCACCACGTAGTTCCGGAAAGGATGCAACCCCCTCAGGGTCAAACTGGACCACATGGAACTATTTTTAGAGGCTTCAGGTAATTGGCTCAATATCAAACAGAACCGAACTAGCCAGTTACTCTCCTACAAGTGGACTGAGTGCTTATCGCCTGTGACACACCATCCCATATGCCACTCTCCCCTGCCAATAGGGAGAAGACCTTCTGCTGCTCTTGTGTCGTAAAACTTAGTGACCAAACAGGACTTAAAATGGAAGAAATGAGCTGTGTGATTATTAGCAAATGTGTGTGGCACAGGTATGAATGAATCTTTTATTGAGAAACTGAGAAAGATTAAGATTTCATTGTTGTTACTGAGAGTCTCTCATTATTAGGACTGGTTCAGACCAAAAAACTGACAAAAGTTTAAGGTCAGCTCCTCACAAATGTGTTAAACAACCCTGCTCTGTCTGTACATGTAGGCAGGTTGTATCAGTTTTTCAGGACCTGACTAACCCCTAAAAGAATACTTTACAAATGCTTTTATTGATAAGTTCTAGTGTTTATTTTCTACATTAAAAGTGCTTTTAGTTTACCGGGATTAATGTTAGGGTTAGGGTGAAGTTGTAGAAGTATGAAGTATTGGTGTAGTATTATTTAAATGCTAAACTGGGTTGTCAAAGAAAGATAGCATGTGTATGTGTGCATGATTTTTGTGAAAGAAAGAAATGTACTCTTTCCAGATCCAATTGAATTTAACAGATCAGTAAGTGTGAAAAGTTCATCATTTAATTACTCAATTATTTACATTATTTTTACAATCATGGTAGCATTTGTAAAAGTGGCGTTGTGTTAGTTTAACTGCACAAAGGACGCTTGTTTGGAATATGTTCTCTGATGTGACCTCCCACTGAGCACAAGGGAACATGTACTCTGATTACTACTGTCAGGTTAACCCAGTAATTGTTCTATTATTCTCTTATGATGTGTGCTTCATTATTCTTCTGACTAGTGAGTTAATGTCCCATGCCCTACTGTTATGTCCACTGACCCGCTGGGAATATTTAATGAGATGCCCATTTTAAGTAATCCCAAAACACATTCAGCACAGTGCACAGTAGTACAGTACAGTCTCTCACACACATACACACATCTATGCATGCTCACTCTGGAGCATCCTCCGAAGTCTCATCACGCATGCATACACAAATAATTCACAGTGCATTGTTCTTCGATTGTGGAACGTAGTAGTTTCCTCCCTCAGCTCTCCGACGCAGACAAACCAATTCAAGCTCTGAGACTTGATCTGCCGTGACATCACTGTCTGCTTGGATTATTCAGAGCAAGCACTCCCTGCTGGTCCCCAGGACTCATTTCAACACAGCCAGCGTTACCTTGTGCTCCCCATTGCCAATAAGAGTCACATCCAGCTACACCTGATATTACTACTGCCACGGGAGTTATGGAATGCTGGGAGATAATGTAAAGGGTGCCAGTGGAATGTCTCTTTTCAAAAAAGCCTCTTTTTAAAATTTATTTTTTAGGATCTTATAAAATCTGACTCTTTGTACGCTTTCTCTCTCTCTTCCACTGCTCTCCTTTAGTGGCACTGACGTGGCCTAGGAGCCTGAGGCGGTCTTATTAAGTGAAGCTCACTGCTCATTCAAGGGGAACTCTTTGTGGCACATTATGCACAGAGGCTGTGTGATAGAAGGAAAGCTTCCTTTAGTGGACTTTATTTAAGAGGGAGGGGCACAGAATATCTCCCGTTGAATGCTTCACTTTAACCGACATCTTATCTTTTCATGCTGCAAGTGAGCCAATTTGGATGGCTGATGTTTGCTGATCTTTTCATAAAAGTCAGCTTCAGGTTAGAAGAATCAAATGGTCATTGGTGGCATCAGTGGATGTCAGTGATGTCACCAATATGTTTGCAGTGATGGTATTATATCTCAAGCTTAGAGGTGCTCTACAAGCATCTTTCTTTGAATCGGTAGCGCTGCCGCATTACTGTGCACAAAATGAAAACGCATAGCTTGCACCAAAGTTCATGTCCTCATTTCTTTGCAGTTCGGCCCTTAGCTTGCCTATGGCCGTCTTTCCTAGTGGTAAGAGAGGATCTGCTGCAGTCATTAACTGATGAGCTGGGCTTCTGTGAGAGACTGATTCACCTCACTAGCACTAAGCCTGGCTGCTGTCTTAGGGCAGTGCTTGTTAACTCCTCAGACGCTACCCTACAGAGAACCCTCCTGTAACTACAGACCAAGAGACTCAGAATATTTAGTCCCTGGTTTAAAGTAAAGCCACATTCTCTTACTCAACCCTGAACAGTTAGTCCCCAAGCATTTCACTGCTACAGTCAAATTAACATTGCTTTGAATTGTGAGGTGGGGAAACAAGAGTGTAAATGGTGTGTCTGTCAAACTAGTTGACGTTTGCAAATGCAACCTTCTAAACATGTGGCAGTGAGCTCGGCTCAGGGACTGCCACGATCTTTTATTTGACTTCAGCTGTTGCAGATGACTGAATATCAAATGTCACATCTCTTCCCTTGATAAGGTTTCACAAAGGTCTCATTGTTTATACCGAGATATCATGAGGCGCGATGTTCATGAATAAATGTTATTGCTTTAGATCTGTATTTGTCACTGGGACCACTGATTAAATATGAGTTTGTTGCTTTCATGTGTCTGGAAGAAATAAATTACATCACCTGGATTTTACTTGCCCATTTGAAATGATTCTCACTCAGCACCAGAGGTGTCCACCCCAACAACCCCACTTCCTCCTACACCACATCTCAGCTTTCAAAACTAAGCCAAATATGTGTTGAGGAACAATATACTTTCTTGGACATGCTACAAAATAACATTCTAAGTACGTCAGCGAAGATAATATGATCATCATAAAAACAGGAGAAGTGATGTAGTCCTATTTCGCAATCTAAAATCTGGTATAATCTGCTTTGGAACACTGCATCGGATCTTTTGTTTATATTAAAGCTATGCGACTGAGCTATATCCAAGTTCATTATGTAAATGGATGAAAGGAAAGGACTGGCATGCCATCCAGCCAGTCTCTCAGTTTGGAACCTTTACACATTAAACTCAGACATTACTTTTTCCAGTTATAATGTTGCCTAGATATGCATTGAGTCATAAAACCTAAATTGAATACATATGAGGTTTGCTTTAAAGAGAAATGAACATATTGCATAGAACAGAGATATCTGTAAACAGTGTGTATTATGAACTGTTTACTGCCCCATAGCTCTTGTCTGACTTTCAATTAGATAAATATTTGCGTTTTAGCAGACGTTCAGGATGTTTGTCTTGGGTCAAGCATGACACAAGGGTGATTCAAGGACACAGTGAAATGAAAAGGCCTGAAAGAAGTGGATAACCTGCACCCTAATTGTGTGTATTTGATTTAAACAGAGCAAGCCCTCCCATTGACAAGTGTGTAGCTCTTGGTCTAAAGTTCAGCATCAGACAGCACCACTGACCATTACGTTCAAAGTACATATGACACATAGCTGCATAGCTGACATGACTGTAAGTCCACAAAGCTCACTCATATGCGCACATGGAGTTTCCATGAAGGAATCGGACGCAGGCCTGTACAGCGCATAGCTTCACTGCATGCTTTAAACGCCAGTGAAAGAGTTGGGTTTCACTTAGGCTGGAGTGAGTGTGATTGTATCAGCATCAGCGCAACAACATCTGTAACTGAGTTTCAATATGTGTAAAATCCCCAAGTTTAGAATGTGAAAGACACATGCACTGCCGGTCAAAAGTTTTAAAACACCCCAATTTTTCCAGTTTTTTATTGAAAATTATTCAGTTTAATGTCTCATTGCACTCTGAAATGAAAGCATAGTACAAATAATTGGAGTTAAAAAGGAAATCATGGAATCAATTTATAGACCAAAATGTATTCTAAACTTTTGACTCATCAAGGTAGCCACCTTTGGCAGATATAACAGCTGAACACACTCGTGGCATTCTTTCTAAAATAGAAATCAAATATTCTTCAGAAAGTTTCTCCCATCTGTTGCAGAAGTTCCCATAAATGTGTGGCACTTGTAGGTTGCTTGGCTTTCACTCTTCTGTCCAGTTCATCCCTAACCAGCTCGATGGGGTTTAAGGCTGGAGACTGTGCTGGCCACTCCATGTTTTCAGGCTTACCGTCTTGTTCTTTTTTCCTGAGGTAGTTCTGGCATAGCTTGGACTTATGTTTTGGGTCATTATCTTGCTGTAGGATGAACCCCTGACCAACTAGGCGCATACCAGAGGGTATTGCATGGCGCTGCAGAATGCTGTGGTGGCCGTTTTGGTTCATGGTGCCTCTCACTCTGTACAAGTCACTGACCCTGGATCCAGCAAAACCTCCTCAACCTCCAATGCTGCAGAACAGCTTTAAATTGTTAACCCATTTTGTGTTCCCTGAAAAAGGCCTTTTTGTATACTTCTGAAATGTACATAATTTTTTTAGCTTTGGGTAATCTTACCTTTTTTTTAACCTCTGGCAGTTCACCACCCACCTTTGTACCATTTCAAGCTATTCATTGGACTTGAACGACTTGAACTGCAATAAATAACTGGAAAAACTGGGCTGTTCTAAAACTTTTGACTGGTAGTGTACATTTAAAAAAATCTGTCTTTATATAAAGTGATTTGAAATGCTAATGTTGTAAATAACAAATGAAAGCCAGTGGCTACAGTCCTATGTGCACAATGTGTGTGCTCATGTGTGCATTATGTGTTTAAGTCCCCCCAAGCTTCATTCATTTCGCATGAACATGTTTTGATAATGCAGCCCCTATCTGGTCCAATTATAATTATATGCGTCTGTCATAGGGAAAGAAATCAAGAGCAAAGTGCTGACAAATATTTCTCAAATCTCAATCTTCTCTCATTTTTGCGCACATTGTGCTGCATGCTGCCTTTTCATTATTGAAATAATTAGGGATGCATGATAATATTGGATTAATATTGGAATCATATTGGAATTGGCTGATAATTTTTTTAAAGTCATCGGCAGCGGACAGATGTGACAGAATTTTGTGACAAAATTCTGAGCGTGCAGTGGAACTTTGGTGAGCAAAATAACTTGTCTATACATGCACAAATTAACTGCCTGCGCTCAACTCTGCCTTCCTCATTTATCGGCATCAGCAGTAATAATTGTATAATAATGCCTGGGCAACTTCGAAGGAATCTCAAAAGAACCACAATTCCAGTGCACTATTTATTTTTTTGGTGGCGGAGCAGAAGATTTTAATTATAGTATAAAAATGGTACAACTTTATCAAGTGAAAGCAAAAGGTATACATTAAATCACAAGTCTCAAACTAATTACACCAACTTAATTAATTAAATCAATTCACATCGGTACCATAAAGCATGAATGTGATGAAATTTGAATCACTATCACACTGATTTTCGATAGGAGTATTAGATGGTGGCATCACTAACAGCCTTATAACATTGAGTGTACAAATCATGCTGTAGTGAAATAGGCGGATGTAGCTTGTTCGTTTTTAACAAGCTTGAGCGTGTGCTTTGTCCGCTCTTTACATTCACGCTGAGACATGACAGGCCATTCTGTGCAGATTCAGTGAACTGGCGTTGTTTTGGGCCAAGCGAATTGTCTCACTGAACGAGCGTGTACACGTGTTAGTGTGCCGCGCTGACCGCGCTAGCATGGCACACCATGAGTAATGACGAGAGCTCGGCACCGCACAGCGTGTTCATCATCTTCGGATTAATTGAAACATCACATTCGATTTCCAGCTCCCCGCTGAATAAACAGAGCCTGACACCTGAATCAGAGCATGCCACCAAAGCCGCCTGCCGAGCGCTGGGAAATTCATAATGAGTGGAATGAGCATTCTGAATCCGAGTCAGCAGTCCCGTCACCCGTCCACCTAATGCTGTGGGAGCGCAACATGTCAAAGGGAAAATTGGTGAGTAATTAGATTCCAGCCCTTGTGTCCTCGCATGAAGAACTAAAGTGGTGCTGTGTGCAGCCAGCTGACCACAGCGTGCGAGTTAGAGAACTGCTGAGGGAAAAGAACTTGCAAGGTGGTCCGATTGAAGCAGACAAGATGAAGACTGCAAATTCTTTTCATTGAGGCTGACATGATCTGCCGCTTTTTTAACTTGTTCCTTTTCACCTGTACACTTCAATTTTTTTTCCACTGTAGTGTGAAAGTGGGCCTTATGCTGTAGCAGACTAGGTTATGTAACCACCTTGTCTTGGAGATCAAACGTGTCACTCCACAGTTGCAGTGCTCTAAGAACTGTTAGTGCAGTGGTGTTGGAGCCTGCCGCTGCGTGCTTTCCTTTCTGACCCACTGGCCGTGCAGTCTACCGATTTCTAACATTGCTTGTGATGTTATTTATGTACAGTATATCTAACCAACATTTGAATGGGACCAAATACAGTGATAAATAGGGCTGAAACGATTATTTGAATAATTCAATCACACAGTACCATGGTTGAGGCAATTTTTCTAGAATCGAAACTACTTGAAGTTTAATTCATTTCACTCGCTAGAGCATGCTCCACTTGTGTTTTACACGGAAGCTTATTAGTCACGCACAATGTTTTCAAGACTTGATTTCTCTGTATGTGAAAGTATTTGTGAGCAATTCCATGCACAAATATAGAAGTAGTTGCGTAAAAATGGATAAATTAAATATTTTTTACAATGTAAACATGCTCTGTATGTGCGATTGAGTGATTATTTGTCATTGTGAACACACCACAGCACAGCACACAGTGCACCACAAGGAAATGTGACCTCTGCATTTAACCCATCCATGAAGGAGCGGTGGGCAGCTAAGAAGCGCCCGGGGAGCAGTGCTTGGGGACGGTACCTTCCCCATGAGTAACTCAGTGGTAACTTTACTGCCCCTGGATTCGAAACTGTGACCTTCTGATCACGGGGCGAACAACCTACCGCTACGCCACCAACTGCCCCTTTTAGTTGCTAAAACGCTCCAGTTCAGTCAAATCTTCCACTTTATTACAGACAAAACTCATATTTTAGCTGATAAATACCAACAATAACTGTTATACAATAATTGTTCTACTCACAATACAGCCAGTACAGTACACAATACAGTTCAGCGTTTGTGATTCGGTGCAGAGTGGCATGCGGGAAATTGTGGGAAATGTATTTCTTTCCCAGAAATGCCACAGGCAGCTCATGTTACAGGCCAAAATGAGTCCAGATTGGCTCAAAATGACCCAGAACTTCAATATTTCTTCATTTTCAATTAATCTGATTTTTTTTTCAATTTTATAATGTTTAGATGTTTATAATGTTTAGAGATTAATCAATAGGAAAAAAAGAAATATAGATATAAAATAAATATAAATAATTTTTTTTTGTTTTGTTTTATAAAAAAACAATCTGTATTCTGATGGATACCAAATGGATAAAGAAGTGTTTCAGCCTAGCACTAACCCTACCTTTCTTCATAGTATTGAGCTATAGAATGTCTCTACATTATAAAAACTCTGCAAGCCAATAAAACAGACACTGTTCTTACTATTTCTAGTAGTTTTATCAACAGTTTCAGCACATTTAAACTACATAAAGCAAAAAAATCTACAGACGCAGGTCAGTTTTCATTAGAAATGGACTGATTTCACGACCGTGTCAGCATTTGCACATCAAACTATGACAAGTCAGAGTAGTGCAGGATGTCCTGAATACAACAACATAAGGCATGTATGGCTAACTAGAATAAGCCTAAAACAAAGCTTTGGAAAAACACCCCACATTCTCTATAAGCGTTAATTATTATTTTAAAAAAGGAACATTCAGGAACAGGCTTGTCTTTTTTCTATTTAAAAAAAAAAAGAATGGATCCGATTACTTGATTAATCAATGAAAAAAAAGATTACAAAAAGAATCAATAGCTGCAGCATTAGTGGTAAAGCAGGTTAGATCTCTTCCAAGTTGCTCCAGACAAAAGACGCATGGTGAAGAGAGAGCATTGTGAGAATATACAGTCATGCTACTTTTGAATGGAATTCGTGGAATTTGACCGCTTAGCCCTTAGTATATGTGTAGCAGAGTAAAAAAAAATAATAACCAGAGATTTGCCCTGCAGCATAAAGGCCATTAGTGGCTTTGGCCATCTCACTGGGGAGATGTGATGTGCTTCCAGCATAGTCTCACAACTCAGCCTTCACATGTTACTGTAGAAAAAGGCAGGGTATTGTGAGCAGTCTAGTAGTCACCTTCCATTCTTTATGTAGGACAATATACAGTATTTTATTTGGATGCTACAGTGCTGATCTGGTTTCATTGCTTCACATTATGGAGGGTTTCAACCAGGAACATTTTGCAATTTGCTGCCTAATGTTTTATGGTAAGAAAAAAGTTAAATAGATCACGTAAAACCATCTAAAGATGATCAACCTTTGTTCATCTGTTTCTATATGTATTATAATAAATAAATAAAATGTAAGACATTTAAGCAAATGACATCTTATTCATTCTCTCTCTCTCTCTCCCTCTCTCTCTCTCTCTCTCTCTCTCTCTCTCTGTATCACACTAAATACTAAATGTTTTTCTGGAAGAAAATATATATGATGCCTACAAACCTGAAAACACCAGCTGTTAGCATGTCCTTTAGCCTTGTACACATTTATAATTAAATATAAAAAGACAGATATTTACGCAAGAATGCTAAATTATTTCGTTTATTTTGTTTTGTTTGCTCTCCAAGTGCAAGATTCAACATTTCTTTTAACTTTAGTGCAATTTATTTTTATGATGTACAAGCAAATGGTTATTCTCAGGGTTTTCATGAACATAAAGCAAAGTCATAAACAGAAGCTAATGCAAGTTCAGAGCAGCAGGCAAAAATCTGTGATAACGTGATAACACGTGATAACATCTGTATGAAGGCACAATGGACTCAAGAAATACTTCACAAAGTGCAATAGAAGTAAACACTGCATAAACCTGGTGTCAAAGTGATCCTGATTAGGTACATTAAAAGTATTTCCAAAGACGCGGATTGGGATTCTTGTACTTTGTTCTGTACAGCTCCAGAAAATTTTACCACAAAGTGCTAACACAGTGAGAATCTTTTCTAATGCTAGTGAATCAAATCATTTCAAGTATTTTCTGCTTCAAACTGTGCATAAACACGAAAGAATACTTGCAAGCTTCCTTTATAAAAACGCCTTGTGTGTGTGTGTGGATAGAGAGACAGATCCAGTAGAACTTTATAGACTCTTTTTATTTTGGAAGACTGTGGAATTTTGGATGATTTGAAAACAGCAGCTAACCTCAGTGTTGCTCCTTTTAAGGCTGAGATTAAGCAGATGGAATATGTGATGTTTCTTCTTTCAGTTCACTGGCTTTCACTCTGTTCCACCCAACCAAAACAAGCCCACCTCTAACCAAAACACAGTCAGTTTTTTTGAATAATTTTCATAAAAACACACTGGTTTGCAGGGAAGTAATAAAGAACAGAAAGACAAAATGAGGTTAAGATTATTTCAAGAATCCAAAACGTTCTTTATTTTTTGTTGTAGTTATAAAGTAGCTGGACAAAAAGCTTTTGTTTAAATTGCTACTATATTTCATTTATCTGTTGAAATTCTTTTGAAATGCACCCAAATGACTCTGAATGATACGGTACACATTTCACAGTTCTGCTTTCAAACAGTTCATTAGGTCTTGACCAACAAGAAAACTCAAATGACAGTATTTTTTTATCTCAAAGAAGCCTGTAGCTATGTTTAACAACCTGATTTTTGTTCAGGCTTTAAAGAGCTGTGCAACTGCCCCAGACATCGTGTTAATCAATAACCATAATTAATCAAAGTTACTAGCAGCACAGTACAAAAATGGTCTCAAGTCAGGTTTTACAAGTTCTAATAAGTCCATCTTCAGGTTTGTTTGAAATCCGTTTTGTGAAGAAAAGTAAAATGTATTCCTTGTCCAACATTACTACTAACCAATTAATTATTATCTTAATTATTATTGACATAATTAACTGACATAAACAGCAAACAGGGACTTCCTGCAGCAGGTTGGAGTTAAGGGTCTTGCTTAGGGGCCCAATGGCGGTAGTGTGGAAGACAGGACAATGCTGGGCTTGAGTATTTACCACTATGACACTACAGACTTTGTTGCTATTGTACTACATACCATGCATGCTAAATCGATGGCAAAACTAATGAATGACAGCACACCAGAATAACAAAATGGGGTTAAAATCTAGACATTATAGACAATATCTGTGATAAGCCTAGGTCAGATGCTAGTTAATGCTGACTAGAGGCTAGCATACTGCTGACAAGGTAGTAAAGTCTCAAGAGACAAACTTTAGTGTTAGCTAGCTAGTCAGTGCATTTAAGTGAATTAAAGTTAGTGATTATTTGTCATTGTCAACACAGCACAGCACAGCACACAGTGCACCATAACAAACGGTGTACCTGAGTACCTCAGTGGTACCTTTACCCTTCCGGGACCAGTGACTATACGATATACAGCTCCACAAAAAAAATAAGAGACCACATCACCTTTTTCTGTTCAATGACTTTGCAATATGTGTTTGTGGGAGTAAAATGTACAGGTTCATATTCTTTAATAAGTTATTGCCGTTGCAGGTCTGTGAAAAATAAGAAAGCAGTCCATATGTTAATATATAACTGCAGTTCTGTTTTTATAGCAGCTAATCCATGTGTTATATTCCAACACCTATACAACCGATTTAATTTACTGATTAGAGGAAAGAAACCTCAGCAAATGAGAATACCATAGACTTGTGGACCATATTCTTTTAATGACATAATTGTAAATTAATATATGTGTAGTTTGCAACTTCAAGATAATTTAGTCCATAAAATAAAATAAGAATAAAATAATATAAGATAATTTACTCCGGAGCTGTATATATATATATATATATTATATATATATATATATATATATATATATATATATATATATATATATATATATTTATACAGTACTGTGCAAGGTTTTGAGCAGGTGTGAAAAAAATGCTATAAACAAAAATGCTTTCAAAAATGGAAGTGTTAATCATTTATTTTTCATCCAATCAACAAAATGCAGTGAATGAACAAGAGAAATCTAAATCAAATCAATATTTGGTGTGACCACCCTTTGCCTTCGAAACAGCATCAGTTCTTCTAGGTACACTTGCACACAGTTTTTGAAGGAATTCGGCTAGTAGGTTGTTCCAAACATCTTGGAGAACTAACCATGGATCTTCTGTGGATGTAAACTCTCCATCCTTCTGTCTCTTCATGTAATCCCAGACGATGTTGAGATCAGGAAACCTGGCAGAATTTACACCATCACTTCAGGACTTCTTATTCTTCTTTCGCTGAAGATAGTTCTTAATATGAGTTTGGCTGTATATGTTTAAAGTGCGTTGTCCTGCTGCCAGAATAAATTGTTGGGGCCAATCATCGCCTCCCTGATAATTGTACGTGATGGATAAGTATCTGCTTGTATTTCTCAGCGTGAGCACCATTAATCTATTAAATCTCAACTCCATTTGCGAAATGCAGCCCCAAGCGATTCAAGGAACATCCACCATGCTTCTGTTGCCTGCAGACACTCATTATTATAGCAGCTCTCTCCAGCCTTCGACGAACAAACTGTCTTGTGCTACAGCCAAATATTTCAGGTACGATTCATCAGTCCAGAGCACCTGCTGCTGCCCAGTTCCTATGTTTTTTGTGCATACTTGAGTAAGCTTGGCCTTGTTTTCCACGTCAGAGGTATGGCTTTTTAACAACTCTTCCGGCGAAGACCACTTCTGGCCAGAACCTCCAGAACAGTAGATGGGTGTACACCTGTGTCCCACTGGTTTCTGCCAGTTCTGAGCTGATGGCACTGCTGGACATCTTCGATTTGGTAATAAGCTGATGTGTCTTTCATCTGCTGCAAGTTTCCTTGGCCGACCCTCGTCTACAATCCTCCGCGTTGCCTGTTTCCTTGTGGCTTCTTCAAAAGGCTTGGAGCTCAGCATCTTGAAACTAGTCTGTTTGAAATCTTTCTCTCCCCGAGACCTTGCTGATGCAGTATAACTACCTTGTGTCTTGTTGCTGTGCTCAATCTTGCCATGACATGAAACTATCTTCCACAACCTCACCTTGGTAGCAGAGTTTGGCTGTTCCTCACCCAGTTTTAAGCCTCCTACACAGCTGTTTCTGTTTCAGTTAATGACTATGTTTCAACCTACGTGTGACATTGATGATCATTAGCACCTGTTTGGTATAATTGGTTGATCATACACCTGACTATAATCCTACAAAAATCCCCTGACTTTGTGCAAATTAGCTGCCTATAGGTGATTTGATGCTGGTTTGAAGGCAAAAGGTAGTAACACCAAATATTGATTTGATTTATATTTTTCCTTTGTTCGCTCACTTTACATTTTGTAAATTGATAAAAATAAGCAATCATTATTTATATTTCTGAAAGCATTCTTTGTTTACAGCATTTTTTCACACCTGCCTAAAACTTTTGCACAGTACTGTACGTGTCATATATATGATTAGCTGATGATGAACATAAACATCCATGGTTCAGATAATAGTTCAGGATAAGCCACGATACAATATACTACATGGCAGTAGGCAGGATTCCTCCTCTATATATATAGTGTGTAATTAATTGGTTAATTCATTCATTAATTCATTCAACTGTTATATCCAGTATACAGGATTTACAAATATACAGTATGTGGTATAAGGATTACTATTAAATGTTTAATAAAAATAAATAGAAATCAAACCAAGGAAACTACAAACAAGAAAACATTACAAAGGCAAAGACACAGGGGTGGCTTAAAACCCCCAAAACACAGGTGGAACAAACCTAAACAAGAACATGGAACATGAGCACACATCAGCATATATTGACCAAACAGGGGATCTCAATGGTTGTGACAATGTAACTTAACTGTGGTGTCCCTGGGTCCCGTTCAGTTGCCCCTCTGATATTCAATACCCTACTAAAACAGTATAGAGTATTTTATTCTGTATAGACTACTATATAAGTTGTTTTACGAATGCTATTTTTTTAGTTATTACTGTTTTGAAGCTAGTTCAAGTGGGTCAGGTGTTCAAAGCACAGTGTTCAAAGCTTGGCTTATTTAACGAATAAGTACCAGCCACAACTGCTAAAACACATTGAAATAGAGCTGCAACTTCAACTGATTAATAGAAGAAGAAGAAAAAAAAGATTGTTTTTCATTAGTGGGAGGACAGTGCACTGACAGCAAGCTTGGCCCATTCATCAGTCATGCACTCAGCAAGTTACCTCTACAGTGATGACATGTAAAGATAGAGATGATCTCAAGTGAGAGAATTTGGGGCCACACTAGGGGCACACTGCTGGGTATTCCAGGGCTTCATCTTTTAAATGCACAAATGTTTCCTCGCTTGACTCCCGTGTGTCTCTGATGAAAAGTCAGAAACAGAGCAGCAGTGCAGACCCGAAGAAGCGTGCAGAGATGTCACTGAGAGAATAATTTCCAGGCACTACCCTAGAGAGCTCTTCTGCTCCAATGATTGCCTCGAGCACCAAACTAAATCCACTAAATCATGAATGCATATACTTAGGAAAACCTGCAGGATTCCAGGAAACCCATCGCTCGTCCTGCTGTGGTGAGCCCAGCGACAACAGTCTGACAGGATAAGAAACTTGTGTTCAGGTCAGCGCAGTGTACTATATCTGACAGCGAGCCTTGTTGCAACACTAGGCCCAATATTTTTACTTCTTCACCAGAAGGGCAGGGGTGCCTTGAACTAATGAGAGAGCACACGTAACATCTCCAAAACACTTTAGAACTTGCATCTCCCCCACCAGTGCCTCATGGCAACAGGCTACAGCTCACGGAGGGCAAAGTCACACAGGCTTAGCAGTAATGAGGGAAGACAGATGGGAGAAAGTGTTCCAGGTCGCCATTGCTCAGGTCATTCCTATGTGCTTCTCATCCCTGTGAGATACATGTCAGAGCCGTGTGACTGATCCGAGTGGCTTTGGGGGCCTTGGTTCAACAATCTCATCACTGACAGTGCTAAGTTGGGAAGATTGACATGTCTTTAATGACAAATAGGTGATTATTATGAATATGGTAGAATGTAAGAGGCATAGTGAGATAAAAATAAAGCTGAAATGCATAGCTTCTGTAGTAAATGCACTGCATAACACTGGAAAGTTTCTCCCGAGACAGGGCCCGGGAGATTTCTACATTCTCCACAAGAGAACTAAACATCATGTGACAATAGCAGGTGCAGCCCAAATCCTTTTAATAGGCAAAGCAGCTGACAGACTTAGGAAAGATATGACTTAATTAGAAGTGATAAAGGTCATGCTATTAAAACACAACTTGAATCATCGATGCAAAGACAGGAGGTGAAACCTTATATTTTGAAAAATATTGTGAGACAATAGGAAAAGAAATACATTTTACCTTGTTTATCTCAATTATGCATTTTAATTGTGCATCTTACTGCTGGAATTTCTCATGTTTTTGACCAGTAATATTTGAGTAGTTTGCTTTGTTTATCAGTTTTGTGTTATCAGATGCCTAAAAAAAAGAGTGCAACATTTCAAAGAGCTGTATGTCTGGCTTCAACATCCTTCTGCATAAGAAAAAAAAGTTCTATATCTAGTGCAAACGTCATGCAAATCTAATGTGATAACAGTGTATTTACTAGTCTGTCTGTAAAAACGCCTGCTGAAGCCTGAATTCTTTAAGCTGTCATATCAGCCATTCCCTCTCTTGCACATTAATAGAAAGATATAAGTGTATTTATGCATTGAGAATGTTTCTCAGTTTTTAGCATGTGGCTGTTGATGGCATTCTTTTGCTGCTTGTTTTTTTTTCTAGTGGCAAAACTGCTTTTTCTTTGGACTGTATAAATATATTCTAAATATGAATTTACTTTGATGAATATCTATTTCTGATATGAAAATTGGTGGCAAATGACAAAGCTGAGAATGTCTTGCATTTGTTTTGCAGGGAACATATTTGTTGTGAGCCTGGCAGTAGCTGACCTTGTGGTGGCTGTTTACCCATATCCCCTGGTGCTGATGTCCATTTTCCACAATGGATGGAACCTGGGCTTCGTCCACTGCCAAATCAGCGGCTTCCTGATGGGACTGAGTGTCATTGGATCCATATTTAACATTACTGGCATTGCTATTAATCGCTACTGTTATATTTGTCACAGCCTCAAATATGACAAGCTCTACAGTGACAAAAACTCCCTGTGTTACGTCCTCCTTATCTGGATACTGACTGTGGTCGCTATAGTGCCAAACTTCTACGTGGGCTCGCTGCAGTACGACTCCCGGGTGTACTCGTGTACCTTCGCCCAGTCGGCCAGTTCAGCCTACACCATCGCTGTGGTCTTTTTCCATTTCATTTTGCCGATTTTGATTGTCACCTACTGCTACCTGAGGATCTGGATATTGGTCATTCAGGTGCGGAGGCGCGTCAAGCCCGAGTTCCGGCCCAAGCTGACGCCACACGACGTGAGGAACTTCGTCACCATGTTTGTGGTGTTTGTGCTTTTCGCTGTTTGCTGGGCCCCCCTCAACTTCATCGGCCTGGCCGTGGCCGTGGACCCGGAGCGGGTTGCGCCTCTCATTCCCGAGTGGCTTTTTGTGTCCAGTTACTTCATGGCCTATTTCAACAGCTGCCTTAATGCAATCGTCTACGGACTGCTCAATCAGAACTTCCGAAGAGAGTACAAAAAAATCATCATCTCGTTTTGCACTGCAAAGATGTTCTTCCCAGACAGCTCTAACGAAGCTGCAGACAGGATCAAAAGCAAGCCATCCCCTTTAATGACAAACAACAACCAAGTAAAAGTAGATTCAGTATAAACTCTGAAAGACTTGGCAGACACTGTGAACACAAAATATACCAAATACCATCTCAGTCTCTGAATAGTATACAAAAATATATAATACAAGTATCAAATATATCCAAATGTACAGGGTGTATGAATTAACTGTTTTTTTTATAAGGTGCATTGCAAATATCTTCTGTCTCAATGTTTACAACATTTCATAATGGAGGGAATATGTATTTATTTAGTATATGACTTTTGGCATTTTCTTAAAGAGATTATACTTATTGTACAACAAACTATGCTCACATGGTTCTCAGTGTGAAAAATAAAGAGAAGAATGACCTAAATAAGCACAAACATTTCATATGGATTTGACAAAGAGATTTGATGATCTCACTCAGAATTTGTCTCAGACGCCTCCTGCTTCCCACTCACAGTTTTTGCCTGTAGCACATATCTAAGCCACTTAGATCAACATGATACATAATTTCCCAAAACTTTCCGCGATAGAACTTCTGAGCTTACCAACAAAACTTTGAACAATTATTATTTGTGCCAACAGATTAATGCTTTGTTGAATTCAAATATCAGTGCCCACAGACACAGTGCTGAAACCACAACACAAGCATGACTAATGTTCTATGTTTTTGATGGGCCAGTTTTAAGTTGTCAAGTTTTAATGTACTGCTAAAATTGCTGGGGGTTACAATTTTAACAGGGATCATTTGCTATAACAGTTGCAAGAAGTATTTCTGCGTGTTCAACTGATGCATCACTTGACTGGAAAATAAATAACACTAATTCATTAAAGATTGTAGAGAGCATTTCTCAGGACCAACAGGCTCATTCTGACATTTAGAGGGTCTTAAAATTAATCCAATAATTGATGCATTGAGATGCAGACGTGGAGGATTCTGCATTAGATGCAGACCATAATCAATTATATCGGGGGTTTTCAACTGGTGGTCTGCTGCCCCTGTGGGTCCGCTGTGGCAATGTAGGTGGTCCGTGACATGCAATCCAGTTTCACTACTGAAATCCCTTTTTAATTTTTTTTTTCATTTTATTTATTTTTCAAAACATTTCCAGACGATTTGGTCATCTCTGACCTCTTGCATAATGAATTCAATGCAAATATCTAAAAAGTAAAAGATAAAAAAGCTAACCCCCCATGTTCAGACTGCTTAGTCTGAGTGGTGGTCCCTGGAACAGAAGCAGTTGAAAACCAAAGGGATTATATCACAATGACATTGCTTGGTGATTTTCTGGCTACATAAAATTCTAATTAAAAAGACACAGTAGCAACTATGGCTGCACAATCTGCGATCCATGCCCAATCTGCGTGTAATGTGAAGTAATGTAGAAAAATTGGGAGGCATCATAATGCATCAAGATATTGCATCGAATCAAATCGTTGACCTGATAATCAGAATTGAATTGAATCATGAGACCAGTGAAGGTTCACACCTCTAGTGACATGCAGTTACATATATTTAGTCATTATTCCAATCTCTATCGAGGTCTCAAGGACCGGAGCCTATCCTGGAAACTCTGGACGCAAAGCGGGGACCAACCCTGGGCAGGCGCCGACACACCGGATGGCACACACTCTCACACAATCACATTCCCATTCACACCTTACCGGGCCAGTTTTAGAGTCCGCAATCAAAATATAGTGCACTCTTTTGGACTGTGGGAGGAAACCAGAGCACCCAGGGGAAACCCACGCAAACACGGGGAGAGCAAGCAAACACCACACAGAAAGGCCCTACGGATGACCCGGGGTTCGAACCCAGGACCTTCTCGCTGTAAGACAGCAGTGCTAATCACTGTGCTACCGTGCCGCCCGATAAAAAGTTCATTCTTTAAATTTGAGTTCAAAGACTTACAAGCAAACATGTTCCCTGTGGTATAAACACATGAAGGCAAAATGGTGGAACACTGTGCAAATGCCATGGAACTATTAACAGACAGTATTCATATACACGTTTGGACTAGCATAATCAAGAGTTTCCAGGAGTACATTAAAATCCAATTCCAAATGTATTGTCCTAATTAATATCATAATTATGAATTAGCCATAATGGGGGCACCATTACGGTCAGTCATATTCATAATGAATATGTTCAAGACAAGTCTCATAAAAATTAAAGCAGTCCTATGTCAGTGCAATGCTTCATATTGGCAGGCAGCGAAACCTTTCAAAAGGCTTGGGCCATCTGAGCAGGAAGAGATTTCTGGGACAAATGGAAGTGTTCTACAGATGCTCTTGTTGCACAGCGATGATGCCTCCTGTTGGTTGCTTTGAAAGCTTTCCAAATTCCAGGATGTCCCTCAGCGAACGAATTAGGTGTGTTGAACAATGTGTTTACACCCCCCCAAAAATGTACTATGGACATACCCATGCAGGATTCTATGTATCCATATTTCTTTTACATGAAAAGCATTATTGTGAATATTTGCATACATCATTCAGTGACTCATCCTGTGCAACCTGGCCATGCATGGTGTAGTATCACACCGAGATATTTTATTTTAGGTCTAAGTACAAGCTCTGTACATTGACCTGCTTCCATGCCCACGGACGGTTATTTCTGTGCGCAGAGATGAAAATGTCTCCAAATCGGAGAATCCTGAAGTAATTGCAATCGTCTCTCAAACTGTTTTGACAAAGGATCATGCTTCCTTTGAACGCAACCCCCATCCTTTTTATTCCTGGGCAGCTGAAATCCATGCCCTCCTCCACCCTCACCCTGCTCATCTTAATGAACTTGAAAAGATTAAATAAGCTTTTAGAGGATGAGCTTTGGCATAGCCACCCCCATCCTTGGAGATTTTTCTTTTTCTTTCTTTTTTCTTTAATCATAATGACATATTTTAGCCTGATTCTCAGGACAGGGTGTTAGGGACTACTGAAAAAGATCTCCGTCCAACAGTAAGTACATGAGGTATCTAGATAGACTTTAGATAGGGTGTGCAGTGACGGAGGAAGAGCAAGAAAACTCACTGCTCACTACTGCTGGCAGTCTATTTTTTCTGTCAACTGACATCAATAGTGAAAAAAAGGCCCAATATGAGTTGAATCTGCCTCACACTGGTACTTGGTTCCTAAAGTATTATGCCTGATCCACTGTGGGGCTGCATCTGAGTGTGTGCTTAGTAAGGACAATATGTGCCAGAGTTGGTATAGTTTTCCCAGAAGATACATATGATATCTACAGACACTGGTAGACTATCAACAATGCGGCCAAAGGCATGTGCATCCTTTCTCAAATAGGAAATCCAAAAGAGGAGAGACTGTACTGCGTTGCCCCCTCTCCCTGATTGGAGTTTTAATTGCTGAGAGGTCAAATGCATGAGCGTTTTTTCCGCAGGGTGTTTGTCTCTCACTGCTGCACAGTGTAAAGTCCCAGAGCAGCCTGGCATGGTGATGACATGTCACACAGTCTTGCGTGTCTGTGGACAATGTGGCCTTGTCGCGCCGCCGGGCCCAGCGTAAGCTGCTAGCGGAGAAATCACACCATAGCGATTCCCCCTATGAACCTGCTCAGCTTCCTGGCTCAGCAGATTGGTAAAGTCTATTGTTTATGTGCATTTGGCCGGGGGAAATGAGAGCTGCATATGCATATGCAAGTGTAGGCGTGTGGGTGCGTGTGTGTGTGTGTGTGTGCATGCATACGCGTGTGAGACAAAGAGCGCCTGCAGAGGTAAGATTGTGCTATCAGCAACTTTCACTCCAACCTGAAGCCATGAGAAGATGCGTAGAACAATTGTTCAGTCTTCTGTGGAATTGAAAACATTATTGCACCGTAATTGAGTTAGCAACATCTACATTTAGTGTTTGGCTAGGGACTAGACTTTGAGAGGGGCGGCGTGTTGGAGTCTCACAACTCTACACTCTGCATTCCACCATGGCTCTCCATTGTGGACTAAGCCTCTCAACACACACAAGAGTCAGCTGGAAGGATAGAATCTATGTATTATTTCAATGTAATGCCTACACTTTCAAATCCCTCCCTAACTCCCCAAAATACCTTTTGGTTTGTTCATTCACACGTTAGTGGCAATGGAAACACTTTGTCATAGCGTGCAGTCAATCATAGACTGAACATATCTGTTTTGTAGCTGTTAATTGAAACGAGGCAGATTCGTCCAAGGAGAATTCTGTTGGCTTATTTTACTAAACATAATTACATTGTGAACACCGCACTGATATTAGGCCAGAGCTGCATATACAATATACTTCTAACAGTTGATATGCTTCTTGTTACAAAGTTTTTCCAAGTTAGTCATGCACTTTCTTTGCTGTCAGAGTGTTAGAATTCATTGAACATTTGCCAAAAGAAAGCAGAAATGATAGCTTGATATTTTGCAAGTGCTGAAGTTGCCTACATCCCCTACTTCAAAGCATCTCCTCCTAACAAAAGTGTTACTATAAAGTGTCTTGGCAATGAAGACTCACGTCCTCATTGTTTCTGTGTACTCTTAACGGTTAATGGCTGCACCAAAGAAAGAATGTGAATAGAATAGTAGACAAATACTCCTTCTTATGGTTCTTTTAAAAAGCAGAATTTTACAACCCTGTAAACACTGTGCAAGGAACAGTTGTGTAAAATGAAATCAGATTTAGCTGCAAGAGTGTTTTCTGTTTCCCTCACTGTGCACATATCTCTACTTTAATATTTCACACAAAATGAATTATTCAATATCTATGCACATCAATTCCATTTGCCGCACATGCATGTAATAATGCACAAGCAATAGTGATTTTATCACCAAAAGTTGTCATTACTCTTTCTATTAGAAGTCATGTATCTGAGCCTGCATCACTCCTTGCATTTAAAGGATGAAAATATATTTGCATATCTAAACAACAGCATGCATACGTTTGAGTAAACTGAGGCTGAGCACTGAATGAAGTGGAATTTCCTGATAAATAAAATAACACTGAAGGAACAAGAACTGTGCTATGGTATATGGTGTTTCAAGTTTTAAAACTGATTAGGTAGATGTTCATAATTGTTCAAATGGTATTGCTGTAGACCATAATAGTCAGTTGCACCTCATTAGTACCTAAAACCATGAGTCCAAATTCCTCAACCTGCAACCTCTTTCTGTGCTTCTGCTTCCCTCAAATGACCTAAGAGTGGAGTGGCTTAAAATCTCCAGGGTATGGAGAAATGAGTCCGCACAGAGGACTGCAGTGTTGTTGGGAAGAACATGCAACATAATGCACCTTAGGGCTGACAGTGACAACTACTACTCAGTCTTATCTTTTGGGTATCTACTACATGGACAAAACCTATATGTTTAATGAAAAGAATGTAATGGAGAGGAAATATGAAATAGATAAAAGATGCAGAGTGTCATAAATTCATAATCTTTTATGGCCCATGTATATAGTCTTCCTTTAAATCAATATAGGTGCACATTTTTGAAGAAAAGCATAAATGCAGACGCGTTCATTACAAATAGCAGCAGTCATATTTCATTCCTCACTAGGTATTTTTAGTCCAGCATAAAGCACTGTGTGACAGGTTGATTGGGCGGTATTGGAGGGAACCCACGTGCAACCTGGAGACTTAATCTCTTTACACTTTACCTTCTTTCTACATACTGTGACATCACATTTACATCCACCTTCCAAACAAACGAGTCCTCAGGCTTAAGATGGCAGTCTAAAGATAAACTTTGTGTCACACAGATGTTGAGCAATGTATTAAGGAGTAAATTCATCCGACTCAGAAACGGTTTGATCCAGATTTTTAAAGGAAAAATTCCACAGAGTAAGAAGAGAGGGGAGATATCTTGCTTAATGAGGAATAATTGACTGACCTAGAACCACTCATAATTCCCTTTTAATATGAATATTCATGAATTTTTAAACACAGACTTCATTGTATAGCGGCAGCTTTCATGAGCTTTAAATTAAATGGTAAAGCTAATTAACCAGTGTGTAGCCACACTTTATCCTCCACAGAATAAAACAACTGCCCAGGAATCCCAAAGACTGCAGCAGCTTCAGGCAGTGACTTGATTAGTGACTGATCTTCAATTCCACGGCATATACTAGGCAGAGATGATATATTTTCTGTGCAGTAATGACAGTGAATGGCTTTAAGCTTCTCTGTTTCTCGATGCTATATGCCCCTTCAAACCAACAAGATGTTACATGGGAAATGACCTGGTTTCATGCCCAATATTTAATTTTGACCACCTTAAGACTTTTTATTTTGAAACTGTGTGCATTGTATAAGGATTTTTCATATACCAAGGTAAAATACTATGTGGGGAGAGGGATGGGCTCGGCAAACCTCAGGAGATTACATCTTGTTGACAGTGAATAGTTTGAAAGGATATCTTACATTGGAGGGGGAAAGTCAGAAACGGCACACAGGAAAGGCAAGAAGGAAAAACAGTCAGGAAATATTTAGCACATTCTTCCACTTTTTCCTGTTCTGCAAGGCTTTAAAATGAAGTCCCATCGGTTACAGGAGGTGTTTTCAAGAGTCAGAGCCTATGAGGTTAATCTCATTCAGAGGAAGTGAGTTCAGTCAAGCATCAGATGCATGTGAATCATCAAGGGAGCAAGAAGGGAAGAAGGAAGGAGAAGCGAGAGCCAGAGAGAACGGAAAAGGGGGAGTGGGAGAGAAAGTATGGGAGGGGGAAAGAGAAAGACACCAGAGGCAAAGCAGCTAAGAATAAAACATGATGCTGGGCCCGCTTGGCTCACATATTCCCTGCTGGAAGAAGAGACATTTATGTGAAGTCAGCAGACATTAACCTCACTAAACACCTAACTCACCGTGCCAGAATGTGGGCATCGGTAATGTTGGTATTCATGCTGCCATCACTGCTTCACTTGAAACACTTCTGTAGCCCAAGCAGAAACCTGACACCTCTCTTACTTCATGCCTGCACGTTCGCTCTGTGTATTTTTGCTAAAAAGTGTGCTTGAACATCAATAGTACTTCACTTTCATCCAAAAATGTACGTGATAAGTACCATTCAGCCTATATCACTTTGACTGTGTTCTCTTTCACTTTTCATACAATTGTATGTGACATACTATACATTCATTGAGGCGTAACATATCTTTGTGGGGGATGGAGTTCATCGGATGTACAGAAGTCATCTGTTAGCTGTCTATATGGGTATATATATATATGTTCTGACACCACTGACCTTTCAGTGTGAACTACCATTAACATTTCATGGTCTCTTCTTGACTCTCTCACAATGCACATCTATTAGATGCGATGCAGAATGTGGCAGAACAGGCTTCAGATTCCCCAAAGTATTGTACTATTAAGATGATGCCTGCTGCATGGCTCCAGACAGCAGTGGCTTCATTAGAAAATCTCCTACACTCATTGGTACATCTACCTTAAAGGTGCAAAAGGTGCTACCTTAAAGAATCGCTAATAACTAAAGTGGCAGACCACCTTCAACAAACCAGGGAAATTGTGACAGGATTGTCTTACAAATTGTCTTAGTGTGTTTACTAAAACCCATCTTGCTCAGTCCTGCTGTATTACAACGGCTAAACCTTCATTACTGACAAAACATTGTGTCGTACATTCCGTACTTATGTTTACGTTTCACGCTGGAGTGTGTGTGGAAAATAAAGAATCTTGACTGGACATTATGTCTAACACAGTTTGGCGAGCAATAAATAAGTTGTTGTCGTCAAATTCATCTTATCATCAGAGTGTCAAATGTCAAAGTCAAAGTAACCCTTATTGTTATCTCTGCAATATTTTGTACAAGAATACAGAGAGACGAGACAATGTGGCAATTTTAACAGTGCAAGAACAACGAACAAGAAACAAAGAACAAATAAGGCACACGGAATGAACATAAATTGAAGAAATAAATAGAATATAAAATATAAACTTTAAAATAGAAGTGGAATATAAAATATAAACTTTAAGCTACAAGTAGAAAGAGAGAAAATTAGGATGCGGTATTCAGCCTACAATTACGGTCTTAGAGTTGTCTTTCACACTGAATGTGCATGAGATCTGTGACAGTTTCAATATGAGTGCAGATATTGTAAAAGCAGCGGAGAACTACAGTCTGTGCAATACTTTTAGTAATTCGTTCAGATACAGTCAGTTAGAAAAAGCGCTCAGTGATATGTACAGCAATGTTCAATGTTTGATATTTGTGCAAATAGGTAGCAGCAGTGCAAAAATTGTGCAAATATTGTAGCAGCAGTCAAGAGCATTAAATAACTAACAGAGTGACTAACAAAACTGAAGGTCGATCAATAAAGTTTATTTATTATAACAAATATTAAGATGTTTTCTTGGAATAAGTACACCTATAAAAAGCCAAACGTGATTCCATGCAACAAATCCACCAAATGCCTCCCTACGAAATCAAACAATTCCTCCAGATAGGAAGAGGAAGGAGGGGATATAAATATTCAGAAAGACATTTTTAACATATTTCCAGTCCTCCAAATGCCACAACACACCAAGCTATTTATAGAAACAGGCTGTGGGATGCTGCCACCCTGCACGTGAGGCTTAAATTTTCGAATAAAGCTAGCCGGATAATCAGCTGTAGAGAATGAAATGTCAGAAGTGATGAACTGCTTCAGGAATTAATAGGAACTTTAAATATCCACCACTTAGTGCCATTCAAGAAATTATTTAACAAATCACTCTTTAGTACAGAGGGGGTGATATAATGGGAAATAATTAATCTACCAACTTCTGAGTGGAAATTGATCAATGCCAAAGGCCGTTTGGAGTTTCAGAAGGGTATTTATGTGTGAAAAGGGATTCAAAAAGTAATTTGAGAGCACATGGACACAGCATAACTGAACTGTCCTAATATCTGTCTGTAAGTGAAAATCAAATGCATTTTGATCTTCGTTTTAAAGGAAACTTGAGAGGAAGAGAAATTGGAATTGGATTTGATACTTCGCAACCTGCGGTGATAAAATGGCAAAAATACATGATATTGAAAAAGGAATGAAAAATAGGTGGTCTGTTTACTAAAGCTTTATTGGAGCATAATTAAAGCCTACTCCCTAGTGTTGAAATAATGATTCTTTATTTTCAGGAAGCCACCTGCTGTCAGCTTCTAATTAATAGATAGAAGTGTGTCCTGCAATTCAACTCAGTCAAAGCTAATTATAATTTTCATTCGCATTTTGCATAATAAATCACTGCTTGTAAAACTGCCCATTTTAAATTCTTGGGTTACTTTTGGGGCTTTTCATCATATATATATTTTCCTGTCATGTTTATCCTCTCTCCAATAAATTTTGGCAGTTCCGTAAATTGCTGCAGTCACACAATGGAGGAGTCAGAGCTGGAGCCAGCAGGGCAGAGCCACGGCAAAAAGGTATTACTGTCTGGGAAATTCAGACAACACTTCACATTAAAAGAAGAAAGAGAGTGGAATACAGTTTGACAGGTGTGATTGCCACATTTGTACACACATTGAGTAATTTAACAGAATATGTTACAAATTACATTTT
The DNA here is from genome assembly GCA_032718565.1 of Distichodus sexfasciatus. Lineage (NCBI taxonomy): Eukaryota > Metazoa > Chordata > Actinopteri > Characiformes > Distichodontidae > Distichodus > Distichodus sexfasciatus. The sequence goes on from JAVGVS010000289.1 coordinate 339,683, forward strand.
AGGGCATGTATTCTGTATTCTGTAGCGGAATATATATATATATACATATATACCATAGTGATCAACAAGTATATTACTTGGCAAGTATTGTAACAATCAGTTGTCACATGCCTAAAAACAATCACTTCCATTCTTATCAAATCGCAAAAATCAACAAAAACATCATTTGACATTTATGTTCCTGTGCTCAGCCTCAATATAAAGGAACATTAAAATATGTATGATGTCTGACCGATGTTTTAATTCTTTACTAGCCACTTAACAGAAGATGAATAAAGCTCCATGGGTTGGAATCAAAACATATTGCGAGCCTGAGAGAGAATCTGTCAACTCAAGTAATAAATGTGGCATGTGGCCTGTGTGCTTATTAATGATGCTGAAGGGCAATATGATGGCAAAAAACAGTGAATTCAGTCAGAACATATTAGCCATGTCATGCCTGAAGTGTAGTCTCCTCTAGGGGTTGCAACAGTTAGTCGGGATAATGGACAATTTTGATTTGAAATTTGTCATGCTGAGGGCAGTATAGCTTCCATTGTCTGCCATGACTGCATTTGAGACTAATAAACAACGGATGAACAGATGGATATCAAAACTTACAAAAGTATGGAGCACTTCGCAAAAGATAAAATAATAAGTTGAATGCTGACTCTGTCTAGGCTGAATGTGTTACATTTTAAAAGGGAATTAAGGTAGTGTGTCATGTTGTTAGCTTTTAGATCTTTTATTTTAAATGACCGACTGCTTCGTAGTTTATACAACTAGCTATAATGTTGCCATGAAAATCTTAGCATGGTGATGTTTTATGTTACTATAACTGGCAAACAAGGTTTCATGGGTGATGTTAGTCACCCTCCCTATTTTATGCTTTCGTTAATACAATCCTTCATTGTGCATAGTAAATCTTCTCCACTGAACATTGTCTAGTTAGTCTGTGGGTAGGAGCAAATCAATAATTCAGCAGTTGCATGGTTCAATTGCCATTAGACAGTACAATTGGTACTGTACTTGGTACTTTGGCAGTTAGCAGCATAACAGTTAGGGAGTTGGTCTGGTAGTCTGTTGGTTAGGGGTGATGGGAGGGTCGCTGTTTGAAGTCCCAGACTGCTAAATGGGCCACTGAGGTACTCATGAGCAAGGTACTATTCTCAGTCACTGCTGTTCACTGTTCCTTCACAGATGGGTCAAATGCAGAGGTCACATGTTGTGGTAAACTGTGTGTTGTGCGCTGTGCTGTGTTTACAATGACAAATAATCACTCACTTTGGCTCACATTAATTGTGGTTACACAATACAAACAGGTGAAATGAATTTCATACTTTTACAGCCTTTCACAGTTATTGCATTGTATTAATCTGGTACTCAATGAGCAATAACTGTGGCAGAATAAACCCCCAGAGTCAAAGGAGAATAGCCCCAAATAGGGCAAACCAGGGATCAAACTCGCTCCTCCCTAGTGTTTTATGTTATGAAATGTTGAGGTGGAATCTGTCCTGAAAAACATTTTTCAGAACGCAACTAGCAGTCCCAGGGCGTTTAAGAAGAATCTTTTGAGGCTCTAGCCACAACTGTCTATGCTGTGAGGCTGTTTACAAGCTCTATAGCCAAGTCTCTTGACATGAAGTGAGGTTAGAATAAGCAAAATCTCAGAAGAATGCAAAACACTGAACTACACAGCAAAGTTACAATGTCCGTACATTATGACAAGTGCATTACCAATCCTTCAGCATTCTGTGAGAGAGCAGCAAGTGAGCTAAATGAAACCACACAGTCACAGAATCCATTCCCACTTTCACATGGTACAATATAGTGAAGACAACTTGGCCTAAATAGATTGCTGGGCATGTATTAAATGTAGGTAAGAGGAATCATTAACAATGTGCGCACCAAGAAGAAACAAATCTGGTTATCAACAGATGCTGGGAAGCTCACACAGAATTAAAATCCCTAGACCCCATCTTCACGCTGCCATCTAATGTTTCACTACATTTACAACTGTACTTGAATGTATTAATATTGGTGATTTGTCTATGGCAGAGGTTCTTTGTGTCTTGTAGATGAATGATTTCAGTGATTAAATCATTTTACATTAGTCTATGCCAGAAACTTTTGGCTGTATTCCATTCAATTCATATGTACTAGTATAGAATATTTGATCTCTTGATGGTGTGTCTCGGCTACCTATCCCATCAAGTATTCTGCAGATGAGATCTTTACCTGAACTCTTCTTCTTTAACCACTTAATCCCAACCGGGGTCACGGGGGGGGAACCGGAGCCTGGGGGAACAACCCCAGGCAGGCACCAACACACCGCAGGGCACACACACTCACATATTCACACCTTACGAGGCCAATTTAGATCCGCCAATTTACCTATATCGCATGCCTGTGAAGGAGGAAACCGGAGCACCCAGGGGAAACCCACGCCAACACAGGGAGAGCATGCAAACTCCACACAGAAAGGCCCCATGGTCGTCCCCCGGGGTTCGAACCAAGGACCTTCGCGCTGGGAGGCGGCAGCGCTACCCACTGGGCCACCATGCCGCCCTTAGAGATCTTTACCTGAACACTGCATACATAATCAATGGCTCCGGGCATTTCGCAACTGCGTTCAAGTGTGCTGTCGTCACACAGATGTTAAACAAATATTATCTGGACTGCTCAGATGTCAGCAACTGCGGAGTAATACCTCTTCTCTGCTTTCTTTCTAAACTCCTGGAACTAATGCTAATGGCAAAAGAACTACACCAGCATTATATTATCATAATGTTATACACCACATCCATTGCAAAATAAGTGAAAGTGAGTGATTATTTGTCATTGTGAACACACTACAGCACAGCACACAGTGCACCACAATGAAATGTGACCTCTGCATTTGACCCATTCGTGAAGGAGCAGTGGGCAGCTAACAAGCACCCGGGGAGCAGTGCTTGGGGACGGTACCTTGCTAATGAGTACCTCAGTGGTAACTTTACCGACCCTGGATTCAAACCTGCGACCTTCTGATCATGGGGTGAACACCCTGCCATTGTGCCACCAACTGCCCCTTAAATGATGCTGAATAATGGTTTTGGATTACAGAGTCAGAAGCACACACCATTTTGTGGAACTGTGAACACTTTTACTTGTAGCTTGCGGTCAACTTTTTTGTTCTGGTGACTAATCACGAACCACTTCATCTTCTCTGAAAAAAACATCATGTTGAAAGCTTCTGAGGTTTGGAATCTTTCCTCAATATCAGTTCTCATCAAATCCATCAGTTTCCAGTAAAAATCCACTCAGTTCCAACACAGAACCTGAACAGCATGCATATAGTACATACATACATATTATATACTGTATATATTATATATCATGTCAGTGAGCTCAATGAGATATCACAGAACATAGAAAGTTCATCACAACATGTTGATATGCCGCAGCAATATGAACATGAAAACAGAATCTATGACAGCAGAAAGCAGTGATCTTTGGGCAGTTCTAGGTTCCTCTTTCATAGAAAGCATTACAGCTTTCTCAAGAAGGGCACAAGGGGATTGTAAGGTGCTACAGTGTGGAGAAATGTGGTAGCCCAGAAAAAAGATCACAGCAAAGAATACTCTTATGTCATTCCAACACACTGGTCCACTAAAGATGACTCCTACACTCACCTGACAAGATGAAGCCTCCTTGATGCTCCAATGACAAATCCGTCCTTAGAAGCATAATACTTTGTGTGGCATATGAATAATGTATGATGAAGTGTTTAAGCTGAGAACTAATGTTGTGAATTTGCACTACCAACTGTTAAAAAAAATATATTCGACAGACACATTATGCAGTGAAAATTGTTTACTCTTGTTCATATTAAGTTATTTTTGAATACATGACTACAGATCAAGTCACAGGTCTGATTATGGCTCTCCCAAGCAAGACCCTTAACCCCAAGTTGCTCTTGGGAAACAAAATTAGAAAATGTGACTCAGGATAAGAGTGCCCACTAAATGGCAGGTAAATCAGGCTATATCAACAGAATAACAAAATGACAAGCAACAAAATTTGGGCCTAATATGCACTCATATTTAGATTGCGCTGAATGTGCTTAGTGAACATTTTCACTGGTTTAATATAGGTATTTTTCTACAAATGATGTAAGTCAGGGGAAAATTATTTTCCAAAACTCTCACCTGGCCTATAAAGAACTGTCCACACCAATTTTATTTTAGACAAGATGTGTGTTAGACTTTGTCAAGCCTTTTTTTCTTCATAAAATAACTTGGTATGCCAATTTTAAATATGCTTTGCCACACTGAACGTATGCTAGTCTATGATGTATTCCCACACTAGTACACATAGCCTTAACCTGAGAGTCTCAAATTAAGACCACAACAGGTTATTTTAATAACATTTTGGCGCACTAAAGTTCTCTATGTGATTTAACTAAAAGTAACAAAACTAGAGCCTTTGTTAGCAGCCTCTGTATAATAAAGATTATTTTCAGTGCCCAATTTATTATTAGACTGGTGCATCACTTGAACGTGCATGTGAATCGAAAACCTTGTGCTTCAACACTCTTATGGTCCATCCTTCAAGTGTGCAGTAGCTTTTAATGCTAGCCTTGTTATTTGTATTCCTATTTGTACTCCACATTCACAGAGATATTCACTCTGGCCTAATGTATTTTAGCTTTGTGTTGTAAACTCAAACATTCTGCCAATGCATTATGTAGAGATTGATTAGACAGTTTTATTGCAGGTTTATAGCAAGCATTATGCACTCTGTGTGTTTGTAAATGGTCATAACGTTTCAGTGATATGTTTATATATTTTAAAACATGCTGTATGTTAATTTTTTATGCCGCATGAGCTCATTTTATTTTCTTTGATATGAAAGTGATTGATACAAACATTTTTCTTGTCGCTGTTAATAATGAGAGCTTCTGCGGCAGTCTTTACTTCCGGAGGTTCTGTGCACAACTTCACTGTTTAACTACACAGTATGTCACTATAGAGCTGACATGACTGTAAATCTGCTGTAACTGCACAATCATTCTGACCTGTGCTAATCATCACCAGCAAAGAACACAATGAATAATGAGCAAATTGCTCCATAAAGCACAAAATAATTACAGCCCCAAAACAATGAATACATAGTCTGGAAATATGTAAATCACCTCTATGTGCCAAAGCTACACTTCTTTACATTTCATTAAAGTTGGCTGTTATGCAAACCATTTTTCATAACAGTTTTCTGTTTTAAGGAGACCCTGAATGTGTCTATGTCATGCACTACACAGAGATCTGTGATCTGAGCTTGAGAATGGACTGTAATGAGCTAAGTACTTGTTGGGAAGGGCATATTTTTGTGCTATTATGAGTTAGGATAACTTTTTGTTATCGTAACTTTTTAACATATTTCTCTCCTTGTCCTTATCTTTAAAATACTATAAGTGAAATTCTTGGAAATGTTTCTCATTTGTCTTGCTTATCCTCTCTTAAATCACTTATATATCATTTTGTTCCTTAATGACAAGTTTCACATCCGAACTAATGTGTTCAATCCTGGGCATATTTTGTGAGGCATATTTGTAAGATTCTTGAGGCACACAGTACGGCAGGATCTTCGGAAAGGATTTTAATTATGGTTTAATAAAAATTCTGACTGATATTAAAGATGAGAAACCAGGGAGGCTGAATAGACACACTTTCATTTTCATCAATCATTGGAGCGATGGTGTCATGGGGTCGACCCCAAGACATCACTCTCTGCCTGACCATAATGAGGTGAACTGGAGTCGGCCTGCGCTAAGTAGGCCAAACAACTGTCCACGTCTCAGACCTGCTGCACTCAACCAGAAACTAGAAGCTGAAAGCAGCCATGCCAGGGACATTCACCAGTCAAGCGATCTAGGCCAGACATTAAGGTGCTTGTTTGTTACACAGAGACATGTCCAAAAGATCACTCAGATACAGGTGCGGGGAATCCTTGAGTCTGTTGTGTTTGACCTTATAATAATTCTGCATGACTTGATATATTGTGGACTGTAACTTCAAAATCTGCACATTATGCCAACTTCACGCATTAAAATATTTCAACCTGTTTGTAGGGCTCAGTGGGGTTCTTTTCTCCATGTTCACACCACACTGAGGGCTCAGAGGGAGAGCGATGTGTCTGTGTGAGCTGCAGGTTCAGAGTAAGTGCAGTGAATCATGGCTTAAAGGCTGCTCTGTTCACCGATGCATGCTGATTGAGCCAGCTTACAGGCCTCCCACTGCCATCCGGCCTCTAGGGGCTGTAACAAAAATGAAAAGGCGTGTTTCTTTTTGGATCAGCCAGTATGAATGCCTGTAATTTGTTCATTTCTGATAAGAAATCACCTCCCAGAAGACTGCTTGATAATTTGAGGCTGCCATTTACAAGTCATTGCAGGGCAGATGTGTAGAATGCACATATCTTGCATACAAATGCATTATAGTTCGAAATGTATCACTTATAAAACTGAACATCTGTGGTGGCCCGTTGAGCAAAGACTGTGCTGTTAATTTGTAGCCCACCAATTTAAACTGTAGCTAAGAAGGACAGTTTAGATGATAAAAAAAACTGCCACCTCCAAAGCCCAAAGAATATTAATCACATTGCCCAATTATCTTTTTTGTGCCTTCCCTTTTACTTTGTCACAGCGGCATTGCTCATTGTTACAGCAATATTCTCACTGAACTCTGCTTGCCCCGTTCTCAATGAGCAGCGTCTCCCCACTGAGACTCATTCAGAGCTGAGCGTCCACCGCCTGTCACGTTTTGCCCCTTTGCTTGGAAAGGCCCTGGAGTCTCGAGTCTGCTCTGCCTCCTCCTCGTTCACGTGTGTCCTTAACCTGCCACAATTGATTTTGCTACATCTGAGGAAGCCTGTATTAGCGTTCAGTCAGCCTCTGCGGCATTGCTTGCAAGTACGGATTTGCTGAAGGCAAAAGACAAACCGATTCAGATAAACGCATAAATGTATGAATGTTAAGGATCTAAAAATAGTCTTGTTTTTCCCCTGCAAAGTCCATTCATCTGAGACATGCTCCTTTCAATGGGGAATGCTATTTATAGAGGAACCTTCCTCCTCAGAGGAAGAGCTTTGTACATGGTACAATTTTCTTGTTTTTCACAGTGCATTGCCTAATTAGACTTAACTATGTAGAAAATTTGGGTTGAGTGTAAAAAGTTCAGTTCTCTCACTGTTTGTATTAGCAAACCATCATTGCTGACCATAGAGTAGAATCAGGAATTGCTATTATATAAGTATTATTTTATCAGATTACAATTAATGAGTAATCGAGGTTGTCTACAGTCCCAACTTGTTTCATTTTTAATGCATCTGTGAAAAACCTATAAGTAAAAAGCACAATAGTAAAACATAACTGAATAATTCTATGACATGCAAGAACATAAACATCTGCAATTAAGCTAATTATCTAACACCTCAATTATCATTAAAATGTATGTAGTATGTTTTTCAAGTGCACTATAAAATATTGTCTGTTGTTATTCTTGAAAATCAACTCTGAGAAGATATTTATTTTATATTTAAATAATTTTGTCATTTTGGTAAAAAAAAGAAAAAAGATAGCACTATATGGTTGAACTTCTACAGTATAAGCTCCTTCATGTTATACTCAAATCCTGCTATAGTCTAAATGTTCTATTTCTTTATGTTGCTAGCCAGTCTAACGAGACATATGCTGTGTCTGCATGTGCTCTTTTGCCTTAAGGCTTTGCAGGTGACTGCAAGCGTGAATGTCAAAAAGAGGAGAATGATGACAAAAATAATGTTAGCCATTGTAGTGTAGTTAGGCATGCCATATATATGTTAACCTTATGTAATCTCTATCTTAGATTATTTTGTCTAGTGCTTTGCAAGTGAATGATGCTGAAGAAAAGAAACAGCCATAATTTCTTATGGGTTGTATTTCTTATCATAGTGGGCATTAGCTAAAAGTGAATGGGTTTACTTCTGCCCATCCTGATCCTGACCCCTCCAATACTACACAGGATATACAATTTATATATTATCATTAAAGAGGGAGATTTTTGTTCTCCGCTTCACCATGCCTGACAAAAGTTACATGTCCACTTTATATGTTACTTTTGCTCTACTCAAACTCAAAAATAATCCTAAATTATTTAGAAGTATTCATATGAACCAAGTTGTGGGCTTTTATCTTTTCTGTATTTAGGCTATGTAATCTAAGTAATGTACAACATGGAATTCTTTTTGAATGAGGTGAAAATTATAACAGTTATTTCATTACACTGAGGATAGCCACATACTTCTAGAAATGTATTTTTAAATGAACATTTATTTAAAATGTTGCAAGATAGTGGGCTGAAGTGCTTCTATCACAAAAATGATAGACAAATGTGGCCTGTGCTGTAGACATAAAAATATGTATATATATAGCACTGTGTATTTTTCAAAAGCATCATATCATTTGCATTTCATATGATTAGTGCAACCTTAAAATATCTCTGTAAAGAGTTTGTTGTTCTTCAGTTAAATACGAACAAAGTTGACCAGACTGACCAAAGTTGGCAACGCTGGCATTCTAGCATATTAAGAGACAGCAAAATTTTGTTCACCTAAATTATATGCTTCATGTAAAATGTCATAATTTAAAGGACACAAAGCATTAATGAACCAGGCAGTGAAAAACTGTGTCACTGCTGTCACAAATCTTCATCTGCAGATCTTCGACCTGAAACAATAATGACATTCCATTAAATCTAAATAAAAAATATTAACATTGAAAAGACACAGTATGTTCCATTTCCCTGCAATAAGCAGAGCTAAATCTGACCCCGTTCAAGTTGAATTCATTTTGTCACATGAGGCTGAACATGAATTTGATGCAATATTCATGGGTTATATGCCCTATAGAACGTCCCTTTTGAATTTCTAGTGGCAAAGTGAAGTCTTGGCTCAAATTCTTAGTATTGTCAAAAACCTTTTTTAATGAAATACATTAACTCTGAGTCTAAGCTTACTCATCTGGTAATCTAGGTTGAATTAATTCTGTGCTTTAGCTAAACTGCTATTTTGTTGTTGCCTTTGTTCTTGTTGTGGGTTTTTGGCTGTAAGTTTAGCTGCTTCTTATGTACTGAGTTAATATCTATAATGTGTCAGCCTCTTTTCACCTGCTGGACCAACTACCCTAGGGGCCTAACAGAACTTCAAATTTATTGTTACTTTACAGATCCTGCACTGTACTTCTAAAAAATCCACCTCTCTCCTGTGAGAGATGTCAGAGTATTTTAGAGTACTTAACAGGGTTTATTCATGTGTTCTTGACTGTGTTGATGCCTATGTGGTGCTTTACATTTTTTCTGTTGAATTCTTTATTAATACTGTACAGTAAGAACAGTAAACCAGTTGGTAGCATAACAGTTAGAGAGCTTGTCCCTGTGATCGGAAGCTCGCCGATTGAATCCCAGACCACTGATGTACTCATAAGCAAGGTACCATCCCCAAACTCTGCTCCCCGGGTGCTGCCCATATCAGCTGCCCACTGCTCCTTCATGAATGCAGAGGTCAAATTTCTTTGAGGTGTCAGTGTGCTGTGGTGTGGTGTGTTCACAATGAGAAAAAATGATCACTCACGTTCAATAACTGCATATAAATATTCCTAATATGTTGCATTGCTATAGTATAGTAAAAGGAGTACAGAATAACAAAATAATCTAACATAGAAAATTGGAATAATACAACAGTGGATCATAAAATGTATTTTAAATGTTTGTGGCACAAATGATGGAAGCAATGGCATTAAGATTACATTTACATTTATGGCATTTAGCAGACACTCTTATCTAGAGCAACTTCCATTTTCAATTAAAGGGACAGTCTCATAGAAGCTTGGGCTTAAAGAGCCCAGTTGTGGTAGTGTTAGAGATAGCATAGAGGTGGATTTCAACATATGACCTCTAGATTTTTGGACGATGTTACCCCAGTATGGACTAGAATAAACTGAATCACTCTGAATTACATAAAATGTCTCTGGGCTTCTTTTTTATGCATCATAGTCTGATGATTTGTTTATTTTTGTTTGTTTTTCTTTAATTAGAATTGAGAATGGGTGACAGTAGTCATTACGGAACCACACATTGCATCATTAGAGTGACTTTAGAGAGTCATTTAATTGAGTGACTAAACATCACATTGTTTTTGTTTATTATCAGTGGTATTGTCCAATAGTTTTAATCCCCATATAAAAGAATACAATTATTCTAAAATAAGAACATTTAAGTATCATTATGAAGGATTTATTAACCATTGCAAGGCATCAGTGTTTCTGAACGCACTCTAGGGATACTGGATTCATAGAAATTGTTCCCCCACGGTTTCAATGCATTCTTAAAATGAGCAAAAGAGTGCTACATTACATTTGTTCTTCTGGAAAAATAAAAAAAAAATATCTTTGTAGAAATATTTCCTTGAACTTGAGTTGCAAACAGAGGCGGTTCTGTAATTAGGTAATCCTAGGAGACTGCCTGGCGCCCCGAACCTGTGTGGGAACCCCAAATCAGCCCTCCCACCCTTTGAAAACTTCTTCTTTTTTTTTTTAGACAAATGCATGCGTTTTGTGTTTTGTGTTTTGTGCTGTGACTCTCATGTGGAACGCCATCACTCTCAAAAATGCAGGTCAATTATTCATCAGAAATGGACTGATTTCAAGACTATGTCAGCACATCAATAGTTAACATGTCAAAATATGGCAAATTTGAGTAGTGCAGAATGTCCTAAATGCAACATATGTATGGCTATGGCTTAATTTATAAACACACACTATAATACACCTAAAGACAAAGGTATAGGAAAATGCCCTAAATATTCTTAGCTCTGTAAAGGCCACGCTTATGTTTTTTATGTTGCCAGAGGACAGATGCGAAGATCGAACTAACAAACTTCTTTTCCTTTGGGAGACCATTGCGACCATTGGTTATTAGGCATATTATTAGTGGACGTTTGCTGTAGCTTCACCCTCACTATTCTGTTTTCATTTGGGGCAAGGTTATTTGCTTAGGTTATTTGATGGCCTTTTTTTGTATGTGTGTTTTTAAAGAACAAATATGGAGGGCCCCATGCCTGTATTCACCTAGGCTCCTAAAATTGCTAAATACGCCACTGGTTGCAAAATGATCTCCAGTTTGACTCAATAAAAGAAATGGTGCTGCAAAAAAAGCAAAAGGGTTTGTGCCCCAACATTAAATACTGTCACATACTAAGGGGGTAATTTCTATCAGGAACTAAATTAAAGTCTGTAACTGTATTCCCAAGAATGGGGGATACAAAACTGTTTATTGTGTCTTTCCTCTCCTTCTTGGTGAAGTATCTGATCTGTGGTGAGCATATTGACACATTGTACTGCATGTGTTTGACCCAGGTCCTTATGTTTATTCTAAAAAGAGACGATTCTCAAGTGCAGTTACATCCTTAAATAGTCTTCACATATTTCCATAGTTGATGGTATTCATAAAGATAAATAATAAATATAATTGCAAGCAGTGATTACGGGGGCCATGCAGTTTGCAGCTTTATCAGTTTTTCACGAATCGAATTGTAAAGACGTTGAAAAATGACATGTTTAATCCTTTCATCTAGGGTGCTACGGTTCAAAGCTTATTAGGCAAAATGCAAAATAGCTTATTACGGTGCCACCAACTGGAAGAGTGGCACAATTTTTTTTTGCCTGAGTAGTGGGTGGGGTCCCGGACCTACCTGCCAAATTTCAAAGTTGTAGCCCACCCAGAGCCGGATTTTTTATGACACTTGGTGTGTGTCGTTGCAGTCCTACGCCAAGCCCACCACATTTATTTGCATATTACAGAAAAAGAAAGAACCAAATTAAAAATAGGCTCAATAATAATTAAAGAAGAGTGTCTTGGAATTCAAATGAGACCAGTTGCATGCAGATTGGATAAAAATCCAGGAACTAGTTTGCAAGAAATGGTTTCGCATATTATGCAAATTAGCGAGAAATCCAATATGGCAGAAATAGATATGAGGGTCTATAAAGATTTATCTTGACCCAAGGAGTGAGATGATATAAGATTTTAGAGAATCAGAGCTACGGTTCAAAAGTTATTAGGCAAAATGCAAAATAGCTTATTAGCGCCACCAACTGGCAGAGTGGTTCAATTTTTTTTTTTGCCTGAGTAGTGGGTGGGGTTTGGACTGTTGGGGGTGGGCAGAGTGGCACAATTTTTTTTGCCTGAGTAGTGGGAGGGGTTATTAGGCAAAATGCAAATTTTTTTAGAAAAACGCAAAATAGCTTATTTTGGTGCAATTTTTTTTTTGCCTGAGTCGTGGGTGGGATACCGGACCTACCTGCCAAATTTCAAAGCTGTAGGTCTCACAGTTTTTTCTCCACAACGCGTTTTAAGGCAGAAATTAAAAAAAAAAAAAAAAAGTCAGCACGATTCCAATAGGGTTCCACGCAGTGTTCCACTGCATGGCCCCCTAACTAAAAGGAATATATCTTAAATGAATTACCTGCACAATGATGCAGTCTGAAAAACTTGAGTTTTTATTACTGTATGTGGCATTTAAGAAATCAAAATTATTTTTTAAGTTTTAAATGTGCTTGTAGGAACTGCTTTTGAGTAAATATCAAATTCAGAAATTTATGTTTATAACTTTTGCCAGTCGTCGTTTAATTAACTTATGTTTGGTGGAGAGTCTAAATTTCATCCGAGCTCTGGCTTCTCAGTGCTTCTTTCCTTTTAGTGTGATTGTCAGCACAATTCTCAAGGTTACTTGAACAAGTTATCTGGGGATATCTACAGAATACCGTCTTGCCCTTTCACAATATATTTAGAACACTAGCCATCAGTAACAGACAAACCAAAAGTTTCACCGACTGCACCTTGTCGTAACCTCCTTTTTATCCTCTGGCTTTTAAAACGCAAAAGCTTTAAAAAAGGGAACATGGCATGATCCTTTTATGTCTCACTTTTCATCCGTCTTCCTTGTCATGAATTTTACAGGGAAGATGTTGTTGCAAAGGTGCCCTAGCCCTCATTCCCTTTAGATATATGTAACATGTTTTTAAGATGCACCTTTTTATCCCTTTAATGCCTCTCAAATCCCCCTTCCTCCAGAGCCCTGTCCTCTGCTAGAGTCCCATGCGTGCTGACATGGCCAGATGCAGTACATGTCTGTAGCAAGATGGGGAAATAAAGCCAAAAAAGCTACTTTGCCCGCTAATTTCAGCTGAAGCTTAGGATATTAGAGCTGCATTAAATAGACTCTGACAACAACTATATTCTGTGATCTAAAGTAAGTCTTGCATCATGCAGTTTCTTAACTGACTATTCAGGACGATTGCTAGCATGGGACAGGCTATAATTGGGCAGATAATGGCTTTATGTTAAATGAATGTTTAAGGTTTATCTCTGCGAAGGAAATGCCTGTCAGTGTTATATCGCTCTATTCATGATAATTGCCCTTTCCTTTTGGCAGATTAACTCAACGACTAAATGATAATGCATTTAATCCATTTGGAACCAGATGAAATGTCAGCGGGAGTTCTATGCGTTTGTCAGCGAGAAATAAATCACATACTAATCTACATACACTATATTGCCAAAAGTATTCGCTCACCTGCCTTTATACGCATATGAACTTAAGTGACATCCCATTGTTAATCCAAAGGGTTTAATATGACGTCTGCCCACCCTTTGCAGCTATAACAGCTTCAGCTCTTCTGGGCAAGCTCTCCACAAGGTTTAGGAGTGTGTTTATGGGAATTTTTGACCATTCTTCCAGAAGCACATTTGTGAGGTCAGACACTGATAATGGACGAGAAGTCCTGGCTTGCAGTCTCCACTCTAATTCATCCCAAAGGTGTTCTGTCGGGTTGAGGTCAGGACTCTGTGCAGGCCAGTCAAATTCTTCCACACCAAACTCACTCATCCAGGTCTTTATGATCCTTGCTTTGTGCACTGGTGCGCAGTCATGTTGGAACAGGAAGGGGCCATCCCCAAACTGTTTCCACAAAGTTGGAAGCATGAAATTGTCCAAAATCTCTTGGTATGCTGAAGCATTCAGGGGCCAAGCCCAGCTCCTGAAAAATAACCCCACACCATAATCCCCCCTCCACCAAACTTTACACTTGGCACAACGCAGTCAGACCACTGCATGCCTCCTGGCAACCGCCAAACCTAGATTTGTCCATCAGATTGCCAGATGGAGAAGCATGATTCATCACTTCAGGGAACATGTCTCCACTGCTCTAGAGTCCAGTGGCGGCGTGCTTTACACCACTGCATCTGATACTTTGCGTTGCGCTTGGTGATGTATGGCTTGGATGCAGCTGCTCGGCCATGGAAACCCATTCCATGAAGCTCTCTACGCATTGTTCTTGAGCTAATCTGAAAGCCACATGAAGTTTGGATGTCTGTAGTGCTTGACTGTAGCAGAAATTTGGCGACCTCTGCGCACTATGCGCCTCGATGGGTGAGTGAATACTTTTGGCAATATAGTGTATTTTGTATCTAAATAGTTACAAAATTTGAATACAAACTGTTCTCATCTTAGGAAAAAAACAACTTGTTTGCGTTTTTAGTAACGCCAATATAAGGACAACTTATCGAGCTCATGCTGTATATTTCTGAACAGACGAGTGTGATGTTAACTAGACCTGAGAATAGTGCCAGTGTGGCATGAGAAATTGCCAGCAATGATAGTTTTTGCCACTGAGCCGAAAGAAGATTAAACTCTACAACCACAACACTATCCTTCTTCTCCAGAGAAGAGCTATTTTTAGACACTGGAATGGGAGAAGTCAACTAAAGCATGCAGGCAGATGGTCTCACTGAAGATAACTGCAACTCATATTTGGAGTTCAAATGCAGGTTTTCTAGTTTTTCGGAGAGGTATGCTGAATATGTTTTCTGTCCCAGAAATGATGCAGACATTAGCATAATGATAATGAGAGAGAAGCATATTTCTCCTAAAATATACAATACGGACATTGTAAGCAGGACAAACTGGGACATTCCATTGTCCTCAGTGCCATGAGTTAATTATACTGGTTATGCTATAATAATTGAGGCTTCAGACTTGGACAATACTGTGGTAAACAGAAAGTATATCAATGAGGCTTACTATCATATTGTGGAGTGTATTAAATACACTGAAATAAATATTGTTGTATGTGTCTTTGCCATGCCTATCTAATTTACCTTCCCTATAAAGAGTGCAGTTATTCCTGGATGAAGTGACCTGAATTCTGCCTTTTTTAATATATAATCTGACAATAGATTACTAAAATTACTTCATCCTCACCCACGGATCTTGACCTTTAATACTCGCGGGGTTTTTGTGGTATAATTGTTCCCACCGGTATGACCAAGTTCATGCAGAGCCAGCCTAACGGACAAGGTGAACTTAGCATTTATCTGTGCGAAATTGAATCATTGACTGGGGCTGAGTCATGAAGCAGTGAGAGAACGAAGGAATTTAGGAGTTTGGGTATGTCAGCTAAACTTAGAAGTTCCATAACAGCCAGGTGGCTAAACCTTCAGGAGAGATTAGGGCGGGTGTTGGGTATCCAGTGAAGGGAGATATCGTGCCTTGCTTAGCAGAATGTTGGAGTTTCATTTGACTATGGGATTTCCAGTCATAAGACCTCTGCTTTTAATCGCTAAGTCACATAATCTGTTTCACGCTTTGCAACCTGTGACACTGTAGCAAGGGCTGAGGTCAGTCTCCAGGTTCCCATCAGGAAGTGGCTCAATGAAAAATGAAGATGGAATGTTGTGACACCTTGAGCGCACTAATCGAGGGAGTGCCCTTTGAGAATTTCTAATAGCATGCCTAAATATACTTTGAAGCCCAGCCATAGATGAGATTAGAAGAATGAAGGTCATGAAGTCCACATCTGCATAAGGCGCCTGCACAAGGATATGAAGACGTGATCCGAGACTCACCCATAATTTCTATTTACACTACGAGAGGAAATACAATCGCAGGTGCAGGATTTCAGATGCCTCGCAAAGTGGCAAAAGCCCAAGTTTGCCTTCAGATGTGCAGCCAATGTTGAGATTCATTTTGGAGAAGAACATCACCACAGACTTTGGCAAACATTCATATGAAATCATGTGTGGGAAGAAACCAAATACATTAAAGGAGGAATGAGTTGATGAGCATAAAGTAGGGGCAGGGAAGATTTAAAGGAATTCTGTGTTATGGTGCACATTCTAAATAAGGTCACAAGAGGGAGAATAAATGTTTTTATCAGAAGTATTTGCTTTTTGCATCCATCATCCACAGCACAGAGCATTTATGGTTAAATTACTTTATAGATTTATTCTAAATCAATAAAGGCTTCAAAGCATCATTCACTTTCTAATTATGTGGAATACATGCAATTTTGCTTTTATTTTATTTTATTTAGCTTTTTTAAATTAAGATGTGCTTATTTTAAACAAAGCAAAAGGTGAAAAACAATTTAGAATTGCAAGAGGAATAACAGGGATCACACGCCAGACTATGACATAAAAAGAGTCGATTTTGATGTAAGAGAAAAAGAGAAATATTACTGTTTCGGCTCCAAAAACGCAACACGGTTTTTCCAACAATACCGTCAGCCATAGAATCTCGATCTGTTATAGAGAACCTGGTTTGCTGGAGAGATTGAAAAGAAAAGGGCAGGACTATTAGCACTGACTCTCAACAAATCATCATGCTTGTTCCTAGGAGGAGTATTACAGTATATTCAGCTGGTTTATGGCCTACCTCTGCTTCTCCCAGCTGGCCCCTGATCGTACTTAGTATTCCTTTGGCTTTGCCAATCGATTTCCCTCAGTCTAAGACCGGACTGACACCTCTATCTAATGAATAAAAATCATTTAAGTGCACATGCGATATATGCAAGCAGAGCAATTTAAGGACAACAAAACCCTTTAATATAGTTAGATTAAGAGGGACACGTTTGTATTTCTGATGATGCAAGAGAGTAAATCCTATGAAGTAACAGTAAAAGGGACTGGAGGGGCGCATTCATAAATGAGAAAATACTTCTGTCATCACCTTAGTGTGGCAATAAAGAACGCTGCGATATGCAATACTGAACCCAAATGGTGAAAACGAGTTTCAGACTGTTGGCTAAGCATCTTTGGACATTTTAGTAGACTAGCTGTTCTTGTGTCTTTCTGTTCTGCAAGTGGGAAAAATGAGGCCTTACAGCTTACAGTATGTATTAAAGATTTATTAGAGGGATTTTTTAATGTCTGATTTGCATTAGGATGAAAAGCGTTGAGTTTTCATTGTCTCGTCCTACTCTTGTCTTTTCTCCTACTCTAGAACAGCTCTGTTCCAAAAGGATTATGCAAGGCAGCAGGTGGACACACTCAAACACAGGAATACAGCAGGGCTGTGTGTGGAGGAAGGAGGAAAAGCAGCTGTACACGTG
The DNA here is from genome assembly GCA_032718565.1 of Distichodus sexfasciatus. NCBI lineage: Eukaryota > Metazoa > Chordata > Actinopteri > Characiformes > Distichodontidae > Distichodus > Distichodus sexfasciatus. Next base: position 357,123 of record JAVGVS010000289.1, read on the forward strand.
TAGCTCCCTGAATTAGCATGTGCTCTATGACCTCCTGCATGTTTGCCCGGGGGAATCAGCCTCGGAATTTCACCGAACATGACTTTCTCTCTCCCACCCTTACTTTAATATCCCACTTCACCACCTCTGAGCATCCATCCTCTCATTTTCCCCTCTTTCTCTCTCTTTGTCCCTTTCTTTGCCTCGCTCCCTCTTTTTCTCTCTCCTGAGCTTTCAGCCAAACCCTACTTTGTTTTATCTCTAGACACATCGTTAGTGCTCCTGTGCAGCCGGGCGTCTTTGACACAGTGTTTATGCATGTGTGTATGCATTAGTGTGCTCATGTATGTTTGCCGCATATAAATGTGTGGGTGTGTGTATGTGTGGAGCAGATTAATCAGGGAGAGACGCCTCATTCACAGTGCAGCCTTAATTCAGCTGGTAATTTATCTGCTCTGATCACTTCTGAAATCTTATCTCTTAAAGAGGAAGATAACATTTGAGTTATAACCTAATTAAAAGCTGATGGCATTAGTCATCATATGCAGTCAGCAGAGTGTGAAAGGGGGAAATTGTCACTGAGACAAATTCAGCAGTGGCTGGTTGGGATCTGCCTTGTGGCTGGGATGGGTGTAATCATAAATGATGGTCATTCTAAAACTGCATGAGAAAAAACTGAAGGCCTATGTTTTAGGAACTCATCTGCAAACCAGCAAAGCCATCATAGACAGCCACATGCTAAAAGTCTAATTACTGTCATGTTTAAAAATACATTGGCATATGCTATACATTAATTATTAGTATTCAGTTCACTAGTGATCTAAAATTCACTTTGTTTAATGATTGACAGAGATATCCTTTTGTGGTCAGACTTGTGACTTGCTCTACTTATATAACCAATTAATACCTTTAGCAACTTTACAAAAATGAGAACACACTTCAGAATTTTACCTTTGTATTCACATGTTAATAGATTCTACTGCATGGCTCAGACTGCATTCAAATGTTGTTAGGCACAATGAAAATGTCTTTGCATATTAGGAAGAAAAACCTTCATTACTAGCATTTCAAAGATCACAAAGACACTCTCAGGACCAGGGTTCTGGCATTCTCAGGGCTGTGTGTGTTAAAATTCTACTGGGGTGTGCTTGTTTTTGTACTGAGAGACTTTGTCATGTTGAGTGACTTGCAGCAGACATTTTCCCTCCAGGTCTACAGACTGATTCCAGCCGCCGTCTCACCCCAATATCAGCTCTGGGTTACACTGACAGCGGGCCCGCTTCATCAGCCTAATCTCGCTCTTCCATCTGTGGGTTCTCTCTAAACGCGCCTCACTGAAAGACAAGCTGGGGGAGTCCTCAAAAGCCGATCCCTACCGAATTCAGTCTTAGAGCAGATCAAAGCCTGCGACAAGGTGCAAAAGTACCACCAAAGCTTACAGTGCGCCTCAGAATCAGAGATTCACTCGATTAAAGGAAAAAATGGTTTCTTTGCACCAGGGTGTAAAGATGGCTTTTAACTTCTTTTTCTCAGACAGGTGAAATTTGTTCTCTAAACCTACCTATTCAGTTTTCATGAGGATTCTGACATTCACCTGTGCTTTCTCATTTAAGATTTGTTCCTAGGTAAGGACAGGACTGCTTCAGAACTGCTAAAAAAGCACTCTTATGCAAATTGTATTGCATGCATCTTTGTGCAAAACATTAGGCTATTGGATTTTCTTCATTAACTTCCTTTAGAACAAATTTAAAGCCCTGCGGTAAGTTGGCGCCCACTCAGACTTCGTTTGTGCCTCATGGACTAGCTCCGTGGGATTAAAGGCGTTTGGAAAATTAATGAATGAAGAACAAATTTGAGAAAAAAAAACTGAAATAAAGAATGTGGAATAAGATAAAGAAGGCCCATATCCTTTACCTACAATGCAATAAATGAAATATTTATTGTAGCTTATGCATGTGCAAACACTCAAATGCAAGAAAAAAGCAGACCCTAAGAAAAAGCACCTTGCCTTCTCCACGCACACACACACACACACACACACACACACACACACATCATTGCTCATAAAAACTGGAGCTTGAAACCGAATTACGATGAATAATTGCATATCGCCCCAAACCTCCATCAGCAAATCGATAGTGAGGAAATTATAATTCATAGAATATCAGCCTCACCCCATACACATTTTACAGCAAACTAGCACAATTTTACAGCGAGCAATTGCAATCTCCCCCCTTTATTCAGAGGGGCGTTTTGTATTGCCAAACAACATGGTTGAACTGAAACAAAGCACTAAAGCTTCCTAAACAAAACCCCGCTTTCAGTCTCTGCCATGCCATGAGAGCCCTTGCAGCGAGCAATTAAAAAACCCTATTTAAAAATGCCCATGCTTGTTTTCACCCCCCAAGCCTGAATGGTGACTCAGCTCTCAGTCCTCTCATGGTTCCGTGAAGGCGCGTGTGCCACGGGCATGGATTAGTGGCTTTAGCGGCATGCAGTTAGGCTCCGGTTCAACTGTTAGCACTTGTCAGAGCACACAGTTGGGCCCCTTTTTCATTTGTCCATTTGCCCTTTTTGTTTGCCTATTAACATATTGTAATCACCAGGCTAAACGACCTGCCACTGTGTCTGAGCGAATCTGAGCTTTTGTTGATTTCTCTCTGGCATAATGTGCCTTTCTCTTCTTGGCTAAACTTTGAATGTGGAGCCTAGATTTGGAGTGGGGAGGGTTCTGTGCCAACATTTGTTCAGCACTATATTGTGTGATCAATAAGTAAAGGTCTGTGGCCATTTTTCTCTGTCTCATTACACCTATTAGTTTAGCATCTACTTGTCCATTCCTCTCACATCAGCCTCCATTTCCCACTGAATGAACTGGGGCGCTTAATGACCCTAACTAATTAAAATCACATAAGGTGGTTTTATGTGTGTAAATACAGATAGCTCTAAAGTTTATTTTGGAAATAAAAATCTGTTAATTGGGAAAGTAAACCTTTGTAAACCTTCATTAATCTGTTTATAAGGCAGTGCAAGAGAATAATTTGCAGGAAGAGAGGAGAAAAGCCAATGCAACCCCTGTCCCCTGATGGACCTGTTTAATAATCATAACCCTCATACTACATTTTTGTGCAACTTCAAAGAGGCCTGCTGCACATCTAGGGCAATTATATGAAGAAGAGTCGTGCACCTGAAACACGATTACACCCTTTTATTTCTTTAAGGTGTGAGACCATTAGAATTTGCTTCTCTCTGCGATCTGTCTAATGTCTCTAATGAAGCTGGTGATTTCATTCCGGGATTGATAGCAAATATTAAAGTACTTTTGTGGTAGTGTTTTTTCCCCTTCCCTCCAAATGCATGAATAGTGGTGTCTGTCCCAGATAAATAAATAAAATAATAAATACATTGGTTAATTTAATGAAACATCTGCGTTAAGCCTCCCTGTGGATCTGGGGAGTATTGTTGCGAGGTTCCATTAGCACTCATGTGAATTGTGCGTTTGAAAAGCAGCACTGTTGTTGTGCCTCAGACCCCTCGCCGAGTCCACAGGGAGTCCCCGCGCTTCCCTCCACTGCGGCTACAGCAGAGCTGTGGAGTGTGACAACTTTCCTTTCATTCACTTCTCATCCCGTCCCTCTCTTGCCTTTGCTTTCTCTTTCTCACTCACTCACTCGTTCTATCGACTTTTTCCAATCTGTGCAAATGCTACAGAGTTGAAGCCACATTTACTCACATGCACTTAGTACCTCTTGCCTAGTGAATTGCCTTGTGAAGAAATTAGCTGACTTGGATATTTACAGCCTTAATGTACATACATATGGGGATAAAACTTCCTCTTCATTAAAAAAAGCATTTAAAAAAACCTCACTTTAATACCTCCCCAGTCACATAAAGTTAGGTGATTTTGTACTTTTTCTTAATAGAAGAAGTTTTGGATTCATACATGCTCTTGTTAGCATGCTTGTCACCATTCTCCAACCTGCTGGCCCATTCCTCTCTCTCCAGCAGACCCCTTCGCCGTACTGCTGACTCAAATGGCAGCAAGGGCTCCACTATCTCCCATCTCTTATCTCACGATGTCCCACCCTTTTAAATCCACACTGTGCTGGGCAGGTGATTATCTTTTTTGCCCCAGTCATCCCTCCCTACCTCTAAGCTGACTCCTTCACACTAACCTTGCTCCAAGGTAGCAGAACTACCATGCCTATTTGTAGAATGCTCACAAAATTCTCTGTGGGTCAATTCTTAACCATTTTTGCTGAAATTTGTAATGCAAGAGCGTTGTTATGCAAAAGGGAGAATTTCCAGCACCTCAGAAACCAGGAAACAGTAGTCATTAACTTTGAATTCACTGGAATATGTTTGGGTGCATTCTTGAATTAATTGACTAAAATATGCATTAGATGGAGTTTAAAAAATGATGTTCATAGTGATTTAGGCATTGCTGATATGCTGTTACTTAGACAAGATGAACTGCAGATTTAGAGGCGTAATTGCATGTCTGATGCTGAGTTTGTGAGGTCACCTTGTGTGGGTGCTGATGATTCACGTGCCGGTCTGGAGAAGTAGGAGGATACTGAACAATGTCTTCACAATTTATAAAGCCTACTTTATTCATTATATACATAAGACATATCATGTGGAGGTAGAAAAAGGCAGCATTGCTGATTTAACTACTTAATCATATAAAAGTCATTCGTCTCACATCTACATGTAAAAGTAATTTTCTTGTATCTGCTTTGAACGCATTTTGCATCTCCTCCCACTTATCCTCCTCCAAACTGCAAGGACACTCTCTAAACCAAATGAAAGGGACTCAACTGAAGAGTAGGCGGCACCTATTCTAACGAGACCTTTAACCTTCACACCCCCCTCTTCATTTCCCAGGGTCTTCCTGCAGATATACTCTTTTGGTCTCGTGTTTTGACGTCCACGGATGTGGACGGAGACTGCAGAGAAGAGACTGTCGGCTGGCTGCAGCATCAGAGGGGAGGAATGCGGAGCTCTGTGCCTCTGCTGGGCCCCCATGCTGGCATAAACACTCCCGAAGTCTGAACAGATCTAAACAGCTGGTGCTTCCCCACCCACTCAAATTGGCGTCTTTAGTGTCGATTTGGAGACGCTGTGTTTCATCTAAACTCGATAAGGCTGAAGACACACGACAGAACCTGAACTAAATCGGTTCCCTCCACCTCTTAACACACACAACACATATACAAACACTGAACATTGCCATCTTTATGAAATGCTTCCAATGATTCTCACAACTTCTATAGCTACACGTAACTGTAATAGTCACCATAACCTCAGAAACCAAAATAAACCCTTGAAACTTTTTAATTTAAAAAAATAAAGCTTAGATTTTCTTTCTCAAAACCTAAAAGGTGGTCAAATCTGGCAGTTATAAGGCATTTGTATCTTTTAAAGGACAATCAGGTCCTTAAAATCCCATAAAAACCTATAAAAACCTGCGCTCTCTCACACACACATACACACAGTGGTCTAGCTATCTCTGCAAAGTACACTCTCAAATATTTCCTTATCTAAAGGATTCTATACCTACATCTAAACACTACCTTTAATATATATTTTACTCTCTATTCTCAGGTGAATGAAAACTTTATATAAACACATTTTTTTATAATGAGAACCTCAAAAATGTCCTCACAAAGTCAAGTAAATCTGACTAATGTCCTATCATTTAGAGGACAATCGGGCATGGCAACCACCTAAACACCTGCCCTCCACCCTCACACACATACAAACAAAGAAAAAGAGAGTCCTCAAGGGCAATAAAAACAATGAAAATTGTTATGGTGCCAAATGCACTCTGAATGAGACATTGTCTGGAACCATAAGCATAATCAAATAAGAACAGACAGTTGTTGGTTTGAGCAAAATTTTGACTGCCAGCCTGATTGGAGTCCAAATCATTACGTAAAGTGGATCACCGTAAACTAGCGAATAGCTAAAAGCAGCTTGTAGGGCTGAGATTTTTATAATGTGATTGGAAGCATGTTTTTGGGTGAGGAAGAAAAAAACATATAAATTTGTCCTGTTTAAACTCAAGACTCATCCACCCTACGGCTGATGCTGCAAAAAGCATCTGCATGATACGTCATGCCTGACTTGCAGAATGTCTTCCACGCTTTTTTTTTGCTATTCATTACATGGTATTTGAGTGTATCTCAATGGCTGAATTTTCTCCTCTGATGACCTGAGGGTGTGATTAGAAAATAATTTCAGCGAAGAATCGGAACAAAGCTGCAAAGCCAGCACAATGGTGTTGCTCAGAGTGGAAAACATGGAACGCTGGACGTTTTTGACAGTCTATCGTGGCTGCATTCTGCTCAGCTGGCCAGAGCAATATATCATGTGATTCTACACGCTTGTAATGGATAGCTATTCTCTTCTGGCCACAGATCTGAACTCACACAAGCACAACAAGGCTTCAGGAGTGACTGATTTGGCCAGCATAAGAGTCATGGGTCCAGTAGAGCTTGTTAATTGCACTTGCTAACATACATACAGTATACCGTATATCTCCTTGCAATTGTTTAATAGCTCACAATAATAATAATAATAATAATATCATCATATTATTATTATGCACATTGCATAGATTATATTATGTAGTAGCCCACACTTAATTAAGCAACTGCTACTCAGTTGGTTGCTGTAATGTAATATTATCAAAAATTAACTATAATGCCATAATTTTATCTATGTACATTGTACCAATTTGTGCATTCATATTAGTGAACTTTTTCAATCCAATTTTATAAACACACATAGGCAGGTTGCATATATTCAGAATCTGAAAAACATTGTGAAGTTGGAAGAACTCTCAAATTTTGTGATGAATTTTCAGGTAGCGTCTTCTTTAAGCTATAATCACAGATGCTCTTGTCTTGCCATAAGAAAGACTACTGTTTCCTGGTTCTTGAATTACTGAAAATGTACACTTTTACTGCTATGCATGATAACACCTGAAATGAACCAGAACAGATTCTGATCAAATAAAGAGGTAGTTGTACCAATACTAATGTGGGTTCTGAGAACTAAAATCCATGGCTGCTAAGTTACTGGAGCAGTACAGATTAGTGGCTGTTTATTTGATCTTTCAAGAAAGCCAGAAGTGATAGGTCAGATTTACAGCTGGGTCAGTGACAGGATCAAAAAGAGCGAGGACAGCAAGCATTAAAGTCGTAAACCAACAACTGATAGAGACAGAATCACATGGTAAAGAAAACTGCACAGAGGTAGCAGAGGTAGGAACAGAAAGATCCATGAAAAGGGGCAAAGAGAAGAGAGATCTGAGAAGAAGGCTAAGTTTCAAGAAGGAAGGTAAGATGAAAAGGTGAGATGGTTGTTAAGAAGAGGGAGGTTGAGATAAAGAAAGGAGGAGTTTAGAATGAATAGAGAGTAAAATGTATGGGATGGTGATTGGATTAATGAGAACAGAATGTTGTAGATTCTCACTAGAATGGCCCTAAATTGAGGACAGAGACCAGTGTAATGAAAAGTTGAGTAGGGAGGGAGGTAGCAACATGACACACCAGTCAAATTGATCATGAGACTTTTTAAATGCATGTAGCATTTCAAACATGAATTGTGGAGATATCAACCTTCCCCTTAAACCGGATATAGAACCTGCAGTCCCATCTAGCGATCGATCCATATCACTTATAAATGCAGATCTTAAAATCATCTGCAAGACGCCGACTATTAAAATAGAAAAAGAAACACCTTGTGTAATGCATCCAGACTAAACTGGCTTCATTAAACGTAGACAGTCTACCAACAATATGAGGAGACTAATTGACTTAATAGACTATTGCAATATTCAAAATAAGGAAGCTATATTCATCATATTGGACGCAGAGAAAGCTTTTGATAGGGTAAACTGGAAATTTCTACTGGTAACTTTACAGAAATTTGGATTTAGAAAGAACTTCTTAACCTAGATTAAAATATTATACAGCTCACCTAGGGCCTGTGTAAAAAGAAATGATCGAATTTCTCCATGCTTCAATCTCAGAAGAGGTACCAGGCAAGGCTGTCCACTTTCTCCCTCACTATTCACCATATTTATCGAACCACTGGCAGCGGCAATCCGGCAAAGTAATATTATTAAAGGTATTCAAACAGCAAACTTGACACATGAAATTAACCTTTATGCAGAGGATGAATTGCTTTTTCTTCCAAACATACAGAGCTGTCTTTTAGAGATTATAAAAAATCATAGATAAGTTCTCATCCATCTCCGATTATTCTATTAATTGGAATAAATCAATTGTCCTCCCAATATCTTGTGACTTCCAGTTCAACTGAACTATCCCACTTCAGACTGGAGATATTAGGTATTTGAGTATCAAAATTTCGGCCAAGCTGTCAGACATGACACGGTTAAATCATACTCCCCTACTCAAAAGGGACCTCACACGGTGGAGTACTCTGCCCATATCACTTCTAGGAAAAATAGCTGCAATCAAAATGATGATCTTTCCAAAAATCAATTACATCTTCTCTATGGTTCCGAGTAAACCCCTCTGGCTTGGTTCAAATCTCTAGACTCCATAATTTCTAAATTCCTTTGGAAATCCAAGCCACCACGAATAAGTTAAAAAACTTTACAGAAACCCAAAAGTCATGGTGGTCTGGAGCTTCTATAACTACTCTTGCCAATAGGTTGACATATATACTAAAATAGACTACACAAAATCAATTAGACCATAATTAGCTGGATATTGAGCAAACTTTATGTAACAACATCAAAATCCAAGAACTGCCGTTTATTAGTAACGTACTCAAATGACACTGCTGTTTTAAGAGCATCAATATCAGCACTTCACTGACAGCCTGGTGGGAATTTCTTAAAATGAATAGAACTTCACTGGTCCCATGTAAACTGTCACCCATCTGGAACAACCCTGACATCCTGCTAAACAAAAAAATGATACACTTCACAGCATGGTATGATAAAGGAATAAGACGCCTGGAACATATCAACCAAGACAATCACATGATTTCATTTGACAGAATAGCTGAAATGTATAACACTGAAAAAAGCAAATACAAGTTGAACATTAAGCAATCAGCTCTCACTTAAAATAGCAAGTTTTCTAATACCTCCAAACAAAAAACTACTCTCAAAAATGTATGGGCACTTGTAGAATCTGAGACAACACTCCCGCTCCCCACCCACAAATGGGAAAGGGACTTGCTCATTAACCCAGATATTAATTTCTGGATACAAATCTGCTTAAACACCTTTAGGATGACTAAAAACTCTCATTTGCAGTTAATACAGTACAAAATCTTACACCGAACACACTACACTGGACAAAGGATGTACCAGATGGGTGTCAGGAAGTCTAATAACTGTACAACCTGCAAGGATGACACACCGGATAATTATATGCATGCTGTTTGGCACTGCGCATTAGTCAAGAAATTTTGGTAGCGGACCTGTGAAAATCTATCAACACACCTAGGGCTTCCCATTCCTGCCACCCCCTCACTTTCCCTGCTTGGGGATCTCACTAACATTAATATAGAAACTAAGAAATCTTGCATTCTCCTTACAGTATTACGCATTGCTAATAAACCATCCTTCTGAACTGGAAGTCAAAAGAGAACTTTAAAAATCTACTTTTAAACCATGTTTCTGTGGAGAGGATGTCTGCCTATAAGAAAAATAAACAGGCAGAAATCGAATACAATTGGACTCCAATAATTAATTTTATCATGTAAAATTGTGGGGGGAGGTGGGGCTTCATCCTTTCAGCACAGTGCCTTGGGGGGGGCATAGGTTTTGGGGGTCACGGTAGCCCTCTAGGCCGGGGTCTTGTAGGTGGTGTCTCTGGGTAGGTGCAGTCTGGGGAGCTACACCCCCTGGCCCATCGGGGATGATGTAAGGGGCAGGGGGTGTAGCTCCCCAGACTGGGGGCTGCACTGGGGTATGGGGCTGGTGGGGAGTCTGGTCCTGTCTGTGCCACTGCACCAGTGGGAGGAGGGTTGGGTCATGGGCTCTGTCAGCTGGGCTCCATGGCTCTGACTCCTAGGGAGTTGGCTGCCCGCATATGGTGGGGCCAGGCCTACCTGGTCCTAGTCCCCTGGTGGGGGTCGGGTCGGGGTCGGCCATTGGCATACTCAGCATCAGGCCCTCGGGTTCTGTAGGGGGACTGGAGGAAGGTGTAATTGGAGGGGTCTCCCCCTCACTGTGGGGAGGCCTGGGGTGGTCAGGGGTTGGGGTCAACCCACTCGGCCAGACCGGCTCCCCGCTTGCTGGTGGGTCTGGGGTTGTTCCGCCCTGGGCCTCTGGCTGGGGTCTTGTGATGCATGGCGTGACAGGGCCCCTCTGGTGTGTGCCTGGGTGGGGAGGTGCCCCTGCTGTCAGGCTGCCTGCAGCACCCCTAGACACCCCAGCTGGGCACCCTTGCTGACTGCATGGGGAAAGGGATGGGGACTAATCGGGGCAAGTCAGTGATCTGGCCCCAGTGGGGGGTGGGGGTGAAGGGCACTCAGTGCATGACCTCTCTTCCCCTGTTGACCAGCACTATTTTCACACAAAACTAGGGCTATGAGGCATGCCTTGGCACTGCCCCTCAATTTTTACTTGCATATTAGACACCACATGACACTAGGGCTGTGGAGGGGGGTTGGGACAGGGGGCACTCTGCTATTCACCAGCAGTGGGGTGCCCATGCCTTGACAGCTCCCCCAATTTTAATGCACTTTAGTCATCCTCACAGCCCACATTCACTAGGGCACTGTGGGTCAGGAAGGGGGATGGGGGACTCGACTGTCTGCCAGCAGTGGGGACTCTCTCCTCCTAACTGCACCCACAAATTTTAATGCGCTACTCACACACATACAACACTTTCACGCATACATATACACACATATCACATGGGGGTGCGGTGAGGGCCAAGTGGCCCACCTATCTCTCTGTCTCTGTCTCTGTCTCTGTGGTTTAGGAAAAGGTCATGGGGTGTTGCAGGTGGGCCTGGCTGGGGTGGGCTGCCTCGTCTCTTGGGTAGCAGACCAGCTCGGGGCCTTGGTCTTGCCGCGTAGTGATGGGATCTCTGTCGGTGGTGCAGGGATTTTGGGAGGCTCCGGGCCCTTCCAGGTGAGTTGGGGGGTTGGGTTTGGGCTAGGTAGGCTAGGTGGGCTTCTGCTCACTGTCTACCTGGGGTCCTCTCCTGGGTGAGGGGGCATTAGCTTTTGGGGGGCATTCCTCATGGGGGGGTTGGCTGGCTCACGACGGTTGGCCCTGGCCCTTCCTGCTGGGCTCTGGTGTGCGGTGGGCCCTCCAATGGGGGTGGGGCTGCGCCGGTCATCCCTTCTTTGCGGGCCTTCTTATATAGAGGCCATCGGCCCCTTGGTCCCTTGCTGATTCTTCTTATGGGTTGGCTGGGTGGCCATCTCGGGGTCTGGTGTCTGGGGGCCTTTTGCCATGGGGGCGGCACTGATTCGCCCCATCAGCATCAAGTACCACCACTTACAATTGATAGTCAGTTCACTCACACACACACGTACACGCACATACACATACACACAGGTTGCTAGTGGAGTATGTTTAGTGGTCATTATTATTATTATTATTATTATTATTATTATTATTATTATTATTATTATTATTATTGTTGTTGTTGTTGTTGTATGTATGTATGTATGTATGTATGTATATACCGTAGGTGCATGTTATAATATGAGGTATTCATTTTGTTTTATTTATTCATCTTTTTTTGTTTAATGTATTATATAATTTTTGTCTTTATTTTTTGTTTTGTTTGTTTCTTTTTGTTTATTTCATTGCTTTGTTGTCGGAATAACTAGAAATGAATGAATGGGAAAAAAAAAACATTTCAAACAGTATAATTACTGCTGATCTTTTAACTTGGCTTTTCGGAGTCATACATGAGAAATAATATCTGAAGCCTGGAAAACAGGTGAATTAGTTTTTAAAAATCCTTCAATTTTCAGTCAGAAGTTTTTTTGAATGATTTATTGAATTAGGTCTTTTATGCTACTAAAAGGCTGTAGTTATTGTGGTACATTTGCTAAGAATATACATCTCTTCATATTAGAGTAATGGACAAACATAATTGAATAATGATAATAATAATTGAGAGAGCAAGAAAGAGAGAGGGAGATAAACATGTGGATGAAACTCATAAGTACCATAGCATCTCCAAGATCACTTTTTACCATCCAAATGACATGTGCTATCAAAGCCAATCTTTCATGACGAAAAATAACAAAATACATGAATAAAACGATCTGTTTTTGTCTTTAAAACATTCTTATTGACAAATGTAGACAACATACCCTTTTGTAAAAAAAAAAAGGAAAAAAAAGTATTAAACATTTTTGGAATACCAAAAAAAAAAAACCCTCACTGATGGCAGAAATGCTGATGAAGTTAACATGCAAAAGGTTTGAGTGGCTTATCATCATGGGAATTGGTGAAACTACTGTATGTCAGAATAACGTAAAGAAGAAGGCCTTATACCGAAAATACAAGAGCAATAAGACCAGGCACGATGCTGGACAAAGAATGTCACTGGATGTATACAGTATATACTAAACACAAGTGTAAAGTTCTGTAAGATACAAGTTGCAGGACAGGTTTAATCAATTAAATTGGTCATACATAAACCAGAAAACATGTCCCCCATAGGGTTTACACAGGTAAACCCATGGAGAGAGCCTTAGAGAGAGCATGGTACACCTGCTAACAGGGCTATGCTAGGACACTAAGGGAGACAGACAAAAAGTTAAACCCGCATGTAACTGAGACAATAGAGGGTTAGTCACAAAGGAAAAAGTGCTAACAATGATTAATAAGGCTCAATATGCCATAAAAATAGCAACCAAGCCACTGGGGATGCACAAGTCAGTATATTTTAATATTTTTAGTACTGCTCCCAAGCCCAGATAAATGGTGAGATTTGGAAATGGCACCCTGGAAGGAACTGTGTAAAATTTTTGCAAAATCAATATGCAAACAAGGATAATCTGCTTTGGCAACACCTTACAAGAGCAGCCAGAAGATAAAGAAGTCCTTATATACATTTCCACTTAAAAGTATAAGGTACTTTCGGATCTTGTGCACTTACATTACACCTGAACATGTCACAATTGCATGCACCCACTCACTTAACCGTAGTGTTGAATATACTGCATGGGCACATATTCTGGCCAGTTGTTTAAATGGGATTTGGAAGTTTAACAAGCAAAGCTTGGACTTTTGTTAAGTATTACATACAAGTCAAATTAATGGGCAAGACCTTTGTCAACGTTTGGTGAAGGCAATGCTCTAAAAGAAACTGACCTTTATCATTGACAGAAGGGTTTACTCTGAACTTATGTGTTGAGCTATATGACCTTCCAAATGTCACCTATGATCTCACTCATGGCAACTTTCTTCTCAGTGTGTGTTTTATACT
>JAVGVS010000289.1:388767-560209 GCA_032718565.1 Distichodus sexfasciatus
GACAGGTAAAGTTATCACTGAGGTACTCATGAGCAAGCACTGCCCATGTCAGCTGCCCACTGCTCCTTCACGGATGGGTCAAATGCAGAGGTCACATTTTGTTGTGATGCACTGTGTGCTGTGCTGTGGTGTGTTCATAATGACAAATAATCACTCACTTTCACTTTATGCATGACACACAGATATATTATATGCAATATTAATGAAACAATATATATGATTATGTTTGCATTTAAGGCTTTAAATTGGAAAAAAACAAACAAACAAACAAATAAAACATACTGAGCTCTATAGCCACAGGTCAAATGTTCTTTATCAAGTAATCTTCTGTGAGGGTTGAGGTCAGGTGCTAGTCTGTCATCTTTCAACATTTTGGCCCTGTACAAGATAGCTGCTTTAAAAGAGAGTTCAGCCATTTCCATGGTTTGTAGTGAAGTGCCATGCAGTGTCATTAAAGTTTGATCGGCACAGGTAAGATGATTCTGAACACAGATGCGGTTGGAAGTCCCACTGAAAGCTGTTCTGCTTTGGACACTACGTAACTGCTTTTAATACACCCGTAACTCACAGTACCCTTTACCCTCGCAGTGGTACAGCATAATATCTCATCTGCCCAAATTACTGTTCCTGGGCTCTGGAGGGCTTTTTATTGCTTTTTAGTAAACTGTAAACTGGCCTTTCTATTCTTGGAGAGTTCTCAAAGATTCACATATTATAGTAAATTAGATGTGAGCATAACTGTACTCTACATTTTAAATAGCTACTCATTATTAATTTAGTTTAACAATTTAAATCAAATTGCCAGAAGTAGGCTAAGCAACTGGCATACACAAAATGAGATGAAGTAAATCCTACACGCTTTACTTTAATATTTACTAGAGATGTAACCGATGCGATATGTGAATCGGTATGGGTCTGATAACAGGCTCAAACAGCTGGATCGGGTATCGGTGGCGTAGGGCCGTTCTATGGAGCCGATCTGTAAAGCGTGTAAACTCAATTGTGACCCGATCTGCCGTAATGAGTCGGAAGTCTGCGTTCTATTTATTTAGATACGGGCCGATTATGTTGAAAAACATCAAAAATATCGTTTTTTCCTTTTTGGGCTTATATGAAAGAAAAGGTCTTCAAAATTAATCTGGTCTCCAAAAAAGAAAAAAATTTGTGATGTTTTTCAACATAATCGGCCCGTATCTAAATAAATAGAACGCCGACTTCCGACTCATTACGGCAGATCGGGTCACAATTCGTTATGCATGGGAAGTAGCACTGCGGTAAAGCAGAGCTGAAACGATTGTTACAATAACTCGAATAGTTCTATTACAAAAAATGGTCGAGGTAATTTCTCTAGAATCGAAGCTTTGTTTAATTCATTTTACTCTCTAGAGCAGCTCCGCTTGTATTTCACATGGACGCTTAATAGTGACACACAACGTTTTCAGAGGCGCGATCAAGACAAGACCTGATCCCTCTGCATGTGAAAGTATTTGTGAGATGTTCTGTGCACTAAAACAGAAGTAAATCCATAAAAACATTTTTCGTGATGTAAACACGTGCGCTGTGTTAATGACCGCGCGCATTAGCCCCGTTACTCTCTAAAACGCTCCATTCAGGTCATATGTCCCCTTTATTACAGACACAAACCATATTTTAGCTGATAAAATATTCAGCGTTTTACTCACAATTCTGCCGTTTATTTAGATTTTCTCATAGATTTTCCATCGTTTATTCTGGAGCGTATCATTCCAGCGTATCATTACGATGCGGCTCCGGGGCGCATGCAGAGGATCGTGGGAAATGTACTTCTCTGCAAAAGCAGCTCATTTTATAGGCCAAATTGGTTCAAAATGACAAACTTAAGTATTTCATTTTCAATCGATCAATTTCTTTTCAATTTTCTAATGTTATAGTGTAATCAATAAGAAAGAAGAAATATTTATATATCTAAACGAACAATTTTTGAAAACAAATAATTTAGCATATACGTGTGTAATTATTACATTGTTTTAGTAGGAAAACAGTATTTAAATCAAGCATTTCCTTAAGCATAACAATAATCTCAGTCATGTATTCAGACATTTTAAAGTGTTATTTTATGTTTAAAAAAGACTGTGATTGTATCGGATTTGTGTTGGTATCGGCAGATATCCAAATCTACAATATTGGTATCGGTATCGGACATAAAAAAGTGGTATCGGCCCATCCTTATATATTTACAGCATTTAGCAGATGCTCCTATTCAGAAGGAGTTAAATTTCCAGACTTTTGGGACAGTCTCTCTAGTCACTTGTGATAAAGGCCTTAGCTACAGGCCTTAGCTCAGAGGCTCAGTTCTGGCCACTATTACCCAAATAACTCACACCTAACTACAAAGTTGTATGGTACATATTTATAAAATAAAAATAAAATTTTATTTATAAAATAAAAGTTAAACTGTAAGACTTGCAGTCACAAGTTTGAAGTCACATAATTATGTTCTGATTCTATAAATTGTAAGATTTTCTTTTGTCTACATTATATTTTGCCTTTGCCACTTAAATATTAAGTAAATATTAAGGCATGTTTTTTATTCTTACCCATAGATCCGAGAAGGCGGATACTTCCCCTGTCCCCCTCGGCAGATGAGAGGAGGTGAGGGCGTCTCCTTGGGGGTGTGGCACATTCAGAAAAGCCACTGGCTGTGGAACATGTGATACCCAGGCTGAAGCCGGTCACTCCCATAGGTCTGCCATCACCTGCAACACAAAACCATTTAATTGTAAGCATCAGTTAACACACACATGGGAGTTCCAAAGGACTAGTCATGTTTTCTAGTATAAACGATGAATCATTTGGAAGGGCTCATTTATATTTACGGCATTTAGAATACACTAATCCAGAGCGACTTCAATTTTTTTCCCTGATTACTGGGACAGTCTCCCTGAGCATCTTGTGGTTAAGAGTCTTGCTCTGGGCCACCACCTGTTCAGGAGAAGTCACCTGTGAGAAGGCCTCTCCTCATGTTACAGGCAAAATCCATGGGTGTGAAGGAACTCCTCATGGGTGTGTCAGACTGCAGAGTGAAACATGACAAGCATTACAACACAACCCAATGCTTAATTCTGCACATCGCTTGCAGTAGCAGCAACTGAATTAGGGAAATGTCTCAGTGAGCCCTGACAAAAACAAAATGTTTGTGGCAGTTTCCTGGCTTGTGATTAATTTGTGGCAAACAGTGGAGTTGAGTTGCCACAAGTTTGTCATTGTCAGCCACTAGTGGCAAACCTGCGGCAATGTTCTAGCAACAATGACAAACTGCCAGTAGTGACAAATGTATTTGCCAGTGATTTGTCAAAATAATTTGCCAGTAATGGCAAAATTGTAGTGAACAAATTTGCCAGGTGCATACATTTATCACAAAATTTGCCACAAACCTAATTTGCACGTGGAAAAATAAGTTTTAAGTTCTAAAATTTCTGTGTGGGGGATCAGGTCTACATTCTGTGGTGAACATGCACACTGTGAAAACATATCAAACACGCCTACACATATTAGTATGATTTAATTGAATACACCATGCTTAAAAACATACTGATAGAGGCAGTAGCAGTCAATTGGCCCCATCAGCTTTCATTCAGTGTTAGACATATTAGTACGCTTATGGGAAATATCACTTTAAACCCGCTGATATTATGACAACTTCTTTCTCCATTTTCTGCTTTTTCAAGGTCATCTCATTCTGTGAATAATACTACTGGAACATGCAATTCCACAACACACTTATCCTATCGTGAATATGTAAAGTTAGAGGTCTTACTCTAAATGTGTGCGTAGTGTTGGGCCGAGACAAGGACTCTAACAGAATATTGGACTCTCTCAATGGTGGAAGGTTGGTTACTGGATACGTGGTACCGGACACAAGACCTCTCATGATCTTCCCTCTATGCTGGAAAACAGAGGGCCAAAGAGGAAGTCTTTCTTATATCGATCAGTTAGACATATTTAACTATACATTGACAATACATTCATAATAATGTTTCCCAGGAGAAAAACAGCATAGATCAACTTAATCTATGTTCTTCACATTGACTGTGCTGAGAATAAACATGGCACAATACCATTTCTTAAAATATCCGATACCGATACTATACATTTGGATTTCTGCCGATATATTCTGAGTCTTTTTTTAAATAGAAAAGAGAAAGTAATGCTTTAAAAAATGTCTGAATGACTGAGATTATTCTCTTATGCTTTAGGAAATACTTGACTTAAATACTGCTTTCCCAACGGAAACAATGTAATAATTACACACCCCTATGTACATTCTTAATTATTTATTATTAAAATAACATCTCAAAAATTATTTGTTTCATCACAGTTGTGTAATTTTACGACGGTTCCTAATCATGTGCCACTAAATCCATCAGGAACACAGAGATTGCGAGCGAGAGCTAGTGTTAAGGAAATTAAACGGTATAACCGTTTTATTTTCTTGTTCTAATTGTCATATGTACGTATTAGTGCGAATGTTAAACAATAAACCAGCTTTAGCGCAGTGCCACTTCCGATGCATAACGAATTGTGTGTACGCGCATTTACATTGGCTCCATTATGATCAGCCCAATGCCACAGATACCCGATCCAGCTATCTGAGTCATTATCGGGTCCGATAATGATCCACGTATCAGATCGGTGCCATCTCTAGCTGAGACGCAGGATGTACAGTAGAATCAAGAAATTTTTAGACAAATTCCTGGGTTTTGCCTCAAATCTTGAAAACGAAGACAAAAGACACAACAACCTGAATCCAACGACACAGACAGAAGCTACACACTAAAACGACAGACACAAGGCAAGACACAAGGAGAGAATGACTTAAAAAGGCACATTTACGGCATTTAACCGATTCAAATCCACAACCTCTTGGTCCAAAGGTGAGAGTCTAAACCACTAGACCAACACCACCATGACAAAATTAGGTCTAGCATGTTAGGGCAAAGAAATCATAGAGGAAAACGTGAAAGACACTAGTGAAGGATTACAAGGTCAACTGTGGCAATGTTGATTTGATACTATGTGCTGATTTGACCCCAGATCAGCTTGCTTTAGCTCAAAACCCAGGTAGTTACAAGTAGAATTGTTTTTATGGATCATGGAGACTGGCTAGGACTAGCTTGCTGAATCAGGAGGGACAGATAATACAAAGATATTTGTAACAGGGGTGAGTGGAGTGGAAAGTTGCTTGCTACCATTCAATCGCAAACTGCTATATATTAAAGTGAAGATGACTATTTATTGACTAAAATATGGGATCATATTGACAAATGATGCACAGATGAACATGTAGGTGGGTGAATGGGTGGACAGACAGATGGATGGACTGAAGAACTAGCAGGAGTTGTCATCCTAGAGCCTCAGTCAGCCACCCTGGGCACATGGCCTACCTGCAGATGCCTGGGAACAGGAGAGCTGCATTCGTGATCTGAGGAGTCGGCGTGGATGAGAGGAAGTCTGCGGTGATGAAGTGCACTCACAGGTGGAGAGAGTAGGTTTTCAGCCACAGTAAATCTGTGGCAGTCAGCCACAGCCACCACAAACACACACACACACACCCACATACGCACCAATTAGCAGTAGCATGTTTACTCATGCCTAATATGTCTGCAGATGCTTCAAGCTAGCTAGTGTGATCGTTCCGAGTGATGACAAGGTTAAAAGTGTTACAATTAATAGGGTGCAATGGCGCTTTAGGGAGCAATTTAACAAGCTGCTTTTTAGAGTTGCCACTTCAAAAGATGGCCTTTGTGATTAACGGGACCCCGGAAGACCTTCTACGGCACGAAATCTGCCGCCGTCACAACATTCTGAAATAGTTGCATCACGCATAGAGTCTGTTACAATCTAATGATGTGGAACGCAAACAGCCAAGGCACAGCCTCACACAGACAGATGCAATAAATACCTACACAGAACTGATATAGGAATGCGTCATGGGTTGCTACCTTTGGCATCTATAGTGTTTCTGGAGAACTCAATCATTCAAAAAAATTGATTAATTTGTGCTGCACACTGTTGCTCATGAGTAACACTGTTGCACTCTGTTACTCATGAGCAACAGTGTGCAGCACTGAATCATATGTTTAAGAAAGTGAGTGATTAAACTGTGTCCAGTGAGACTGTTCTTGTAATTAAGAAATGTAAGAACATCTGATAAATTCTATAAATGTAAATGGGGGATACACTGAACCACAGCAGACTGGTTTAACTCTTTCATGCAAGAATACAGATTCATAGATTCAATACAGATCCAATTAAAAGATCTGAATTTAAACAGTCGCCCACTCAAGTGGACACAAGAGGTAAGAAAGCCACAGAACTGGACCAGCCTATTAAACCACAACGTCAGATCTACTCCATACTAGGCAGGTAGTTGTGGGTTTTAAATATAAAGAAAACAAAATTTGGACACCAGACATTTGGACTAAGCCATACAAGTACGTTGAAAATTAGTTGTTGAATTGTTTGAGCTTATGATTTAACATCCTTGAATCCATGCTGAAAATCAATAGCAAGTTACTGTTCAGTTCTCCTAGTGCCAAAAAATGGAGCTGTTATTTTCAGGTGTAGACTAGAGTGGTGTAATTATGTTGTGATGTTTTCAAAATGTATAACATGGTGCCTGTAGTTGGGTCTGTGACTTACAGCGTTGTCCCATGTTGGACCTGAGCGTTTTGCCCTGAGAGGTTGAACCGCATCCGCCCCCTGCCACTGAGCCGAGGGAGTGTCCTCTGGCCTCCAGGCTTATGTGAGAACACACTCATCCCTCTTTGCCCCTGGACCTTTACACACGTTGACAGGCTGGACCCGTCTTCTGAGTCACACCTTTGGTGGAGTTGACACAAACCACACAACTGTTTCACTACAGCTTCATGTTGTAAATGGTAGACAAATTTTGAGCATCACCTGCCTAAATTCTAGTTCCTATAATATCATGACTACTTTGGCTAAACAAACGATAAGAGTATCATATTCTCCAACAATTATGTGTATAAACATAACAGAGCCTGTTGGCAGATCTGTTGTGTGGTCTAACTGGCTTGCAATGTTGGCTGCTGGAGAGGAAATAATTATGTAGCAATAGTTGCCAGTGTAGCAGGAAGGGCTGCAATAATGTGTTTGGTTTTGCGGGGATCAGACAAAGCTTTCCTGAATCCAGGAGACTTACAGAGACCTTTCGCCAAATCCCTGCTGTCTGTGTTGTAGTGGCTTTGCCTGGATTGTCATAACGCCGTTTAAATTAATCTTGAAGACATTTGAGTCCTAAACAAACACAAGAGAGACAGTTCCTTTTTAACAGCAGAACTTTGCATTCCGTAATTGGTGTTTTTGCGGCGGTGTTGTCGTAGGTTGCTACCTGCACGTTATTGCTGTTGGCCCACAGGAACATGCTCCTGCTAATAGGAGTCCTGTTAGGGGACACATGATGGGCCCTCGATTGGAGCCGAGTTGAAGGCTCACACTGAATTTGGCAGGAACTCTCCCGTGTCCTTCTCTGCGTTGCTCCATCTAATGCCAAAACAGCATTGCGAGGTCAAGAGAGAAAACCTCCCTCGGTGCTCTTAAATGCTGGCATATTAGCAACTCTGAATTTAATATAAAGACTAAAAATGGACCCAGATGAGGAGTGCATGAAAGTTCAAACAGAGTGCATCCCGCAATTCTCTTGATGGGTCTGTATAATCCTGAATTATACTGCTGAACTATTGCACCTTGTTTGCATTCAATTCGGAACTCTGGGCCCACTTCAGAAGTGCTCCAAAGCACTTAAATCATCCATTATCATAAAGAAATCCCACTGGATGAGTCAAAGAGGTGCTGGCTGTGTGAATTAGGTGTACTTACCAGAGTGCTGCGCTTCCAAGTGTTGGCGCAAAAACCTTTCCAGTAGGCCCACTACCACCCGCCACACGTCATCGAAGAGCTCGTCAGCCACGGCATCGCGGATGCAGGTGTCGGGGGACGCTGGGGGGACACCGTCCCATGAGGCCGCGGCTGAGGCCTTCCACTGATCTGCCCCCTCCTTTTCCCTGCGGCAGAGAGAGTGACGCAAGAGCGCCGGGCTGTCACAACACGCCCACACGCACACACTTCAGAGGCAGTGTGTATCACGCATACTCACTCGGGCTACCCATTATGATTCCTACGACTGATGTAAAAAGGTGCCGTTTCCCACTGATTGCAATATCAGTTGCATAAAAACTTGCTGTCAATCAAAACTGTCAACTGCGGAAAAGACTTCTGAGGAAGCTTAATCTTTCTCAGGCTGTGTACTGTTACAACATCAGTCATAGTGAGAATGGTTACCAAGTACTGCACTGTGGCGAGGTAAGCAGTAATGTTTTAGATGGCGGGATTTGAAGAAGATCAAATTAGACAAAAGGAAGCGCAACAGCGACTCTTGTGACCTACATTTCTGTCCCGTCGTAAGCAAGAAATTCTTCTATCCTGCCCTCTGCCTCGTACACTTCCTCTTCTGACTGGGTAACAGGCGACGAGAGCAGTGAAACAGGCAGCCTTGAGCACACAGGCTGATCAGACCAGGGGCCTGGCGCTACACTGTGGCCCTCCACACACAGCCTGCATGGGGGAAAAAAAGAAAAGGGAAAGAGAGAGCGAGAAAGAGAAAGAAAAAAGGGAGAGGGGGGTGTATCACAGAGGAGGGTTCCAGAATAAATGGTATGGAAAGAGGAATGAGAGAGAGAGAGTCTCATCATAGCTGGGCCAGACTGATAAATGCAGCACTTATGGGCATTTTTTAGGGCAGTGTCATACCATTACTCCACACAGTCCTGCATATTCTGAATGTGCAGAGCCCTGCGCTAGAGGGCTGCTATGCGAGTAAACAGCTAAAATAGAAATGATTTGCAGTGCACATTGTGAGCTGGTGGATGAATGCAGGGTAGCATAGTAGGCGCAGAAGAAAGGAGCCCGGAAACCAATCAATAGCAGAAGTCCATTCATCAGAGCCAAGCCACTGAAAAGGCTATTTTGAAAAGCCTGGCCATAAAAGTAAAGTATCTGTTTGAAAAGTTTACCAGCTTCAGTGATTATACAGAACTTTATTAACACTCGATAGAGCCCCAAAAGTTGAAATAAAATCAAATAAAAGACAGCTCCCTGAAATGCTCACAGGTAAAGCACTGGTCAGCATTTTAAATTGACCGGCTAAAGATGAGATTAAACCTGTGCAGTCTATGGATATGGCTCATGAGCACAATAGTGCAGACAGTCAAACCAGGTAAATATAGCTCTCCTCCCAGGGAATAGTCAGTAAGATATCAACTACTGGATTTAAAAAAATAGCGGAGAACAGTTTCGATTACAGAATCTTCCATGATGGTCTTTTGCTGGTTGCTACTGCTCTGACAGTCAGTCGAGCTGGTCAGGGGCTCCACTTTATGATGGCTTGGCACCAAAACTATGCAGAACAGGAAAATTAAAATATGGCAATTTACTATAACAATTACCGAACATATAAACATGTACAGGTTGGCACGGTGGCGCAGTGGTTAGCACTGCCACCTCACAGCGAGAAGGTCCTGGGTTTGAACCCGGGAGACAGCCGTAGCGTCTTTCTGTGTGGAGTTTGCATGCTCTCTCCGTGTTCGCATGGGTTTCCCTCAGATGCTCCGGTTTCCTCCCACAGTCCAAAAGCACGCAAAATAGGTTTATTGGCGACTCTAAATTGGCCCCGTAAGGTGTGTGATTGTGTGAGTGTGTTTGCCCTGGGGTGTGATGGCACTTGCCCAGGGTTGGTCCACACCTTACGCCCGTAGTTCCCGCGATAGGCTCCGGTTTCCCTGTAACCCCAGTTGGGATTCAGCGTACAGTATATATATATATATTTGCTTACTCTATGTGCCTTATTATCTGTAGAAACTGGAGTCACGTTGACTTGTTTTTCTCTATACTTATTTATGGACTATTTGTGGACCATCTACGATTGCTAGTTTCCATTGGTGGGCGGTGGCACTTCCAGTGGAATTTCTGCAACGCCGGTAACTGTCAATACCTGCCAAGGATAAGGATTAACAACGTACATGGAATAATTCAAGCGTCATTCTCGGCTACCAAGAGCAAGATGAAAAAAGGGTTTTTAAGATATGAAACTCGTCATTCATCGACAATTACAAAGGTAAGTTATGCAATGTAGTTAGCTAGCTCTAGCTATAGCAATGATGCCAGGTAGGCTAAAAATTGACTGTTAGAAATACCTATTAAACTGTTCATTTTAGTGGTTTGCCGAGATGTTCACTTTACTATCTGACATGTTACAAGAATTACTTATTTAACCCATTTACATACGTATTGATAATATGTGGTTATCCCCAGTATCAAGTAAAGATCTACAGAAAGGGAGAGTCAGCATCAGTGCTACCTGCCGTAGATCTTTGAGGAAACCTGACAACCTCACAACATCAGAGTACAATGAAAGACAGTTCAGTTGTTTGTCTGTTTAAGTTCTGTCCTAGGGCTCTGATGTGGCAATGATAGGTTAAACTAGCAAACAAAGTTATAACTAGCAAACAAAGTTGAACATCACTGAACACACTCTGTGTAGTCACCTGCCATTGTTGTTGACCTGCCTTGTTATTACTGTTGCCCTGGTTACCATTGTCACTTGTGGTACGTAAGGAATTAAAGTTATTTAAGGCACGCGGACAATAGAATTAAACACATTATTGCTTTAGGAAAACTGTGTTTTACCCGTTTAAACGGATCCACAGAATCCAGCATGTTGAAAAATCTTCACTTTGGAGGGCGTTTTAAAAAAAAATCTGTTTGATGTGGAAAACCCCAAACCTATAAAAATATGCATTCGCAAAAATATCTTCATACGTTTAAACAGACTCTTATAGTTGCCAATATGACACTGATATGTAATGTGCTTGTTCTTTATTCTTAACATTTTATGTACACTCACTGATAGCTTACACTGAAAGTACCTCCGCTCACCACATAGATTTCGAACGTTAGTGGCACCATCTTGTGCACAGAGTCAATAGTAGACATGACAAAGTTTACATTGACTTTGAAAAAAAAAATGTTTTAATTCTAATATTGAAATAATTAAGACATTTAGAACATCATGTTTGTCAAAACGCTTTAATAAAACATATTTCATATATGAAAACAAGCTGGTGATCACATAAACATTACCAGCATGTGCCTTAGAACTTATTCAGACATTTTACTCAAGCTTACCATTTTATTCAAGATGACCAGCTAAAACCACTTTGCTGAAGCTGTTTTTTTCTTGTAATGCCATCTCAAAACAAGACTGCTTGCTCGGTAATTGGCCCAATTAACCGTTTTGTAAAACTGCAGCTCATATAGAACAGAGGCAAAAGTTGGAACACACCTAAAAGAGACTCAAAACAGAATTTAACAGAATGGGAAGCACCACAGTGCGATAGGCCTGAAGCAAACTTTGCAAGCTCTGAAATAGTAAATGAACTGAAAACGGGGTGCCTTGTGTTTTTTAATCTGGCCGTTCTCGCTCGGTGGCACGAGCCTCCCTCCGCCATCTGTCTTATCTGTCTGCTGCTGGCCCTGTGCCTGCCAACACTAGTCATCATAGCTTCCTGCTGTCAGAGCCGCCCGCCCGGCCAGCCTTCGCCCTCATTCATTCACACTCAAGCAAAGCTGCAGCTCCTCTGAGGTCCCAGCGCTAACCTGGACTGCTAAACCAGTCAATTAGCAACGAGTTTATTGCTTAGCTCAGTACTTAATCAGTTTGATTCAGGCGTGCTGTCAGCAGATGTGTTTTCTTCAGAACTTAACTTCAGATCATACAGTCAGCAGAACAGTAGAAGAGGAAGACAAACTTACTGGCCGTGGTCTTCTTTCCTCTCCAGGCCAGGATGCGACGGAGCAGAACTAGCATTAACAGCTCCTCTGTGGACGTACTGCACTCCCTCTTGCTTTGGAGGTTCTAGTTGGTTCCCTAAAATCCTGGAGAAATACGAAAACCCAGGCTTATCAACACCAACACCTCACACACCTAGTAAATGTATTATTAAAGATTTGTAGAAAAGAGATTTAAAATCCCAGTCCTGCATCTTGAGGCTGACAACTTGGCCAATCCTTTTCTAACTTTTCTCCTTTTCACACCTGACTCTAGTATTGTCAACCTTACATTGATATCTTTGGTTGAACCTAATTTCTGCAGGGTGTTCAATTAATTGGGACAGAAAAAGCCAGTAGAAGCAGGCAAAAACAGTGTAGAATAACACAGATTTCAAGATGGTTCCCTTTTTCCATTTCCTGGTTGGGTTTGAATCTGGTTGAGCTGGCCAAGGCTTTAAGCGCAGTTGCATCAGGTTTGCCAAATTGACATGGCACCCAATCCATCTTGAATCACTGATTTTTTTGGACAAATTAAGCAGGTGTCCAGTTACATCTAATATGCTGGGTAAATTTGGTGTATGTGTGTGAGATTTGTAGGCACCTAAGATGGGGAGAGTGTGTGTTCCATTCCTCACACTCTTTTTGCAAGGCCTCAAAGCTGCTGTTCACCTTCCCTTCGTACAGCAGTTCATCCAGCGCACTGAAGAGCTGCCGCACCCGCTGGGTGTTGGCTCGGTCAAAATCCTGCAGATCACACAGCACATCCCACGCTATCACTCCAAACATAGAGTTGCTGAAGAATAACCATTTGCACTGATGTTGCATCAACTTACATCAATATTGTTTTTATTTAAATGGTTGCAAGTCAGATTCTTGACAGACTAAAGACTAAAGTGTTAGGGATATCAATCAAGCGATTAATGGTGTCTCGTACTAAAAGATTTTATCTGTGAGGATCTAGAGAGAAGGTATTTTTTTGGTTGAATGAATTTAAAGTAAAACTGAGGGTGAAACTTTATTTTCTGAATTAGTTTAGGAAAAATCACATTTTACAAAATAAGTAAATACTGGATTGTGACAGGGTATGCTGTTTACTTTAAGCCAGTAATATTTATGCAAGCTCCAAACGGCACTTTCTAATATCTGTGATATGTCCTTGCGTTTTTAAAACAGGCAGAGTGCTAACTCACCAATGTGACCCTTTCAATAAAGCAAATTGGATTCACTTTCGACAAGGAGGTCAAAGCCCTGGACTACTTTTACCCACAAAGCTTTTACTGAACTTTTACCATTTCTGTTTGCTACTCTTTCAAAATATCACCTGAAAACACCGTGGCCCGCTTTCTTTCATGCTTCCAGGCCTGAGAGTCAGCCGCTTTCTGACCAAGAGACCTGGTCATGACATCCCATGAAAGAGTTAAAGGCAGAATATTTTCTCTCTCACAAATTCTTTATTGGTAGTTCATGCTTTTCTGCATTGTCCATTGCATAAAAACTTTACTTCTACCACCTTGGTCACCTCTCCCATGTAAAAAAAAGTCAACTTTAATATCAAGTGGTTTTTTAGAGCAGATAATGCATTCATAAACAAACAAAGAAGCAAAAAAAATGCTGGAATGAAAAACACCTCAGATGATGTTGGAGTCATTTTTAAACCATCATAGATTTCTTTCTTTACTGTACCTCATACACTAAATAGTCATGGGATATCGAGGGACAGATGGTGTAATAAGTCTTACATCGTATCTCCAGGAGTAGATGGAGCTGTGTTCAGTGGAGAAGCCTGTGGCACAACCGGCGCTGCCCGAACAGGAGGTGAGGCGGCTCGCTGGGTCAGCGCCACCAGTGGATGATTGAGTGCACACAGACACGCTGCCAACACAACAGGGCCAAACGCATCCCAATTACTGCACTACATCATGGCAGTGAGTCATATGGGTATGAGGCCCAAACAAAAGCCTTATACCACACTGCCCACACATGAAACACAGTAAGACTCTTCTGCTGTAAGGTGAGAGAATCCAGGTCTTATGCAGACATAGACAAATTACCTTTGGTCACCTGATAGACCTCTTGATAGGTCGCTTTTGGAGATTTGGGCAGGGATCGAGGACAGGTATCTGTCAGGTTCCTTGAGCAGCTTTTTCCTTAAATGCAAAAGATGGAGGAACACAGTAATAACTTTTTTCACTATTGCAACTAGTCAGAAAGTAGGGCTGCACGATAAATCGTTAAAAAATTGCAATCTCGATTCTCAACTACATGCGATCTCATTTCTAAATTACAACTATTCTTCTATGGGTGGGCTTGTTCCACGTGCGATGTAGTATCTTCCATATCGTGAATATTGAGTACAAAATCCGCACGTTAATGTTAAACAGACAGCATGTACTTCACTTTTCAAGTCTGGCTTCTCTGCCTTCTCAAAACAGATCGCTGACATTCCTTACAATGTAAATGCTCTGTGCAAGGTTGCTCGCGACTCGTGACTGTGCAGGCGCTCGTGATATTACTCACAAAACTCCATTTCAGTCAAATCCTCTCCTTTATTACAGACAAAACTCATATTTTAGCTGATAAATAACAACAACCAGAGTTCGACTCACAATACAGCTATGTACTTGATATTATTCTGGACAGACGCCCATCGCAATATTCTGACGCAGCTCCGAGTCGCGGCGGAAGAGATTCTGAGAAATGTAGTTCTCTCCTAGAAAGAGAGAATATATCACGATTAATATTGTATATTTTCTGGTACTCTACTTGAATGGCCAATTGAAAGGTCTTTTCTTTTGTCAAAGTTAATGAGTGCAATAAACATTTTAATTGTGCAGAGAATTGTGACCTCAATTCTTATCAAGAAAATCGAGAATCGTTTTTTTCCAGAATCGTGCAGCCCTATTTCTAAGCAAGTCAGTTCAAAGTACAAGGCAATATAGGTTTCGTTTTTATTTTGAACTTGTGTCACAAAAAGAGAAGGCCATGTAATTAACAGGATCTTTAACATACAGTATATGGATTCTGAAAGAGCCTGTAGAGATCTGGGTGAGAACAATATTGTTCTTTCCAATTATAACCATAAGCAGCTTGTAAAGGGCACAATGTGCTGCTCCAAGCTTTCACTCTTTGTCTGAAGTTGCCCCTGATCCAGCTGGTAATTATTTCATGCATAATTTAGACAGTACAAGATCAAAGTACAATGTACAGCCATGTTGGAGCATAATATTTATCACCATGAGGGCACTGCGCTTCTAATGAAGCTCTTCGTTTTAGTGTTACATTAATGATTTTTTACAAAACATTTCTTCAACCCTTTCAACTGAGATTCACGTTTTAATAACTGTCAATTAACTGTTGCTTTAACCTTTTGCCTTTCATTATACGAAAGGTTGCAGGTACTACACAAGGTAAACTTTAAAGTTTTGCTCTTTACTTGAGCAATAAAGAACCCAAAAGGTAGATGGTGAAATCGAACTATTGGTATGCAAAGTATAAAAAGGTATACAAAGGTTTCTCTCAAAAATGAAGTCTTAAAACAAATTAAATTTAAAAAAAAAACCAACAACTGCTCAATAAACAGCAAGTTTCACAGCCTACATTTCTAACTATCCTTCAACTAGATTCGCAGAGCCGCTGAAATCCCATAAAGGTTTAAAGAACTTACCCAATAATAATGAGTCCTATATCCCTGCCAGGACACGCTGCCCTGGTACAGTCTGACCCTGTCCTGTACCACTCTTGTTGAACGTGCGAGAGCAGAGGTGGTGCAGAAGGGACGCTCCCAAAACTGCCCAATGTGCCATGCATGGATACCACTGTGTCTCGGTACAGAACCAAGAGGGAAAAATTTACAGTCAGTCTCCTTGCTGGTTCTTCCTCACAGCCCACCCCCCAGAGTCCAGCTGGGAATCTCTGTTTACCTGCGTGCTCAAAGAGCACGAAAAGGTCAAAACCTACTTTGGGCTTGTGACTAGCAGAACAGTCACAGAAACTCAACTGCTCCCGCCTACCTCCCTCCCTCTCTTCCTACCTCCTTTCCTCCGACTCTCTTCAACCCCCAGCCTTCAGCAACGTCTGGTCTGTCTCGCGCCATCAGTGGATAGTTCAACCTTCTCTACTGCGCTCGTCTGCTGAGTGCCACAGGTGTCTGACGGGACATCCCAGCCCCACATGATCCCATACACCTGGCAGTCACAACGTACCGGGAGTTTCCCTCCCTAACTCACTCGACTCTTTCTGTCTCACTCCTTTCTTTCTTCATTTTCCATTTTCATCTGCACAAGACAATGCATCCCAGCAACAACAAAAGCAAAAGAGACCAGGAAACTTTAGAAAAGGAGACTGTATTAGATTGTAACAGGCAGCATTAAATAAAGGGTTAATAAAGTATTTATTGGATTTACTATCATCATGAGGTAATATTCAAGATATATTATTATTATTATTATTATTATTATTATTATTATGATTATTATTATTATTATTATTATTATTGACAATATAAATAATAAACCCCTGAAATCAAATGCTACAATTAAAAGAACCAAGGGTGCACTACTGTTTCAATATTAGATTTTAGAATTTGGGTTTTTTTTTTGAATATTGTGGGAATTAATTCTATCTACTTTATTTATATAAATATAATCATGGCTTCCTAATAAGCCATGTAAGAGACATAGGAAAAGTCTAAGGACTCCACCCTCTGGTCAAAAAAATCAGTAATTCCTTCCCTGAAAAAGAGTTCTGCCACTTGCACAGATGTGATCATTCACAGCAAGTAAACACTACAGTGAATAAAAAAAACAACTAATGAACGAGGAGGACATAATCAAGGTTAAGAGAGCAAATCAGCACCCCAAACCTAACACTGCAGCCATTTTGGTAAGGAAAGAAGAAGGGGGGGAAAAAAAACTAATTAGTCCCCATCTTTTGAGGCTGGCAAAGGTCAAAGAGAATCCCCCAGCGCCAGCGACAGCTCGGGTTTCCCTTGGAGAGCAAAGAGCAAATAATTTCTAGAGCCCACTCGCCAGGTCCTAATGAAACATGCATGACCTGCATGGCAGCCCAAAGGCTCTACCGACTGACATGGATTCGTTCTTTCATCAGGCTTTTAGCACCACACACAAAGAGACACTGATTTCACAGAGTGGACATCATGTACGGTACGGTTAGCTCAGTCACACAGAGGGAACCCTAAAGCTGACTGAACAAAATGAAATGGTTTTTATTACAGTTCTGGTCTCTTACCCAGGTACTTTCTGCTATTCAAACTAAGAAAGAGCAATAAGTTTCAAGTCAGGTCCAGTGTGGAAAGTGAAAATATGTACATGTCCAACACTAGAAGTCACTAAAAGAACTGGTGTAACTATGTGAGCTTGATTTGGGCACCTATATATGCTTTAATGTATATAAATTCCCATTCAATAAATCTGCGTACTCAAAAATGATAAAAACTGACCACAGCAAACAAATAATTCCACTTAATTTTACAGCTCTGCAAAAATTGTGCCAGCTTACATTGGTTATTGATACCCATTTACAGTATGTAACTTCAGTTCATTATTCGTTAATTAGGTTTACTGTGACTACTTAGGTTACTTAGTGTAACTGATTCGATTTAGTGTAAAGTTTGATCAGTATGAATTTACATCAAGGCTTATTATATTGCTTTAGATGCTTTTTGAACACACAACTGTAATGCACAAATTTAATTATGAGGATAGCCGTGTGGATAGCTTTTAGTTTAGTTGTTTTATCTGGTTATATTTGTTTTCATCTAAATGTATTGTTTCATACATACTGTACTCTTTATTAAGCTAAAGAAAAATCTATTGTGATACTGAAATATATAATTTAAACTATTTTTATGCCTCATGGTTTTACTTACTTAAGTGGTCAATTATTAAAACATTCAATCATATATCAGTGTTAAGGATAGAAGCAGATGTCCTGCATCTTCCACAGAAACACATAGCAACAAACGGGTCTGGTCTCATTTCTGAAGTGAGATAAGGGTGGACTTAAGGCGTAACTAAATGCTAGTGTAGATAGGGATATTAGATATGCCTCACCAGAGGAAAGACAATCCCTGATTCTGTGATATTAGCTCAGACACTTAGTTATCCCACTGTGTGGCAGTGGCGAGGAAATGTCACTTAATTAAGTCTTGCTTGAAGTATTACACACATAGTATGGTTTGGCTAAAAGATTCTGAGATGCATTTTATATATATATATATATATATATATATATATATATATACATATATATATACATATATATATATATATATATATATATATATATATATATATATATATATATATATATATATATATGTATATATGGCTACATTCATGCAAATAGTTCAGTTAAATTGTTTATATAGTTTATACACTTCAAGTGTTTTGCCCTTTACATATTTTTTTAGTTCAATGACTACACTACACTACACTGCTACTGATTGCAATATCCTTTTGTACATCTTAGTTTCTCCAATCTTACTGCTGTTACAATATTTGCAATATTAGCGAACTCCTTGTGTTAGCTCAGACTTCACTAAAAATATACTGTATAAAAGATACTGTTATTATTTAATAGATTGTCTTTATATTGTCTGAGGTTTCATACTGAAACTGTTGCAGATCTTACGCACATTCAGTGCAAAAAGACAACTCCAGGACCCTAATTGTAGGCCGAATACTGCATGTCATTCAATTGTCTTTTCCTACTTCTAGATTAAAGCCATTTCAAATTCTATTTATATATCGCTTATTGCCTTATTTGTTCTCTCTGTAATTGTAAAATCCGAACATTGTCGTCTTCGCCTCTATATATTTGTACAGAATACAGCAGCAGAGATGACAATAAAGTTTGAAGTTTAAGTTGTATTATTATTTTTTATTATTATTATTATTTACCCTTCCATCTGCGACTTGTGACAAACTAAAAAGTATGAAATAATGATTTTTTTATTCTCCTTCATCACCTCTTTTCCACATCAACAGTTCTGTAAGAGAGGCCCGGAGTGATTGTAAGTCTCACTTGCGGCTGTGCTCCCGCTCCCGCTCCCGCTCCCGCTCCATGTTGTCCCGTTCCGCTCGTCTCAGCCTGGTCCATGCGGTAACGCTCCGGTTCGGCTCCAGCGGCTCCACGATTCCTCCGGACCTCCCGCGACCGTTCCTCCACATCCGGACATGCGGGCAAGCGCGCTAACCTACGAGCGGCAGAAAACCAGCAGAAACGGATCTACACACAGTCTGTATTACTAAATGCATTGCCGGGGGGCATTATCGAGGTGTAGAGGCGGACAGCAGAGCTGATCTGCACTGCGTGTGTCAACTTCCTGCCGTGACCTGCGCAACAGTTTGTGGTCATAATATTGCTGCCTGACGGCCAGTAGCTCGCGGAGAATCCACTCACAAGCAACCTCCTGTATCTGTGCTGATCCTGACATACAAGAAACATTTTGTAGGCGTGTATTTTTACCCGCTACCTATTAAATAAATGACAACTGAATTTTATTCCGCGTTATTTCCAGATGTAGCACCAAGTTTGCGCCGCACGACCTGCGTGTGGCCGTAAATAAATCTAAGCATCCAATTACAAAGTTAGCTAACGATTCTTAAAAATTATTTATTTATTTATTTATTTATTTTACTAATCTATTCTAGTATTAAAAAAACAAAAAACAAAAAACTTTGGACCAACAGGCGTCTGGAATCTGGCCTCTGGCGTTACTAAACAGGGTCCCTGAGCAAGACCCTGAACTCTGTTGCCTCAGAGAACTGTCCCTGAAATTGGGAAATGTAAGTCGCTCTGAATAAGAGCGTCTGTTAAATGCTGTAAATGTACATTTTAAACCATGCGATTAACATTTTCTAATTTCTAAGATGCAACTGTAGGAAGACTTATTTACCAATTTTGGTCGCGCTAGTATATAGTCTGATTAGTAAATCAGTAGTAACGTCAGAAAATCAAATAGTATATATATATGTAATAATAATTTGATATATATTAATGGTGTTATATATATATATATATATATATAAACCATTTGATTTTTCTGACGTTTGCTGCTGTTTGCTGACTAGGTTGTGTATATATATATATATATATATTTAAATAATTTGATATATTAATATATATATTAACTATTTGATTTTTTCTGACGTTTGCTGTTGCTTGTTGACTAGGTTTTATATATATATATATATATATATATATATATATATATATATATATATATATATATATATATATATATATTTTTTTTTTTTAAATAAGCGCGATAGCGAATAGTTCGTCCATATTATTACACACATAATTCTTAATTAATTAGATCTAAGCAATGTGTCTAATAATGTTGACATTGCTTTGTGTTCTTTCAGCGTTTTGGGGATATGACGTAATAAGGCACCTCCTGAGCCAAAAGCGAAAGTGTTATGACTTACAGAAACGTGCAACATTGTGGATGTGAAGATTGTTCCTTCCAGCCAGTTGTCTACATGTCAAATATATATTAAGGTACTGACGTGGGGCCTCGTCTGTGCTGTCAGATATTCCTCCAGGGGCAATAAATCTTTATTTGGACTCCAGGGGCAATTAAGTGCAAACCCTGTCTTGAAATGTACGTGTTTGCAATGTGTGCCTGCGAAAAAAGAACCTGCTGTTAAAATGTTATAAACAAGCCTAACTCATTTTTATGCATGGCTATGGACGCACAACACATTGCATTACAATGGAAGAGAAGCATGCATGATTTTATTGCAGAACAAGATCCTGTAGTTTCTTCAGTTATCCAGTGAAAGACTTGTAGCTGAAACAGACACTAATGTTTATATCATGTTATTATATCAAGACATGAAAGCTTTGATCAGAAAGAGTTCTCTCAGGTACTTCACAGGGTGGAATATTTATTGAGAATAACACAATTCAATTCTGTTCAAATGACTTTTTTGGGCAGTCCTAAAAAAAGAAATCGCCCATGTACTGATTATAGTTACACCATCTTTAAACCTAACATCAGTGTTCATTCATTCATTTTTCTTACCCACTTGATCTAATAAAACACATTTTAATTACATTATGGTAATTAGGTTTGTGTATTTGAATAATAGGTCCTTGTATTTCCTTTCATTGCACAACTCCACAGTCCTAGATTTTTACACTGTACCTACAATCAAGAGCTCATAATTTCTCTGCATGTATACAGTATATATAATTTTATAATAGAGTAATGCTTATGAATAAATAATGCTAAATACATTTAATTACAGTAAGGCAGATTTTTAAAAATGTACCTTTTGTTTCCTTTGTATTAATTTTCTTAGTGTAACCTAAGCAGAAAGAGAAATTTGTGTTCTGTATTCTAATACACAATTTATGTCCCTCTTTTTTTCCATTGGGCAAAATATGGCATGTGTATATGAGGCAAGATTCTATATTTATATCATATTCTGGTTAAACATGTCACCAAAGGGTGATTTGGTTAATCTTATAAAGAAGAGGTATGTCCTGTTAGGGGCTCTTATACTCAAGGTGCTTTAGTGGCAGGCTTATTTATGAAAGTAGGTATAAATAGAGCAAGTGGATACTGTGTGGTTGGGGTCGTAGGGTCGGGGGCTGTGAATCCTGGGAGGTGGAGAGACGAGATAGCCGGCATCGCCTTGGGAGGGCCTGTGTTGAGAGGTATTGAAAGGTCATGTTGAAAGTGATAGGGCCATAACTCAAGCCCCTCGGCTGGACAGACTCCCACCTCTCGGCGGGTGCCTCCCACCTCGGCTTAATGTCTTTGTTAAGGCTTTAACCGGTAGAGGTGCACTGTGAGTATGACTTGTGAAGTGTCTGGGTTGCTTTCATAACAGCACCTGTGATGAATTATATAATTTCTGGCTGTGTTATTATTAGGAGTCATCCTAGTCATGATCCAGATGATCAGGTCAAATCCAGAGTCTGAGGAGGATTGTGATGCTTGTGCAGTATGAAGCACTATATTACACACAGTAGTAAAGCCTCTACTGTGCCACGACTATATTCAATCTACCATAATTTTAGCTACATTGTATTAACACTGAACATTGAAACATTTCCTTTGTGAATTATGTATCATAGCAAGTACTTCATTTTCAAGGAAAATGTTCCTATATCCAACAATTTCTTTCTCTTAAGGAGGGGACCTACAGTGAGCATCCAATGATTTTCTCTCCAGAGTCTATAAGACAAGCAAAAAGCAAAAGCAACTCACCAGGTAGCAGTATTTATGTGAGAGTGTAAGAAATGTAGGCCTAGCAAAATGGATTACTCCTGCCTGCAACCACTGAGCACCACTAATAACCTTCTCATGATATATTCGGTCCTTCCCATCTGCTTTGATTTAATGCAGATTACCCAGCCTCCCAGGCAGCCTCTGGCTCTGATTGGTGCGTTGCCATGCTAATCCGAGGAGGGCTTATAGTGTTTGTAAAATGTGAGACACAAAGAGCACTGTTGTTTCCTTTACTTGTGGCACATGTGCCTACCTGATGCAGGATGGTCTCAGGTTGCTAGGTGAGGATGCTCAACTGAGAGGATTGTCACCTTGGCACCATGGTGTAGCTCCGCCAGCCGCAACATAGAGCACAGCCATGGGCAGTTAGGACTGTGGGAGCTCTATCCACAGCTGAAGGTTAAACACAAAGGAGACACATTCCAGGAGTAGGGTGAATAGAAGAGGACAAGCAGGAAGGCTGGAGAGGACAGTTCACACAGGGAGGGGATCTGTAGCAGAGCATAGCTGAAAGGGAAAGCTGAAGTGTCCCAACATATGCGCTCAGGATAGCAGCAGGGGGCTGCTATGATCCCCATGCAGAAGTGGGAACCAAGGAGCTACAGATTTGTGCATGACTTGGGGCTTTGGGTGTTCATCCCGGTACCAAAACTAAAAAGCAACTTGTGACTTTGCTGACAGGAAATGCAACAATGCCTTCATGTGAAGGTAAGTTCATTTTTTGTGTGTAGACTTATTTGAGTGTTAAATTGTATGTAATAGTTTGACAATTGATTACAATCAGAAGCAGACTTATGGTAGACTGCTGGTAGAAAAAGATTTTCTGCTCTTATTATAAATGCCAAATTGGTAGAAATAAAGTCTGTATACCTTATTAAATCTGGGGCAGAGGGTTTGGAAGTTTGTTTTTGCCATAAACAAAGATATTACCAGGAGTGACAGGGCAGAAATTCTGTGATTTTATGTATTATTAATTATGACGAACATATGCAGTAGGCTAGTCTGTGCATGGATAAAACTACAAACTCGTTATCATTCCACAGTTTTACAGATTGAACGTTTATCAAGATGTTTAATACTGACTGTAATGAGTGGTTCAATTAATAGGTGTAAATTGAGTGTAAATTCGGTAATTGTAATTCTGTAAGGTTATTACAGTTGTAAAGCAAATGTTAGACTATGTGGATATGACATTATAATGCTGTATTAATAAGTGGCAGACAGCAGACTGAAACTGTTTTTACACTCTAAGACCTCACTGAACATCTACTTTTGGTGATGTCACCTGGTCCCATGAGCTGGATAAAGCCCTTTTAGCTCTTCAATCTTCTGTGGGTTTGTGTGGCCAGGGGTAACAATACACCTGCAATTTGTCCTATATTTGATGCTATCACAACTGAGCCATGCTGTCCAGCTCCTCTTTTACCTTTATACATGGTTTGGGCTGTGTGTGTGTTTGTGCTTGGCTTGAGAGAAAGAGAGGGAGAGAGATTTCCCAAGCAGAAAATGTATTGAACAAGAACTTACTTCTTATATACCATTATAGTATTAATATATTTATGTAGCATTTTTATATATGCTATATGAATTGCCACTATAAACTTCTGTTCTAATGATGGCTACTATGAATGCCATTCCAGTGAATTACTTACAGATTGTGTCCCAGAGGAGTGTTCCCCGGGGCGGAAAGTGGAGGCAAACAGAGGCTTTATTTATTTCACAGCAGCAAATCTGTGATCAGAAGGACAATCCAATAACCAATAACCTGATTATATATTCCTGATGTGCTGACAAGCGATTGCATAAGCGATTGTGCACTCTGACCTCTGCATCTAATTATGCTTTGGTCATTTCAACAGCAGGGAATAGAATCAACTTGAGAACTACATGCATATTTGGCTCTGTCAAACTTGCTTTAGCAACACAGACACTGCAGTATCTCATCAGTGACAATGGAAACGGCCGACATTTCACAAACAGTGGTTAATCGTTGCACATTTGAACAATAATATTTTTTTGTACCATGTTCTTTTTTCACAATTATATCTGTGCAATAGCACACTTTGGAAGTGATCCAAACTTCGGGATAAGAGCTTTAATCTGCTAATTCACTTACCCCCCCTTTACTCCCTAGGTAATAGCCCAGTGAACATAGGCATATATATATAACTATATAGTACTATATAACAATTTCTTTTTATTTCCTATAAACCTTGCCTGGTTTCTGCTCATCTGAACTATACAAATGCCTCAGTTACAAATTTGCTATAAAGAGGCACAGGGTTACAGGAAAATCTCAATAGCACATTTATCCGTGGTTTATAAATCTGTAACAGGTCTGAGACAGAAGTCTTCCACAGAGTATTTAGTGGTGTGTGTGTGTGGCCATGTATTTATCGCATTGTGGGGACTTTTTTGTCCCCTAAAATCACTTTTATCTGTTTTTTTGGGCTTTGTGGGGACATTTGAGAGGTCCCCATGAGGAAAAATTACTTTATAGAAAATGTGCTTGTTTTATTTTAGAAACTAAAAGAGGTAAAAGATGTGCTTTTGGTTACTGAGGTTAAGGTTAGGGTTAGGATTAGGTGGAGGTGTAAAATTATATACATCTAGTCATTATGGGAGCCTATGGAAAGACCTCACAAAGATAGTAATATAGAGACTGTGTGTGCGTGTGTGTGTGTGTGTGTGTGTGTGTGTGTGAGCGTGCACATGCAACTTGATACCTTCTCTGGATATGGTTACAGAAGGTTTCGCTGGGTCCTATTTCCTGTGAACAGCAGGGCTTGGTGCATCTTTGTGGCCATTGTATGTAGGTGTATGGGCAGGTATGACCTGCTTTCCCAGCCTGTGGCTCTGGAGCAACTCAGCTCCTCTCCCAATTCTTTGTGCTCCAGCAGATTCCAGTTTCACCCTGAGTGGGTGTGTGAGCAGGAAAACAAAAGGTAAATATCATGGAAGGCCCTGTTAAGTGGACAGAGATTTCTCTGTCCAGAAGTAACCAATACTTAAGGGGGTCCCTCCGCAATCAGGAGCGACAGGGCTCTGAGGAGTGGGGGTCAGGGGCGGGGTGGGTTCCCTACACCTCTAATCACCAATCAGCACTTGCACGATGACAAAGAAAAAGTAGGAAACGCCGTTAGACATGTTGGCTGATAAGCTGGTCCACTCTGACTGTATAAAGGGCTGTTATACATACACCTTATCATGCTCGTTCCATAGTGACTGTCTTACATGCAGTTCAGCTTGCAGGACTGTTTAAGCATTTTGCCCCAAAGAAATATGCAGGTTCAGACATAATATTTTTGTAATTACATTCTGTTTACATACTACAACATGTTCATTCTATGAATTCAGAGGGGCTCCGACACGGCAACATTCATGATGAAGTGAGAAAATTTTGCAAGCACAAGAAACGGGGGGAAAAAAATAGCCTTGAGCCAAATTCTTTCTGCAGTCAGACAGAGAAACTGCTGCAATATTTAACATGTATCTCTTCTGTAAGCTGCACACAGAGCATGTGAATAGTAAGAATAGTGAATAGAAGAATAGTAAGAATAAAAACTATTACTGTAGCAAAATGAAATTATTTCAGTTCTTTTACATTTGTTTTTCACTCAGACATTTCCTACAGAGGAAGCTGATATGTTTTGAAAAGAATGTTCTATTGATGTACCAGCAGATGGCAATGTCAAACATTCTTATTTGCAACCAACAGTTTGGATTTCTTTTATTATATAGTTTTGATGTTTTTATTTAATAGTAACTTGTTTAGTGTCCAGTTAAATAATATGAAGATATTCTTATTAAAATGCTTATATCATAATTTGATCTTAATCACAATACAGATCATAATAAGACATGTCATAATAATTCTATTGCAAGTCAGTTCTCAATGCTACAGTTTTTTTCAGTCACTCTAGAATCATATGACTCCTTCTGCACTGCTAGTTTTTTGTTCTGATTATGGTTTTCTTATTATTTCCCTTTTTGAATATACACACATTAGTAGATGCACATCATATTTTAGTGATACAATATGCATGTTTATGTGACTGTGTATCCAAACTGTTTGAGTAGTAGCGCAGCTGTCATAGTCTTATTTACTATTCATGTTTGGCCTTAGCTGTCTTTGGTGTTATTTTTGGGTGAAGAGCTCTTCAACACAAAGATTAACCTTGTTCTCAATTTCATAGCACAAATGTAGGCCATCATAAAAGACGACAAGGTGCTGTATTTAGAGCTGCTAATTATAAATGCAGGGACCTCGTCTGTGCCATCACCACACAGCTGTAAATGTGTAGTAAAAAATGTAGATTTAATATGTAGAATTCTCAGATATTAGGTCAAGTGTAGACCCTGACCAACATATTTTTCTCTCAAACGTCTCCCTCCTGGGGTGTAGGTACGTCACTCTTGCCCTAATTGTCTCCACCAGGTGTGTTGGCTCTCATTTCTTTATAGGGTTTAATCAAATATTTCCATGTGAGAGAGATTAACACTAATGAAATGCCTGCGCTCCTCAAGGAACTGAATAAGGTCTTTGAGCTGGATTCTGCGCCCTGGGTAAACATGCTTTACCCCTGGAAATAACACGTTGAACAGCTAAAGGATTTAAGAACTAGTGACTCTTCACGCAACTGAGATTTATACAAAATAATATTATTTAATAGA
The DNA here is from genome assembly GCA_032718565.1 of Distichodus sexfasciatus. Classification (NCBI taxonomy): domain Eukaryota; kingdom Metazoa; phylum Chordata; class Actinopteri; order Characiformes; family Distichodontidae; genus Distichodus; species Distichodus sexfasciatus. The sequence goes on from JAVGVS010000289.1 coordinate 415,598, forward strand.
ACTGACTTCATCCAATCTTAAATAGTAGTGTTTCAAAGGCAAAATTTAATTGTGTCAAACCAATTATAAAGATACTTTATTCCATGAAGTGAAAATAACAGTCAATTGATATTTAAAGGGCAAAATTATACCATTCACATCAAAGCAATGACACACTGCATATGGTGTTCAAAACTTTTTTTTTGTTATTAATCCTCTGCCTTTTCTTTAATATTGACGTGCATATGTGTGCATAACTTACTGCCTCTGTAAAAGGGGCACACAGGTTATTATCTATCACATAGTTTACTTATCAAAGTCTGTCTGATCTGCAGAAGCAACAATATGCTCCTCTTTGGTGACACTGAGCAGTACGGAGAGGCAGCTGACACTCTGGGTTAACTTAAGATGTGTAGCTGAATACAAAGCAGGCTTTAGACGAGGAAATGATCTGTGTTCTTCTTTACAATGTTTGGTTCTGAGATAGTGCTCTCACACAGAGACGACTTTCCTGATGCAATCAAAATGCAATAGAACTTAGGAAGACTCTTAAGAGAGATTATATAACACATTTGTTACATTTAACTTTTGATTATTGAATGAATTTAGAACACCCTAAATTCAATGTTATGTCGCCCACCTGTTGGATATGAAAAGTATTACAGTAGGTGTTCTCAGAACACAGCACACAGAACATCTTAGTCAAAGGCATATTTCAAGGATTTCAGTTTTGGAAAGTTGGAGTCTTCACCCATTTAGCAAAAAGACGTTGTATGTGGAGCTGCTTTGGTCAATTTGGATTTATTTACACCCATAGCCTTACTGATAAAAAGCATCAATAACATAAAGAATATTGCATTATCAACAGTTCAGTGACTGTAGCAAGTCTTTCTTGGAGCTGCCGTCTGGTAATGATTGGAGTAATGAACATAAAAATTCGTCAGAAATAAGACGTCCAAGAGAAAGGATGACACTCCCGCAAATGACAAACTCCTGTCATTTAAACACTCATCCTTCCCCAGAGGTATCGCCTTGTACCGGACGCGTGCGCACTAAACGGCCCGTGAGTACGAGAAGTACCGAAACCTTCTCGAGTCAACATGCGGCAGTCGCGTGCGGCCGCGCCGTCACAACCACGTGATAAACCGCGCACACGCTCAGTTGGCCATCTCCATGACAACCAGGACCCTCTCGGCGCCAATGAGAATCTCCGTCTGTAGTCTTTAAACAAGCCGGAGAGGAGGAGGAGGAGGAGGAGGAGAGGAGAGGAGAGGAGAGCCGCGCGTGTTATTGATGCCCGGTTTGTACTGTTTGGTGGGAAAACATGGACAAGACTGAATTCTAATGAGGAGCAAGATTCGCTCGTTTAGTTGCCGCGTTCTGGGCGTCAGCCGAACGCTTAGCGCTACGACCGGGATTTAACACACCCTGGAGGTTTTACCGAGAGAAGGCGAAACGCACGACGGCACGGGCGACCGTCTCACACACGAGGATTTTGCATGAAGAGAAGGTATGTCCTCATTTTGGCCTCAATGCAGGTCCTCTAATGCAGAGCCGTCACGTCATTCCCGTGAAACAGAGGCTTGTGCATGAGCTCCAACTTAAACGCAGACATCTCCGCGCATCTGGAGAAACGGTTGCGATCCAGAAACACGAGATGTCAGTGACCTGCGTGTGAGACATGCAATATAGGATACTGACGTGCTGTCAACAGGAACAGGGGCTGCGATCTGCCAAGATCGCGTGTTTGTAATGATTAAATCCCCCATGCCGGAGTTGAAAACGCGGGCGCGGGGCGTTGCTGAGCAACTGTCATTAATGTGTTACAGACTGAACTACTGCAAGGTCACAGAAGCCATTTCAGACGCCTTTCTCCTCAAACCTCATCAATGAGCCACACGGGCGAGATGTGATCATGATCATGCACGGTGGTGTCACGAATGACCCTGTGTGCCGGCTCCTTATTACTGAGGATTGGCCTCAGCACTCAGGCTGTGGCCTAAAAAGCGCCATAAAGCATGTTCAGGAAGCCAATGACAAGAAAAGTCAATTACCATAGAGAGTCTGATTCAAAGACAGATGAGAATGTAAACACTTTGGCACTCTCTTTTTGGGACCGATATGACAAACTATGTACTTTCATGCAGATACATGCAGTCAGTCTGTAGTGATTATTATTAATTCGTGTCTGAATAAATGTGGCAGTGCATTGCATTAAAGCTGGTTTCTGCATGAGTCTTATGTAAATACAAAAAGACTATAGACTTTTTTTTTTTAAAAATTCATGTCATTTGGTAATGGATGTTACAGACTTTTGGCACGGTGGCCTATGCCTATTGCAATAATCTCTTAATCCAGGCAAAAGCAGAGGATTTTGTTTTGTCTGTGTTTAAATAACAGCAATTGTAATCTGTATTTCATTGGCAGCAGATGGCAAAAGCTCATGTACTGTGTGTGATGAAAAGGGGGCATGTAGTGATCTTTTAAAATGGAAAATCACCTAATTGAAAATACACTGTGGTGATCAGTCTGCCATGACTTGGAATAAAAAAATGTCTATACTTTAAACAAGCAAATCAGTGTTGGCCCATGAAAAGTGACTTTCCGTAATTGTACAAATGTTCAATTTCAACACACTGTTTAGTATCATATTTCTGTGATGTTTCCAAAACTAGAATGAAAGACTGAGGGAGGGCGTTTAACTGAATTTTGAGAATACTATGAGTTTTGGAACAGCATATGAGTGTCACGTCAGTGTACTGGTCAGCTTAAACATTGATTTTGCACCTTTGTGACCAACTAGATAAAGCTCTATACTCCTCTGAGGTGCAAACATCACCATGTTGGGAAAGAGACATGAATGTATTGAGCATCCTGACCCTGTCCCATCTTTAAGATATCAGTTTAAAGGCTTTGCCTGGCGTAACGCTGCTGCCATCCTTGGCATGAGCGCGTGGGTGACGTGAGCTTCACCGGGTGGTTTTCTTTGGCTCATGTTTGCGCTGACGCCTCTGGCCAGGACACATTCTTCGAGCTCCTGGGTGACGGTCTGTGAAGCGGCACCAGCGGGCCGGGTTGCGGGTTCCTGATGTCTTGTGTGTATTGCTGTCTTCCCAACATGGTCATAAATATAACTGTAATTTACCAGGTTGTAATAGAGATTTATAATACAGATGTAATTCGGTGTACTGTGCATTAGGGCTGCACAATATTGGAAGACACTGACATTGGACATTTTTGGTTTATGACATATTGCAATATTAAAAAAACAGAAATTGTTACTTGAAAAACAGGAAGAAATTAATTATTACAGAATAATTGTCTCTCTGTAGGTGAGTGAATCTGCATAAAAAAGCAGAGAATAACTTGTTTACTTGGGAAAAATCATTAATTGCTATGTATCCAAGCACCTTTTAATCTGAGTAAATTAGATTTATTTTACTCTGTAAGTTTGGGTAAAGAAGGAAAAAAGGTTGTAGTGGAATGTTTGATTAAAGTTGCCACATTTAGTATTGTACATCTTGCAATGTTAGTATTGTTACAGTTGTGACTATATTAATTAAGGATATAGCTGTCTGGTCCTAATGTACATTTTGGGTTTCTGCAAATATCCAACATTATTTTTATGGTGTAAGGATGTGTGATGTTTTGCAGATTTTAAGACTGAGTGGTCTGCATTTCAGACATCATGTTGATTTTTGAACTGCTGTTTAAAATGGCATATGAATGGCAACTTAATTTGTCTTCATATTGTTGTAGGCTGACCTACAGAGTGTCTTCTTTGACAGATGCTTTTGCTTGACTGATGAATAAGATCTGTCATCAGCAGCAAATTCCAGAGGCAGAAGAAACTGTGCACAGCAGAGTTTCACCTGGGGTGTTTTTCAAAATGTGAGCCCTTGATACTGTTTACTTTTTCATATCTTTCCTTGATAAGGCTCACACTTTGTGCTTGTGTGTGTGAGCGTGCCATTCAGACCGAACGAAAACATCAGTAAGAATAGAAGAGACATGGCCTTAAGAAGTCTGTGGCTCTTGAAGTCACAGATGTCATGACTGATTTTATGGAAGCGACGTGTCAGTTAGCATCAGTGTTTTCTGGTCGTAAGCAGTGGGAGGCGAAGCTCAGACCCCATCAGAGGCTCAGATGTTTGTCCCTCTTGTACGGAGCGGTTACGGAGATGTATATGCTGTCACTTGTCCCTCGAGGCATGGAGTAACTTTCCAGCCCTCAGACGTGCATGTCTGCATCTGAAAATAGCTCAAACCGCAGAACCGGGGCTCCACAGTGGGGGCTCGACTCTCACTTTCTCCCTACTTCTGCCCTCCAGCAACGGGCAGCACTTCGCATTAACCCCCCGAAATCTGCCCGGACTGATTAGGAAGGAGAGACTGGACGGATGTCCATCGGTTTACACACAGCCTGTCTTGCCCTTAATGCCAGGTAAGGTGTGTGTCCACTCCACCTTTCCTACTGGGATACAGGTGAAGTGTGCACACGGGTGAAACGTTTCGCTCTTATCAAGAAGTGATTTGATAAATGAGAGGCAGTTTCTGTTTGCCTAGGTAGTATATTCATTTATGGGGAAAGAACATTTCTTTACCTGGGGAAAAGACTAAATGTACTCTGTCTCTGCTCATACATTTTTTAATAAAAGGTAGCACATTAGGAAGCATGTTTTATTGTTAATTTGGATTTTTTCATCTTATGAAATCAAATCATTTAAATATAACTGGTAATTTTCTTTTCTTTTGTAGATATAATACACAATTATATATGTCTGTTTTAAGGGTTTAACAGAATGAAATAGCGACAGCTTTTGAGTACTGATGCTGTCATTGATGCTAATAGATTTTAATGTAGCCGTTATTAGTCAGTGCCGCGGACAAGCCTACTTTCATAACTGATGCACTGCTTAGTTGGGGAAAGACACAGTGCCCTTTTAGCGCAGTGACTCTTGACAGGACACTACTTGACCAAAATCCACTGGGGTGTAAAAATGAGTGCCAACCTGATGTCAGTATAGCCACTGCTCTCCATCATCTCAATAACAATCTCAGGAGTCTCATCATAATTTAGCACCGAGTATCTGCACACGATTTAATGATAACAGACAAAACAGACTAATAGTAACACATGTTTTTGGGGGTTTATATTTCAAACGTTTGACGGTAGACTGATTTTTAATTTAAATAAAATGCTGTACTACATCTTCATAAGAGAAACCAGTTATTTGCCACATTACCAGTGATATTTAAATGATTTGATTATTTAGGCAGATCATTGAAATAATGAGTCGGTGAAAGATATCATTTCTGCAGCCTTGTGCTGTTGCTTCTTACATAAAGAGAAGAAGTCATAACTGTCTATAACTATTTCAATGAGGCTTAGAATTAGACGTACAGTCCATAGTAGGGAAATGTAGCTACATGAATTTCTAATGCTTTTCATACAGATTGATTTCACATCGTGTACAGATTGTAAATAAAGTGTAAATGCAATTTCAGAAGAAGTAAATGTGATCTGATAATATCAAGTCAGAAGTTGGAAGAGACTAATACTAAAACTAATAAGAAAATAAATAAGTAAATGATTCACTGAATTTACCACAAATTTAAGTCTGATGTAATCCATATGTGATGGGGCATCTGCAGTGTTTTATAACATGGATGGAGCAATCATGGAGTTAAACTTGACTTTTTCCCCACATTCTCTTATTGCATGTTTGCTTTTAACCTTAGGAACCCCCACATAACAATGCTTAGGAAGCTCAGGCGTTCCATTCGTTCCTTTGTTGTTAACATTGTCATGCTGCTATGATTTATAAGAGAAAAGCTTGCGGTTACTATGAAGATCCTGGATTCTTAACAAGCTCCTGTTTTTGTAAAAGGGGAGGACTTCCATCACTGTGGTATTTTTAACTCTGTACAATGAGGCAGTGCTTAATGACTGTTTCCTGAAAGCAGGACCACAGGATCAGAGTTAGGAGTGACTGAATGCGACTGTCAAAATGATTTAGTTTTGTTCATGGTTGCAGAGTGTTCGGAACAGTGAGGACAAGCAATATTTTTACACGATGTAAAGCAGCATTTTCAGTGTCTGAACAACTACCTGTAAAAGAAGTCATTGGAAGATGATGTCGAAGGTTCTCAAAGACTGCTACACTTCCTCAGTAAGGTCCTGTTTTATGTAATAATGTTAGTGAGAGATATTGCTGCCACTTGAATATTCTTTGCCTTGTGATTTCATGTCAGAGAGCCTCTCTTTGGACTCATAATGTCAGCATGTTCATTGACCATTGTTTTGGGAGCTGCCCTCCAAAGGTTAAAAGCCTAATTAACGTTAGCCTTTTTTTCACCCAAGGGGCTGCTGCTACGAGTGGGCCAGCGAGAAGCTGTAAATGTCAGTTCATTTAGATACTTGCCAGATTGTGTAGAGGAGAAAGTGTTAGCGTGCTGGCTACTAAGTGCTTGAGTATTTATTCCTTCTGCCACTGACTCAGTCTAATACATTGGTGGTCTGTTCCTGTGTATGTTAGGAACGTTGAGCAATGTGTTCCGTCTTCCCCGACCTTTCATTCGTGCTGTTTTCACAATGCATGCTTTGCTTTCTGAAAATCCCAGTACTGACAGATAGGTTTACCGCTGGTCTGTTTTGGAAGTGACTTGTAGGCTGTTGAGGATATGTTGTGGGATATGTGAGTTTCATTGTAGCTATTATAACTATATATTATAGCTATATATCTTGATCTATAAGTATAAACTCATTTGACTTACATTAGACTAAACAAAAGGTAGGTAGAGTACTGCCAGCAAAGACTGGAAACTTCCATAGATGGATACTGGCCTGAGCATGTCATCATGCTACATAAACATAGCAGGTTCCCTGTGAGGTCCATGTATAGGAAGGCAGTGACGGGAGAAGGAAAGTGGTTACACCAATCTGCCTGCCTGCTCATAACTCACGTCTCTCAATGTTGATGATACAGATTAAACTTATCTGTTCTTTGCTGATGTAGTCTGTATATATAGATATACTCACTTTTATCTAGACCTATCATGTCTTTAAAAGTGTGATTGCAAAGTTGTCTGGAGACGTAATTACTGCACTGAAAACTTTGCTAACTAAATCTATTTATATTTGGATTAAACTACATGCATTGGTTGTTTCACACAGAAAGTGGGAACTGTAGACAATGACAATTATAGAAGCTAGAAATATAGTCTCTATGTGCACGTTGAAATCATATTTAGCCTGTTCATGAATTATGGCACTAGATAATGTTTGTCATAACTGGCACAACAGGAGTTTTTGATAAGCATGTCATTATTTTTATTGTATGTTCTGGGTAACTCTGCTTATTAAAAGGACGACAGTGGTCACTTTGAAATCACACAATCACTGGCAACATTTATTATGATTGAGCCTTTTACAAAGTGTAGTTCATAATGTTTGTATGGTAGATCTAAATTGGTTGTGTTATTGGCTTCATTTAGGAGCTAACGGGAGCAGGCAAGATTCAGATCATCCCTGTCCCTTCACGGTCATTTTGTTTTCAAAGCTTGACCATTTACTGTTTACTTATGGCTGTACTATTTTTCTCCATGGCCGCAGCCAAATTAATTCCCAGGAGATGTAGCTGGTCCAAAATCTGTTGTTTAAAATCCAGAGTATTAATGTACTGGTCCTTTTGTTTTTGTATTGTATTTAGTGTTTAATGGTAGTTGCATTATCATAAGTATTGTATCATTGGTTTGCTGCCCTACATCACCCAGCCCAAATGTACAAGGTTAGTTTTAGGTAGATCAGGAAGTTCCCATTACTACAGGTTACCTTAAAAAAAAACGTATTTCATGTTGAACTCTGTTATAAATTTCTCTAGTTTGTTTCAGTTCTAGTGAGGCATTAAAGATTTTGTGTTTTGCACATTTGTATTTAAATAATCTATATGATCAGAAAGCACCAGACATTGTGTCGTTGGTGAGGATGGGAATGGAATACTCCGTCTGTCCTGAAATGGCTCAAATGGCCAAATAAATGAGATTTTGCTACTTACTTGGTAGCCTTCATTGAATTCCCCGTCCTTATTTAGAAAGTTCCCAAAAAGAAATCTTATCTGAGAGCAGAGCAATCGGCTTTCAGCATGGCCCAAACTTATCTTGGTGTCTCACCATGCTTTGGATTCCATACAAAAATAAATTATACTATCAGAGCCAGGCCTGAATCTTCTTGGAAGCTCTTAAACCTCTGAACCCTCGGTGTGCGGCCATGGCTACGAGTCGGATGGCTGTGCCGAGGAGAAGCTCAGCCGGCCAAACTCGAGCTGTCTGAATGTTAAGTGGTGGTCTTGCTGAGTCGCGGCTTTCCACGTTGTGTCCGGTCCCGCGCGGCTTTTCTGTGGCACCTGCCCACTCCACCAGCTGGTCTGGAGCTTGGGCTCTCAGGCCTGGCACTCGGCCCTGCACTCTCCCCTCATCAATGCCCAGCTGCGGCCTGGATCTCACATTCTCACACTTTCCCGGCGGGCACAGAGTGTGGCGTTACTCGAGCAAAACTTGCTGTATCATACGGAGGTTTTAATTTTGTCCTCGCTCTCAGGCGGTGAGGTCAAGAGGCATGCACTTTCACTTAACCCCAGCGGGGGAGAATGCAGACTGTGAGTCCCCAGGCCAGAAATGTCCAGGACCATATTTGGAGCTTTAGAGCTTCGGTCCCACGTCCTGATAGTGTATTGATGAGTTTAAGGGCTTGAGTTTAAATAGCTGTTGATGCTTTTTCAGCTGGTTTGCTGCATCATTTTATCTTTCCATTTTTGACAAATTCTGTACTTTCAGAAATATCTGCTGTTAACGTTAACTTTGTTGACTCTAACCCTGTCATTGCCACTAGCTCTTTCCAAATTGTCAGCTTTCTTTTCTAACCGTGGAGACTTTAGTAAGTACATATGAGATAGTCGGCTGTTCTTAACTATAATACTTCTTAAAACCTCTGTTTTTGTTGCTTTATACACTCATACCAGCTCATCACACACTGACAGAATGAACTATCACCTAAATAATACCAGGTCAGCTAAGGTCTGACTTTGAGAAACTGAACAGTGGCGTATAGGTAACGACTGTGCATTGCAACAGATGTTAATAAGTCCACCTACAACGCTTTCTTAAGCAGCCAATAAATATAAGGTAGATATTGGTATATAAATATATGATATTAAATAAAGTATATACTTTATATTGTGGCCAGTTGGTGGCGTAACGGTAGAGTATTCGCCCCGTCATCAGAAGGTCGCATTTTCGAATCCCAGTTACCACTGAGGTACTCATGAGCAAGGTACCGTCCCCAAGCACTGCTCCCTGGGCGCTTGTTAGCTGCCCACTGCTCCTTCACGGATGAGTCAAATGCAGAGGTCACATTTCGTTTGTGGTGCACTGTGTGCTGTGCTGTGGTGTGTTCACAATGACAAGTAATCCATCACTTTCACTTTAAAAATAATCCTGAAGAAGTCATTTTGGATGCAGATTAGTAGAAAATGCTCTTCTCATTCTATCTACAAAGCAAGAGCAGAGCAACAGAAGCTCTTAGTTTTGCTCTTAATGTAATTGTGGTGCAGAATCTGCCTTTTTAAGAGCACATAGGCTTGTTGTGTCCCCACAAGCATGCTAATAAAAATAGCTCAGCTGGAAATCCCAGATGAAAAGCAGAAGATTCTTCCTATTTTGGCCACTACACAGCAGCAGCACGGGTGTGAGGATGCTGAACTCTTTATGTGGGCAGTGAGACAGAGGGCAGCTTTGCATGCCATATTTTACTGTTACATCCTTATAGGCTTGATAAGCAAAACTGCCTCAGTCTCCAATCATTGCGTCATTCTCATAAGAACCGCCAGGTCATGGAATCCACTCTAACAGCAGTAGCAGGTAGGATTGTTCTCTAACAAAGAGGTTCTTTATGTGGTATCGAATTGATTTGTTGATGGAGCGTACTTGATACTTCGTGGGACTCATTAAGCGTTTGTACCAGTAAACGTACAAAGTATTGTTGTATTGTATTGTATTACTGTATTGGTGTGCTTGTTTTAATTATTTTATTTTGATCAGCCTTTTGACTAGGGTATAAATGGTGCTTTTTAAGCCTGGATAAAGTTTATGACATAGTGCTATGAGATAAATATAATTTGTCAGCTGTGGGAGAAAACAGATATGTCTAATGCAAAGTTCAAGGTTGAAGTTTGTTCTTATATACATTTTCATGTACAAACACTGTGTTGGATGAAAGAGTTGCTGACAGAATGGAAATACACCTTCCAAACTTCTGATAGCTTGTATGGTTTTTGGATATGCAAAAAAAATAATAATCCAGTGCTGAGTTGTCCCTTGCGTTGTCATTTTTTATTCTTTATTCTATTACGTAACTTTTTTCTGTTACTCAGCTTAGGATAAGGGTTCAGTTAATCACTAACCATTTTCATAAACGCAATATCTTTTATGTAGTTTAAAATTTAAAGCAGGCTCAGTTTTCTTAATTGTCTTTAGAATGAGTTTTGTCTGGCTGTCTATCTGCCCCATAGACTTAAGGCTGCTAACAGGCCGTTATTTTAGTATTACACTGTCTTGACCTTTATGTCAGTCAGTAAAAGTGACTGGACTGGACTGAGAGTAGAAGTTACTAAACTATCATATAATTATATTACATTTTAGTAATAATTTTATTAAGGTTCAGTTCAGTTATGGGAAAAATAACTTTTCCACTGGGAATTAAGTTTGTGTTGTGTTGCGATGTTGTGAGTCTCATGGCTTGTTGAGGTGCCATCTCGAGGTATTTACGCCCCATATCAACACTTAGGTGGTTGTCAAGGAGGTGCGAGGAATGCCTTTCGCACTTCTTCCCCTGCCAAGAGAAATCAGGTCCGTAGGGGATGAAGAGAGAGTGCTCTGTGTCAGTGTTCCGCTGTTGCCTTGTAAATGTAACTAAATACAAGCTACTGCCAACAAGAAACAGTTTTGTTTACCAGCAGCCAGTTTTATTCCCATGAAGTTTAACTCCCAAAGCTGAGTGGGTTCTGTTGTCATCTTTAGAATGAATTCTTTACAATGTGTCTTATGCTCCACTCAGCCCCCTTCTCTATCTATGCTCCATCAATTAACCATATGATGAAAATATAATTTATTTTTTATACTCTTGAATTTCTTCATTTGGTTCCTGCCCTGATGTTGCGCAGTTAAAAGGGGCCGAAGCTTAGTGCCTTAGCCCTGGTTATGCATGCGTGTTCTCAGGCGGGTGTCCAGCTCCCGTTCCGTCCAGCTGTTCTGTCGCCACTAGTCTGCTCTCTTGAAATCCAACACCATAATCTCATCTTCATTTAATGCTGACAGACCATTACAAGTTATGATTTACCCATGTCCACCGGTGTCACCGGCAAATGTGTCCAGTGTGGTTTTTAGCCCAGATTTATAGGCCAAGCAAAGATTTATTTTGGGGTCAACATTCAGAGTCTTTTCTTAGTGGGAAATTCTGGTAAGGCTCAATAATTTATCTGTTTCCAAATGAACATGTAGACTGGAGAGAGAGAGTGCATGAATAGAGTGATTCTTATTTCACATCTTGATACCTTACATCCCAAGTTTGTGTCAAGGATGGTCAGTGGGTCAAGCATTTGCAGATGAACGCCTTCTTGAAACTGACCCCTCAGGTAAAGCATGTCGTGCTGTTTGTTACATAGGCTCGACTGTATATCTGTGCCAAGCGGTGCACGTGGCTGTAGTGACACTGTGCGTTAGGCGTGAGTCCAGCAGAATGCAGACTCAGTGGTGTCCCCTGTCCCACCGTCGCTTACACGCTAGCGCCTGAGATGTGCATGTGGGAGGGTTAGGTAATGTAATAACGTAATGAAACGACTTCCCCTCATAGACGATCCTAGAAATATTCAGCTCCTACCAAAATTAGGTGGGTATTTTAGGAAGAGGGTCACAAGAGCTGTTAATCTGTCACTGAAAAGTGATCAATCTAGGTCAAACTGAGCCAGCGCTGAAACAAAACAGCCAGATGACTTGGTAATAAGACGTTAATTCTAAAGAATTCTGACAGGTGTTAAGCTGTAATGTGACAAAAGAGGCAAAGGGCAAGTCATGAGCCTGTGTTTGTGTGTGTGCGTGTTTGAGCGTGTGTGTATTTTGAAACGGAGGCGCATGTTTTAGGGCAGAAATGCTGTGTATCACCTTTCACACAGGAGCTCGATCCTTGGGGGTTGAGCAGTCACATGGGACGGAGTCTTGCTGTCCCACAAAGCAGAGCCATGGGACTTAAGGGCTCATGGAGCTGTTTCACATCAATAGTCACTATCAATACTTACTGTCCACATGCAGTTCTACATGGCTAGTGCAATTTGTATTCGCCTGCTTTGTTTACTACTGTTTGCCAGCTGATGGCTTCGATTCTGTGGTTTCACAGGACTGTGTGACTACAAGACAGCGGTAGGAGAAGAGCTCTTCACTATGAACGCAGGTATGTGGATGTGTTTCTTACAGATGTGGTTTGGAAAATGTTTTAGAGCCTTGGGCTACTGTAAGGTCAGGGTTTTCAAAATTTGTCATATGAATTTTTAAATTGTAGGCATTATGTACATCATTTTAATCATATCTTTGTTGATGTATTTTTATCTTAATAAAACCAATGAATGGGTTAGTAAATTGTGCATTTTTACATATACATATATAATAATTGTTAAATACATAATAATTTAAAATACTGGACATAAACTCATAATTACGTAACTCATTCACCAGAATTAAGGCATTTTTTTAAGCTTTTCTGCTGGTAGAATGTGAACATCTGTAGGTTTATAAAGCCAAGCAATGTCAAATATGAGGTGGGATTTTATCCCTGTTCGCCACAGATGCTTGAACCCTGTTGACCGTCCTTTGCGGCTGATCCGTCTGCGAAAGTGCCCTCCTCCGCTCTCTCAATTGCCGCTCAGCCTCTTGAGGGTTTGTTTTTGTAGCTCACAGCATGGAACTGCGCATTCATCTCCGGGTTTGGGGGAAGTGCCGTGCAGTGGGACTTCCTGCTTTTTCAGTGGCTGACATTGCCAGCATCTCAGCGCCCATCCCTTCCTGAGAGAGCTTGAGAGTCAGGCCTGTTACTCGTAAAGGAACCCGTCGCTGTCAGCAACCCCACCCTTTCACCCCACCTATCAGCGCGAGACCCAGTTTGTTCTCAGGGAAAACATTACTTATTCTGTTGCACAATTTAACATTCCGAGTAAGGCTACATGGGAAATGTTTGACACGATTTTCACTAACAAACATTAACATAAGCAGAAATGTATTAAACTTGCAGACACCTAATTTTTGGTGAACGAATGTATCGTAAAGCTTTTGGGTACAAAGCAAACGCATTCAATTTTGCAACCAGGTGCTTTGCATGTGGACAGTTTCTATGTTTTTGGTTCGATCAGGTCACATGCTACATTAACATGGCTTGCCTTTGTACATGTTTGCATAAGATTGTGCTGCCTATTTTTGTTGATGCATGTGCTTTGGTCCCGTGCTTGGGGCTTGTGTGTGTATGTGTGTGTGTATGTGTGTGTGTGTGCGCATGTGTCCTACCACGCTTCTCACAGACAGCGGAGGACGGGCTCGCAAGAGCGCCACACTTTCACTAACTCTAATCCCAGTGAAGAGAGTCCAGAGTTCCCCAAACCTTTACGGGTTTCCAGGTACATCATCCAACTCGGACCCACACACACCTTTCTTCTAATCTCTCTAAGTCAATGCTGAACAGTTCCCAATTTTTTTCCAAATAAAACTGTTCTAGAACTGGCCATGATATGGTATAATATAGCACCCCTGACTTTTTGCAGGCACACCTAGATTAAGCCCAAGCTTCAGTTATCGGGCTTGAAGCAGGAGAGGCTGGACACATGTACCACGTACCGCCCTTTTTTAAAATTTTATATACAAAACTGAACTTCATCAGTTAACTACAGATGTCCATCACATCACCAACCAATATACAACCATTGCGGGGAAGTGGTTCTGTTCAGCTTCAACATTGATCTGACCTGATTTATCTGATGCATACACAGGGGAAGGGCAGGCTTAAATAAGGACAGACACAGGGGTAGCATATTAGGATTAATGAGGGACAGACTAGGACAGGGATAACAAAACAAGTGGCCTCTAGTGGCCATACAGGGCATCACAGGGAGAGCCTGATCATCATCATCTTTCTCCTGCTCCCATTGTCCACATATTGATTTGGCAAAGGTTTTACACCAGATGAACTCCATTTATCCAGGCTTGGGACTGGCAATGAGTAATGCACAGAATTCTTAATCCCCAGTGGCTCGGTTTGGGGAGAGTGGGATGTTAATATATTGAAATTGCTCACTAATAGTAATGCAAGTTTGGTGTCTGGTGTTTGTCTCCAGTGGCTCTTATCCAGAACGACTTCTATAGCCTAATTACAGAGACAGTCTCCCTGGAGCTTGGGGTTAAGGGTCTTGCTCAGGGACTCAATGATGGTGGTGCCGGAAGTGACCTCTTGGCATAGAGGCGAGTGTCTTAACGGCTCGAACACCACCACCCCGAAAAATTGAATTTGCAATTAGTTGAATATGTATAATTTAGCATAAATTATAGTTGGTTTTTGAGGGAGGGAGTTTTGTATTTTTTGCAGACTGTTAAAATGTTACTTGTCCAGATGTTACCTGTGTTTTAGCTGTTCTAATTGAAGGACTAACCCCCAAACTCTCACAAAGCTAAATAATTGTCTGTCTAATGAGGAAAGAATTTTCATGTCTCCAATCAGAAAAATCATTGTAAAAATCTGCATAAATTATTCTGATAATACATGTATCACACTACAGTATTAAATTTGTTCTGCATGTTCATTTTTGTATGATGCTTTTTACTTTGTTACATCGGTAGAGAAGGTTGGTGCCTAACATTTAGCAAACAGAGAGTGTGTTTAATCAGTCTTTACAACCAGGAATTCCACTCTACTGGATTAGCATCTTTCATTCCAGTCTTCTGGTCTCCTGCATCTCTGTCTATGTCTCTCTTTCTGTTTCTCTCTCAGCAGTGCCCAGGGTGCTGTGTTTCGTGTTTGGGTTTCAGAAGCTGCTGCTACTCCTCTCTGTTACTTAAAAGGGAACAGAGTTTTTTTTAACAGACACTGGATTTTTGCCATAGTTGTGCTACTCCATGGCAACAATTCTGCACTCTGTTGCTTTTTTCCCCTCCTCTCTTCTCAGCCTTGCTTCCTCTGTGGGTGACCCTTTTGTATGAGTGGCTATATGGACTATGACCTCACACACACATCGTAGCCATTGTTTAATTATTCCACTGGTGGGCAGCCCCAGCGGGAATCTGGGTGAGGAGTTCGGGCCGAGCGAACAAACAACTGCTTCACACCGCTGTTTATTTGGCTCTGCTTTTACCGAGAGGAAGATTTATTAAGTTAAGCAGTCAACTTCGAATCACAGAGACTATTGTTTAAACCTGATGACTTTGATCAAGTGAATTTATGTTCATTTTTAATCACCCGGGGCAAAAGAGGCTCTGGGATGTGGCCAGGCCCCCAAACAATTTTGTTTGAAAAGCTGCTGCTTTACTACCATGATGGGAGTAAATGAGGAGACCCTTTCTCCTTGCTATATCCACTTTGTCAATATCTCCTCCTCTTTCATGAATCTCCCGCTGTGCGCGCTAAAGCAGCGGTCTGGAACACAGCCAGCAATGATATCTGATGTAACCCACAGTGCACACAAACAGACAACATGAATGGAGTTTGACGAGGGTCATAGATCATAAGCCTTCCTACTGCTGCTCTGTCACTCTCATTTTCTGCAGGATTCATGATGGAATAGAGCCAGATTCAGAACATGTACAGGATATGTTGGTGTGGTGTTGTACACATCTCTAACTCTTTCTTTTTCTTCTCTTTTAGGCACAGAATCTCCCTCAACAGAAACAGGTAAGCCTAAGCTTTATTGAACCTTCTTGAAGGTGCATTCTAAATATGCTTCCATTCCAAAAGGTGTCATATTATGACAGGATTTGTGCACTGCATGTTTCTGTGAACTAGTCAATAATAGTTAATACTGGTATCAGTACTCGCCAGCAAAATTAGTAAGTCAGCCTTTGTTAAAGATTAGCTTATGGTCTGACCTGTTTTTGTCCTTAGGCATGAGTCTCTTAGGGTGTTTTCACGTATAGTCCTCTTTAATGGAACCGAACTCAGTCCTCTAGAAGTGGTCCAAAAAGTGGACCAACAGAAAGGGAACTCGGTTCTTTTGATGTTCACACTGTTTGTTCGTTTGAAAGGGGACTCGGTTCTCTTTCTGGTCCACTTCAGCTCAGATGGGGCCTCAGTCCTTTTTCTGTTCATACTTCATTCTTATGGAGCTCTCAGACCTTTACTGCTTTGCATTCTGGGTAGTTTTTTTTTTTATAAACTTCGAACAAAAACTGTCGAAGCGAACCAGGAGCGCTTTGGGTTCAGAAGGCGCGAGTTAAACGAACCGCACTGCGGACTTAAAGCGAACCGGACTGAGACCACCTCCCGATGTGGTCTCTGTTCGGTTCGTTTCAGAGGGGTCTGAGTTCGTTTGGCGTGTTCACATATACATAAAAAATGCTGACTAATCGATCTGAGTTCGCTTTGAGGGCTGAAACGGACCAAGTGTGAAAACACCCTTAGTGGTTTACATATGACCCAACTACCAATAATTTCATTTTACTTCATTTGGTCCTTTTCATTTATCACAGAATTGCATGGTACTGTAATAGTAATAATGTGCAATTGTAGTTACTCGTATAATTTGTCCTTAAAAATAGATGGTCTCATTTGATGTAATGTGTGTTTTGTGTGGAACATTCTAGACGTGTGGCGGCCCTACGGCTCCCGGGATGCTCTAAGAAACGGTGACATGGCCACTTCCTCTTTGGCAGCTAAAGGATTCAGGAGTGTCAGGCCCAACCTGCAAGATAAGAAATCTCCCACGCCAGTACGTTCTGCTCTGTTGTCCTCCACTCTTTGAGCTTGGTTCAACAGCTTTGTATCAGGAAGTGTTTCCTTCCACAGGAAGAGCCCATGGAAATGCTGTAGACAGGCGTCTCCCAATTTGTCATGCCGCATTGCTTAGCAGAAGCAAAGACAGACATGTCCGAACCTGTTTCTCACACAGAAGTTAAATTAGTAATGCTATCAATTACTGGTTCTCTCTGTTTGGTGTCAGGATTCTCAGAGTAGGAATGATCTGCTTTTGCCTATGATTAAGTTGAACCGAAAGAAAATCATTTCAGTGTGTTTAAGAAGTGATTGTTAAATATCCATCACCAATGGAGAGATCCTTAACTCTTTTTTGGGGGGTTTATGATGGAGCAAATTTATGATTAGCACCTAATGCATATCTATTTCTGCTCTCTCTTTTTTTGCTTGTTCGTGCAACCCCATGACCACACAGGCCTCCCCTCCTCACGGAGATCACTCTCCCCTGCATCTTGCTGACCATAATCCAGCATTGTATATCTTGTCTAATTCTCATATACAGTGTCATCATGGCCCACTGCTCAACATACACAAATCATTCTCCAGGGAAACTGTGCATGCAAACTCAGAGCGTAGTTCATGGCAGCAAAACACCGCATCTAATGCGTCTTCCGTCTCCAATGCCGCTGACTCCAAGCAGTCTCCCAGTCTTTGCACATTCCCCGGTGAGCAGGCTTCTTCTGAGGAGCCTAGCACCCATGCTTGGCCCTTGGGGCAGACCTACCCACAATCCTCAGCTAGGCAGCCAGCGATGCACACGGCCACGCTGTCCATACGCATTAACCCTCATCCTCAGGCAGAAGGCAGATACGTGCAGGCTCTGTCTCTCAGGCCTCCCACTCCACCTGAAAGGACGGACATCCCCGTTTCCAGAACACTCTTGCGTCCTCCACTGCCCCTTGCAGCCCGACAGGTGGTATTAATGGTTACATAACTCTGTTATTGTAATAACACCCATCACCATTATAGTACCATGCAGGGCTACTAATATTGTGTTATTCCCTTACTAATGGTCAGTACTTACAGTCCTCCAGGACTGGCTACTGTCTTCATCCTTTACCTTTGCAATTAACATTTTGTTATGTATTTTTTATTGTTATGAATCTACTAGGGCTACGTGGTATATTGAAATTTTTTTGTCATCGCGGTATCAACTTTCGTGATATACACATCGTCAATGGCTGCTTGAACTGCGATAACTGATATATTTGCATGTGCTATGCATTCACATGCTGCGTGACATTATATTTGATCAATTAGACGGAGCCTAATTTATCATAAAATGAAGGTTTAATACATAAAATACTGTAAAATGTACAGACACTCCCAAATTACTATTGTTCGACTTAGGATCTTACGATGACGATAGCAATACGACAATATTGTAAAAGTTTTGCACGGCAGACAAACATACAAACGTATGCCATATGATACGTAGGGACGCTGCCGGGATGTACACATCTCCCACCTTGTGAGATGCCTTAAGGAGCAGTATGCGCTGTACAACCAAAACGCAAACAAGATGCAGCACACCGCTCGCTGTGCTTATGCACGCATCATGGTCAAAGTTGAAACTCACCACTAATGTAGAGGGCCGGTACAACAATGAAACAGAGATTTTTGAAAACTGCCCTTGCTTTCTGTGCTGAACCCTGCAGCAAGCGCAGCGTTTTTTGAAAGGAAGCGCAAACCCTGCAGTGTTAGTCTGTATAGTCTACTTATTATCTGGGGTCTTAAGCAGAAAGACACTGTATACTAAAGTATTTTTAAGTTATATTGTCATTGCGACATATTGATATTGTGCAGTCCCAGATTATACGATGGTACATTTGTCAGATCCAGGCTTGGATTTCAACCTTTTCAGTCTGAATTTCATTTGTATTCATCTTCTTCTGCATAGCTACATGTGAAAGATCTGCAGAGAATTGAGAGTACAGCTTTCAGGATTTTCAGGATGCTTTTAAATCATCTTCAAAGTTCTTGTTCTCCATACTACATGCAATAAATTTTAACACTATACATACATTCATGAGGGGTGGAACAATACATTAGTATTCACTGAAATGTTGCACATATGATGAAGGCTTTATACTGAAGGAGAATAGCATTTAAGATCCTGTCATAATGAATCCACTTAATCACATAGATTCTATGATTCTATAAAAGTGCATCAAAGGCATTACTGTACTGTTACACCCCTACGATTTACTGCCATCCTGTTGTGTTTGTCTTTGGAATCGGATCACTAATAGTCCACTTTGAATCTCTAAAGAGCGTTTCCATAAGACTAATGTGCTCCCACAGTGTCACCACTCAGTCTCATCCATCGCTTTCCTCTCTGTCATCCAGTCCGAGGCTCAGCCGGTCCTCTGTCAGACCTACCCGGGACCACCACAGGCCTCACACTCTCCCCCTCGCAGGCCCAGGCCCTCCTTCGACTACACTCTCCCTAGGTCCTCTGACCTCCATCCCGCACCCCTCTCCCCTCGCCTCTTCTCCCCAGGCCCGGAGCTAACCATGGGGCTGAGTCGTTGTTCCTCCCGTACCCAGAGCGAGGCGTCTACGGCCGTGCTGGAGGAGCTGAGGGTGTGTGGACTAGAACGAGAGGGGGAATCCGAGACTCCCTCACCCACCTTCAGTCAGCTGAGCACCGTTACTGACGACACAGCGCTAAGCCCCATCACGGCTAGCACTGCTAATGTAACTATCCGCCAGCCGCTGAACACCACTCCCCCCACCTTCCTTCTTTTTCAATGCAACGATAACTATGGGCGGATTCACTCTTTTCACCGGACCTTTCTGTTTCTAGACTAGACAGCTGTATAACATGTCACTCTTTTTTTCTCTGCCATTTTAAGATATTTTGTTGTCCATAATGAAATGTTGTCCTGTTTCTACTTCTGACCTTCTACCTCTGTTTTTTTCCCATAACATCTATTTCTGTAGCTTTCCCACACTTTTCCTTTGCCCTTTCCCTCCATTTCTCATTCTGTTTGATTGCTTAGAGCCCACCCTCCATCCACTGCTCTTTCTTTCTCTCCATTCATCCACTGCTGCCCTCTTTTATCCAACATTCAAAGCTTAATCCACAGACACCAACAACCCCTGTGATTTGCATTGGCTGGTTTCACTGCCTCTGTTCTCTGGAATGTTTGTGTTGGGAACAATACTAATGATACCCCTACTCCCGATCCACGATTGCTTTCTACAGGTTGATCCACGGCTCTTTACTAACTGCCTTCCAGCTTCTGTTGTAAATGGCATTAGCGTGGAATTCTCCAAGCGACAGCTCCACATTGGCTTGATTACGTTGGGTTTGGATTTTTAAAAAATGAGATCATGATATTGATGAAACTATCTGTTAACAAAGTGTGTGTGAAATAAAGCTGTAGAAGCACATCATACCTCACCTCCTTTCTGTGAGTCTATTCTAATACTTACTAACTGTCTTTCAGATGTTGACAGTTTTCCTGATTAAAACCTTAAAACTAAATTGTGTTGTTGATGTGTTTTGTCTAAATCCCTTCACAGTGGGTTGTCTTAATCCTGCATTCTTCAGACTACAATCAACTCAGGCTTTGTTTTTTCCTTCTCTTTATGCCTACTGATGTCGTTAATTTCTCCAAAGAGTGCTTTTTTGCTTCTGCTCTTTTGATTTGATGCTTGCTTTAGACATTTATAGTTTCAGAAAAGGTCTCTGCAGTCTGACAGTATAGGGGTGATAGGCTTTCACTAATGTTTCTCTGTCCTCTCATAATCCAGGGCCAGATGACAGTAAATGGTGGCCTAGGTGTGACTACAGTCCCAAAGAGTCCACTTCAAAGACCTTTCTCCCCTTCCACATACCCACCTCTGCCTTCTCTAAGCCCAAGCATCTCAGCCATGCAGCACAGCCGAAGCACCGGTGAGCCTGAGTTCCTATTTGTGCAGTCTGTGCCGTTGTGCAGTTCTGTCTCTGCCGTACTTGGTCTGCTCATCTGCTCATTCATGAGAGAAGTTTTTGCTTGCACTACAACAGCCGTCCACCAAGGTTAAAGCTTAACAATCTTTTAAAGGGAATAAGAGATGACACCGGTTTATTGCATGTCACAATCAAAACACAATACCTGGCACAATGACTTTTCCCATGCCTTTAAACGAGCAACATTTTTATTCGGAAGTGCCAAATTCAGGGAACCACATGCGCTTAAAATAAAATAAAAAATTAATAGATTAGTATACAAAATGGCTTTAACTTAAGACAAGAAAAGATTGGGGGGGGGTTATAACATTCTTACCATTCTCCTCCACCTAATTCCGTAGTCTCAAGGCACTTGAGGCGGCGTAGCCAAAAACAACTTCCGCATCACGAGCAGCTGTGAATATCTCGGCCCTCACGCTCCTTGATAAGCCATGGATGTGACGCGCCAAGCTCTAATGCAGCGCTAATGAGTGTGAGCGCGTGGTCTCGGTGCAGCTCAGCAGCAGAGCTGGACGTCGCACACGTGACCCTGCCTCGCTCAGGCCTGGCTGCTCTCTTCTGCGCTTGCGTCTGTCGAGCTCTAATCCTGAGCCACAGCGACGGAGATTAAACGCATGTCTGAGCGAAGGAGCGCTCGGAAGCGGAGGAGGGGTCGGGATCTGGGATTAACACATCCTTGTGCACGTGTCACGGCTGTTTATTGTCCCCGAATAAGAACCTCTTTTCCTGTCTTTTCGCCCATAGCCTTTGCGCCGTATGCATCTTTGGGATTCCGAGTTGCTTTTTGGTATTTGTCCTTCTGTTGGGGAGAGTTCACAAATTTGTAATCTGTAAGGCTGCAGAATTGGAGAGCTGATCGTGGTTTCCAGTGATATGGAAGCGTTAGTTAGTGCAAACAGCATTCTTGAGCACTCTGACTACCCAACCTGACCCTGTCTTCCTCCCTCCAGCTTCTGATTCCAGCGCTCCAATCTATGTCAACGTGGGCTCACTGACTCCTGCCCGTGCTCCGGAGGACGAGAGGAGAGGAACAGTAAGCAAGGCTCCTCACTACACCGGCATTGGCCCTGTGGATGAGTCTGGAATCCCCATCGCCATCCGAACCGTAAGTGGAAAGAATTTGGCTTTGTGGATATTGGAATAAATAGATAGTATTTATTTATTTTTTAATCTTTGAACTTATTTCTTATTCAAAGAGACTAGATAGGAGTTACTTCCTAGACTATATGTGACTATATGTGTAGCTTAGTGTTTTGCAGGAGGATGCCACATTGATAAAAGACTATAATACTAAAAATAGTCACAAACAGTAGTGCATAGCTTTCACAGTCTAAATGGCTATTGTTATAAAGGAATGTACATATCTACCTCAACAATAGTTTCTTGTTACATTTTATACCTTAATTTGACAGAAAATTAGAAAAAACTTCACAGAAGCAGTGATATCACCCCTAGGAGGCTTTTATGTAACAGTACTATCTGATACCTCAGATTTGTTCAACATGCCCAAGCATGTTCCAGATTCTCCATGCCAACATGCCAACAATGATCTGTGGCACAGTCTGGTCCTTGTAATTTTCAGAATCTGAGAAATGTGTAATCTAAATCACAAGACCTAAATTATTTCTGGTAAAGGCCAAGGCCAGAAAAATATCTTTGCTATTGTTAATATACTTATTTTAATACTTTTGCTCAAGCAGTGGTTGGCCTTTTATTTTACTGCACTCAAATTATTTTTAAGGAATGTTTACTACTTTATTAAATGTATAATTCAGGTTCATTCTTTTTACTCTGTAAAATGTTTACATCAATGTCATTTAAAGAGGGGGATAATAGTTTGTCCCTAATGCTTTTTGTAGGTAATGGTCTACAGTCATGTCCTTGCCCGTGGAAATTCCAGAATTAATAGCCAATCAATCTCCACCCACGTGGGACTAACATATTGGATGCAGCAGTAAATTGCATTTTCTCACGTTGGGTTTTATTTAGCCTTGGGGAAGCAGTGGCCTGCTGAGGTCAGCATCATCGGCAGGCAGCCAGACAACAGTGTTGTATCTCTCAGCCCGACAGCGGAGCGCAGATTAAATCAGCGTTTTCATCGTTCTCTCGTCTTATCTCCACTGACATGAACACAGGGCTGGGGAGCACAGGCTCCCAACAAATTTCATGTTTAATCATCTGATGGGAAAAACTGCAGTTCTGTTTCATTTTTATCTTCAGATTGTGGACAGGCCGAAAGACTGGTACAAGACTATGTTCAAACAGATTCATGTGGTGCATAAAACAGGTAGGACAAAAATCTTTGATCTTTTGCATGATGTTTACTACTGCATCAGTAATCATATGCCATGTAAAGTCTGATTATTTCTATAAACTACATGCCTAAACAAGCAAATTATTCTACAAGTGCTTGTGTTCATTTTCCAATTGGTACCTTAGAATTTTTGATGTGTAACCCTTTTCAATCCTTTATTTTGGGTGTTCTTCAAGTTCTATTTTAAAGAACTGTGGACAACACGCTACTTAATCTCAATATGGCTTTAGATGAAGCTTAGTAAGAGGAACATGCGTTCATATGGCAACCCCACAAGGAAAGAGTTGCTGTTCATAGGCAGCTAAATTGACAAGCTTTGAATAAGGAGTGACAATAAAAGAGCTTTATTCAGTAGACTGTGGATTAGAGATGCATCATTACTGGAACCTTGCTGTGCAAACTTAGCACTATGTTGTTAGTGTTGCTGTGAAGATTACAGGGGTCGAGGGGTCATTCACACTGGACAGAAATGACACCTGATCTCCTCCTTGGACTCATTATACACTTAAAATTATCTTCTGTTTTAAGCCTCTGCCTTCCTTCCTACGAGGGTTTGTGTAATTTTACTTTTTGCTCTTTTTCGCAGAGTTTGACAATTCTGGGCCCCCTAAAGCTTCTAATCCTGCTACGAATGCTGGTATGTCTGAATGGCAAATCCATATAATTACATAATTATCATAAATATTGATTATTTGCTAAGCCTTAGGAACAGGGGGTCAGTGTAATGCAAGATGGACAGGCTGAATGACATGAGTTTTTATAGTACTGTGGATTTGCAGTAGGATTTGTAAAAGATTTATAAGTACGTACAGCTTAATAGATCTTGTTCCTTGTTTTTTCCATTTACAGAGAATCGTGGCTCATCAAATGCTGTCCAGGCCCACCCTGCGCCTAAGAGCAACACATACAGACCCATCACTAAGAGCGTCTCCGATAACGGCACATGTGGCTTCAGAGCACCAAGTTCCTCTACCCTTCCCACCTCATTGTCAGCTCAGCCCAGAGTCCATGACACACACCCAGGCAATAGCAGCACACCAGACATGTGAGATCTAGACTCCTGAACTTACATTTTGCTGCAGCAGATAATTTTTTATTTGTATGATGTAATTTGGAGCCAAGTGTATAATTGCACCAGTGGGCCTTTCCATTTATTCACAGCTATTTTTCTCACAATGAGATTTTTATTGCTTCTCTTTTGCTATTAGGAATGATTGGGGTCCTCCAGATAGGAAAGTGGACACACGCAAATACAGAGCAGAGCCCAGGAGTATCTTTGATTACGAACCAGGAAAGTCTTCCATCCTGGATCAGGAGAGAGCAGTAAGTGCTTTATGAGCTTTCAGTTCTTCCTTCTACAGCATTTATAAAGAGGCGCTTTTTATTGCTAAGAGATCAAGCAACGTCATTATCAACACGCCTCAAGCAGAACAGCAGGCATCATTAGGCAAAATCAATGAGTCATCCAAAGGTGTCAGGATTGCCAGCAGCTGCAAGATCTGTCGATGTTACACTGATCAAAGCTGCAACTTGTTCTACATGCAATTTAAATGGCTGGCTGGTCTGCATTATGAATGAATTTTTCTTTTAATGAATCATTAAAGAATGCATTGATTTTGGTTTAAATGAGTTCAGCCTCAAAATAAAGAGATTTCTGTGTTTGTTAGATTGGTTAGACTGACATATTTCAGTGCTTTAGCACATTTACAGTTACTAAAAGCTGAAAATATTTTTAGGAATAGTTCGTCTTTCTGATTTGGTGAAATGGCGTTATACTGTTCTCTGCTGGATGGTAACAGGTACTGCAGTTTTATGATAAAAAATTCAGTACGTTTTATGATAGAAATTCACAGTCCGTGTGCACACACATTGTAATCCTTAACACATTAACTATTTCCCAGATCCCTTTTTTCATTTCATAGTTTCAGCCATATTCCATTTGAATGCCTGCATTTCTATGGACATGATTTTCTCCTTTTCATTCCTACCTTTCTTCTCATCCTTCTCTGTTCTGCCCACTCCTGTCCGTTCTACGAACCAGAAGAGTAACTTAAGTCCAGATGAGTTAGATTTAGAGAATGAACCTTGGTATAAGTTCTTTGCTGAACTGGAGTTTGGACGGCCGGTAAGTGGGGCGTAAGTGTTGGGTTTGGTGCTGCTGGCATGGCGCTTGTGGTTGGTGTGAAGGTCTTTAGCTCAGGCTTCCACATTAGCGGCCTTGCTGTTTATGGTGTGTCATGGAAGGGCCGGTGGGAATGAGCAGAAACGCTAAAGGAAATGCAAACTGATCTCCCTGTTAAAAAAGACCAACATATAACTAGCTAGTTCCTGAAGCTTTTTTGTCACAGTTGCTGGTTTGCTGGTCAAGACCAAATATATAGATCATATTTTAAGCTGGTTTGCAAAAATAGTTGGGTACTGACAAAAGAGAACACAGCTTAAGATGATCTGAAGTAAAATCTTCTTGAACTTGCTTAAACTTGTGACCAGCTAAAACAACTTGCTGGATTTGGTTAGATTTTTCTGCAGGCCTGTTCTGCTCATTCCTTCTGTCATTTTGGCCCCATAACATTGTGTAATCGAGTGTTCGCGTTCTTCACATATCTAACTCTGCAGTCTAAGAACCAAGTAAGGCGTGTGATGGGTTTGATTTTTGACAGCACTTGCATGATCACTCTCGGCTTTGGTGTGAATGTGAAGTTTAGCTGTACATGTGTAAAAGTTGTCTTGAAAATTGGTTTGTGGTTTCTGTGAAGTGGCGCAAAGTGTATGCCGTTTTTCAGTGGCATGCCGTGTAGTGATTCTTTTACAGTCAGGTAACTACTTCCTCCTTCTTCTCCTGTCATATTTCTGGCTCTGCCGCTCCAACTCCTACACCTGCTCTCTTCTTGCTCTGGGTCAAGCCTCCTAAAAAACATCTGGATTACAGTCCAGAGAGCATACGGCGATTTCACCCTGAGGTAATGAGTGAATTGGGAAGAGAAGGGAGGGAGGGAGGGAGGGAGGAAATGAGGGAAAGAGTGAGGAAGATGGTGAATATCAGGGACTGAGGGAGCCAGTGACAAAGATGTGTGTGTGTGTGTGTGTGTGACGGATTGTATGAGAGGATGAAAGTGGTACGGTACAGTAAAAGAGAAACGCAGTTCTAGACATCGGTTAATACTTTATCTCATTAATACAATCTCATTACCCATCTCTCGTTCACAGCTTGCAAACCATCTTTCTGTTTGATCAGAAGCTTCTTATCTACATCATTCGTTTGCATTAGTGTACTGCACTGCTTATCTCAACTACAAATCGTATCTCTATAACGTTGCCTCTGGGACAGCTTCCAACTGTCAGCCCACTAATATCACTCCATTTAAAGCAAGCTAATCTGTGGACACGTTTCCTACAGTATCAAATGACAAACATTACACTCACGTTTTTCCTGGGAGGGGGTGAAATCAGCCTGCTGACATCTTTGACAGATTGTCTGCTCTTTTGTTAAGATTGGTTTGGTCATTGGAATCTGTGGCCTGGGGAAAATGTTTTGTCCAGCAAATTAAGTTTTATCAAATTAGCTAGTTAGTGAGGGTTATGCTGTGTTTCAGAAATTCAGGATGGTCTTTGCACCATTCTGTTTTGAAACCTTACTTAGTGTCCTACCAGCAATTTACCACTAAATAATCTTCAGTCAATTCTGATCTATATTTGATTGTAAGACAGAAGGTAAAAAACTGTGGTTATGTCATCGTTAAACTCAGCTAATTGAGGCTACAGAGCCATTGTTGGACATGATGCCAGTCACTATGGAAGTTATGTTTGGCGGAGTGCAACAAAGCCATACAGAGAGCTGCCTAAAATTGCTGAGGGGCTTTTGGAGCCCCTATTAAGAGTCCACTCGCGAGGACGCCGTCATTTAGGCCTGGATTTATGCTGACTAGCCACAAATGTGTCGGAGCAAGCGGACATTCCTGGCACCTCATGGAGGCTACATTTAAAGCCTGTTTAAAAAAAAAGGTGGGTGTGTCTTGCTGCTCAGGAGCCCTACTGCAGACGAGCCTCCTCTGGGCATCAGTAGAAGGAAAAATGATTATCTACTTCAGCCATGCATACAGGGAGTTCCCAGCTTTGTTTGACATTGAAACTCTTGTAAGTGAGCCACTGCATCAGGCTGATCTGAGAGAGGCTGTTCTGTTTTTTGAAATGGAAAACGTTTCATATCAGCGATCTGAATTAACATGATTTTTTGGAAGTTGTCTGGTCAGATTAATTTAGAGAATTATTGAGCCCCCTGGACAACACAACCACTGGAATCACTGTGTTTCATCGTATCTGTTTCAGGTTTCCCTTTACCAGCACACAGCAGACAGGAGTCTTGAACGACCCTCAAGGTAGGTGACTTTTCAATGGAAATAGCAACTGTTACAGTCAGATAGACTGATAATTGTTTCTGTTTTAGAGGAGTAGATTTAGAGGAATGTTATGTTAGCAATTTTCTAATTAATCACAACTCTTATGAGGGTCATTCAGCTGCCGCATGCAGAGAGGTGTGAAGAGGTAGGACAACTGAAAAAGCCTTGTCCTTGTGTGTTGTTAGGAAGCCATAAATCAGTGCATTCCCTGACCTTTCTTTCTGACACTGCAGCAGCCTGCCATCACCTCGGGGTCAGGGTCCAATGACCTCCATTAACATTATGTCCCCACCTCCTGTCAAAAAATGGACACTCAGTTTGCTCTACATGCATTTTGTCAAGGATGTAATTAGTGACTTATGTGTAGCTGTAGTCATGATTGTTTCCCCTGTTGTTATCTCAGCGATCAGTATTTGGGATGCACCAACTTTATCTACCAATGCTCACCATCAGTTGATACACATTTCAGTTGAAAACAATCTTGCATTGATTAATTTCCTTTTAAAGAAGTAACTTTTTGCTTTTTACTAATTCAGTGTTAAAATGTCTATTATTGTTAAATTGAATGTAACTTTTAACTATTTTATTGAGCCTATTTTCAAGTTATCAACTTACTAACTTTCACGGAGACCAGCAATTTTCTTAGTAGTACATACCTATTTATTATATATACTGCATACAGACTTCATTGCTCTATCCAATCCCTCTCTCACCGCTCCCAGCTCTGCCAGTGACAGCAGGAAAAGGCGGAAATCAGAACCTGCTACTGCACAGCCCAGGCCTCAGAGCAGCCAGAGCTCTATCCAGAGCATTGTCACACCAGCCGAACCTCTCACTGCACACCCGTCTGAGCCACCTAGGAGCAGCATCACCCAGAGAAAACCGTTTTCTAGCACCTACTCAACTTCATCTTCGCCGTCCAGGTCAAAAGGTGGGCATCACAGGCATGGTCTTATCTCTTCATTTGCTCAGAAGAAACGCAAGCACCAGGCAAAAGTCCAGGGTTTTCATCTTCGTCTCATCTTGTCACATCTGCATTGCAAGGACTGAATATTAAGAAGGCTTCTTTGGAATGAATAAGTCCTATGAATTATTTATTGTTTACAGTCTAGACTCAGTGCAAGATAGTGTTTCGATTGCTTCTGATGTATTCAACTGTGTTTGCTCCTGGGGATGTCTAACCTCTTTTCCGTTTTCTCCTGGGATGTAATAAAAAGTGTATACATAGTTTTCTTGTCCAAAAGTCACTGGAATGTTAATGTCTCTTCATGTCTTTCTCTTGTCACGCTGCCCATGGTGGATATGTAAGGTGGGAATATTAGCATAATGCATTCACCACACTTAAATGGTCTGAACCATGATACCTCACATGACCCAGTAACCATATATCAGAATGAGGACCAAAAAGAGGACAGCTTTATTGTAATTCCATCGGGCTCAGAGGATCTAAAGAATGGTTGGCATGCAGAACCAGGGTGCTCAGAGATCTGGCTAAGCACAGAAGAACCCTCTCCTAAGCTTAAATCCTGGAGCTGTGATGATCTCCTGTCTGAGAACCAGGGGAAAGGGATGAGAGAAAGAAATCGCTCTGAAAGCACTGGCTCACTTATACATAAAGAAGAAGCAGAAGTATCTCCTCAGGGCAACAGTCAGAGTTTAGACAATCCTAGAGATCATGGGAGACACCGCTCAGCCCATGATACACCTGGTTTCCTTAAACTGTATAAGAAGATGCATCACATCAATCGGCAGGAGCTGATCAATTCAGAGGTCATCTGCTCTGTCAAATCCAGGATTCATAGGTATGAGAGTGAGCAACACAAGGAACATCAATTGGGAACCAACGGCTGTGGTAGTGAGGTACCCCAGGACATGGTACCCAATAGGATTTCAGAATTTGAGAGTTTGATCCAGAAGTCTAAATCTATGCCAGATCTAGGAAGTGAGAGCCAGTCCAGGGGCCCCTCAAGGAGGAGCAGCAGTCCAAACCACAGCTACTCTATTGAATCCTTGCAGGATGAAGAACCACAAGCAAGGAACCCTCCTGAAGGTCGGCCTCAGTACCCTAGAATCAGCACACATGTGCCAGTCCACGTTCAAGTGACCAGTGACCACAGGCAACACTCCATCCTACAGCAAGACAATGGCTTGGACAATGACCGCGATGCTGTCATGTCTGATCTCAGCGACTTTATCCAGCTTGAGGGCTCCTCCTTCTGCAGCGAGACAGACTTTGACCACTGTTCCTTTGCTTCTTCTGAGAGCTTCTGTGGATCAGGCCTTCACAGGCATTACCACAGGCAGCTGGTAGGCTCCTGCAAAGGCAGATGTCCAGCCTCCTACACACGCTTCACAACCATGATCAGACATGAGAGGGCAAAGCAAAACCAAAAGCAGCAGCTTTGTGTGGAGGACTCAGAGGCAGGCCTCAGCAAACTTGCCTTCCTAGTCAGTCCAGTGCCTTTTCGGCAAAAGAAGAACTCTTTTCTTAGGCACAACCATGTGCCAAAATCCAGGACTTGCATGTATGAAGCTCTGGACTCTGCCCTGAAGGACATCTATGAACACATTTGTGCAGAGAAGCGCAGGGGAAGCCTTCCGGACAACAGCATCCTCCACAGGCTTTTGGCAGAGCTGCTTCCTGACCTCCCTGAGAGAGACTCCTCTCTAGGGAACTCCAGCCCTGTGCCCCAGCCTCACTCTTACCACTCTCAGCCTGATGGCATGTGCTGTCAAGACTGTTACCTGCCAGAGTGCTCCAGCCTAGCCAACGGTGCCTCTTCCCACTACATGGACAGCAACAACAACCACAGAAACCACGACCTTCACCACTGCTGTCAAGGTGGACGTCAGTCTCATTTGTCCCCAACTTCCCTGCTGTCCCCTGTTGTGTTTGAGTTCCATGGTTCTCCAACCACCCTCCATGCCCGCCACTGCCACCTGTGTTTGTGAATGTGCTTAAGTAGAGGGATTTATATTTTTCATTGAAAAAATGCCATCAAAGCATGCTTCACTCCCACATTATTCTGTTGTTGCTTCATCCAGGTTGATCCTCCTGTTCATGTGTTGCCATTTTTTGTGTTTCATTACTTTGCATAACCATATATTAGCTACTGAACACAAAACATTCACAGAACCCTGTATGTTTGTGGGTCTCCCCTGAAAGAGATGGACTCCGAAAGTTTCTGTTCACAGAAATAGCTGTGAACAGATGACTTGAGCAGCTGAAGCACGAGGTCTAAAAACAGGTTCAGGATTTTGGCCTGGGAGGAGAGTAGATTCCTCTCTTTCAAATTTTAATGCTGTATACTGTACTACATCTGAGTGGGGGGCCTAATGACATGCAGTAGTATGTCTTTTATTTATAACAACTCACAATACAGCTTTGCAATTTAAATGCCTTTAAATAGACACTCGGGATATGTCCATATCCTGATAATTGAAGCTCTGTTGACTTTTGCATGGAGCCAAAAGCTCTCCTGAACAAAGTGTCATGCAGACATTTGGCACTGGGAAAATCCTCACAATGTAGAGCTGTAATATAAATACATTTGTTCCGTGGAGAGGATCTTGTCCCAGTGCTAGAGTATAAATCTCTCTAAGATAATCAGCCGAAGTTATTTAAACAGTTTATAGAGATGTTGGCATGAAAGCAAATCAGGGTTACCTCTTTACTTTTTGGTGTATTCTTTTATTTTTCTTGATTTAAGCATTATTGCTTGAGAATGAGCTTGACCTCACAATGGAATACCTGCTGCATGTGGTAGTAGTAAATATTTTGTTTAGATAAACCACATACTTTCTTCTTAATATTTGCTGTTCTCATCTTTCTAGATCAAGACACACCTAAAAGTTATACTTACCCTCACGTGGGCCAGCACACTGCACAGAACAGGAGACCAGAGTTCAGAGAGGTCAGTACATGGATTGTTTTGCTCATTCAAATGTTTTTTAAAAAGGACATCATTGTAAATGGGACATCATGTAGGGACTTTGATTGCTGTGTTTTGCTTGTCTTACAGAAACTGCCAGCGAGGGCAACATATGACTTCAAGGCTTTGACAGCAAAGTAAGTTTTCTTCACTTTACTTAATTAATTTCCAATCATTTTGCTGTTTGCACATTTCAGCAATTTTAGCCATTTGTAAAGTGCACTACCGTGTCAAATCTTTGCTGCATAAACTAAAATGTTGAACATAATTTTGGCAGAGAATTGTCATTCAAGAAAGGAGACACTCTGTACATCACAAGACAGGTAGACAGTAACTGGTATGAAGGAGAACACCATGGGAAAGTGGGCATCTTCCCCATCTCGTATGTGGAGGTTTGTGATGCATGTTTGCTGTTTATATTTTCTCATTTCCATTTTTCCTCCAATGTTTTACCCTATTCCTTTAACATGGATGTTTTTGTCGCCAGAAAATCTCTCCATCAGAGAGGGTCCAGCCCATGAGGCCCCCTCCCCCAGCGCAGAGCAGAGAGCTTGGAGAAGCAGTGGCTCGCTACAACTTTAATGCAGACACTAATGTGGAGCTTTCATTAAGAAAGGCAAGACTCCACCCCTTCTTGACAAAACAACAGATAAGCTAACAGAGATTGACATGATAAGTTGTGTTTATTGATTATGTACTGTGCTGACCTCCAGGGTGAGCGGGTCATGCTACTGCGACAGGTGGACCAGAACTGGTATGAGGGTAGAATCCCAGACACAAATAAAAAGGGCATCTTTCCAGTATCCTACGTGGAAATCGTCAAGAAATCCCCTGTAAAAAGTCCTGGCCAGCCTCCCGGAGTCTCTATGCCACATAGCCACTCCAGTGACCGAGTGCACAGCAGGGTATGTCCTCACCAGCAATCTCATTGCAGAACATGTCAGTCACAAGCTTTAACCACACCAGGGGTTTGTGGACAGACTTGCAGCAAGGACTCTGAGTCATATTGGGCCCTCTGACAGTATTCAACTTTGAATCAAGTCACACTGTACACTCAGATGTGCGAACACACAATCAGGTATGAAACGTTACACAATAATATTTGTCAAACACTGGAGCAGGTCACAAAGCTTTTCAGAGCCTTTTTAATGAGAATGACAGGATTAATGCAGGCACAGAGTTACCTCCCTGCTTTTTTATGGTTGAGATTAATTATGCCTCTTTTGGCCAATGACCAGGGTACTTGAGTACAGCACCCTTGTCATCTGTGGATTAGCTGTGCCTTAGCTCCATGTTAGTTCAGATTAAGTGCCCTTGAAATGTAATTCCATCCGCAGCACACAGACTAGTGGCAGCTTGATCTGCTGCTCACATGGCTTCAGTTCAAGCAGGTCTGGCTTAGATCAGATTAGTTACCTCGACATGCCAGTCGTTAGCTCAGGCTAATTACCACATGGAAAAAGTTAGATGTGATCGTGGTTGGCTTGCACTCTTCTCTCACTGTCTTTTAAAGCAGGTAAAGGAATTGACAGAGTAGAACAACATACAGATTTGTTATTTTAAATGACCCTTTTAGTACCTCTAACCAGATATTCATTTAAGATATAATTGTTTAATAGTTATATGTGTGAACCACTTTTTTTGCCACACAAGCTAAATTATTTCAAAATTCCTTTACCATCCTAACATCTTTTAGCACAGCCATCAGAATGCTTTCATGTTCTTGCCAAGCTTTTAAAAGGCACTGTGATACTTATGGAAGTCTGCCCTGGAGGCCTGAAATAGTTGGCAGTAAAGATGCTATAGGGATTCTCCACAGTGAGTGCAGCAGTTGCCCTTTAATAAACCATACCACTGCACTTGTGCATTGTTAACCTTCACAACCCATAGTCTGGTTGTCCCTGTTTATACACTCTTTTTTAGGATATAGTGACATTTTAAATATTTATAGGGACCTTGTGCCTATATTCATTATTACATTTTTAAGAAAATCTACACTATAGTATGGTTGGGGAAAAGCATACCACAGTGAAATATTATGCAGTGAAGATCTGCAAATGACGACGTGTAATTTTCGCCAGTCAAATGTACTGCTGAAGTCCATCTGGAGACCTTTGGAAATTGCAATTTGTCATCTTAGCATCCATGCCAGTGGAAATTAGCAATAGCTAGTGAAAATTAGTGCTACCTTATACCTATTTTATGTGTAGACAATACAGTACATAAATCTGTACAGTCCTACACCTAGTCTACTGTTTTGACCTTGAACAATTTAGCAGTTACACTGACATCGTAGCGCCATCTACCACCTTGTGTGAAATCTCTCACTCCCTCCTCTTTACCTCCAGTTTCCTTTCCTCACTTCACTGCCTTTTCTCTTTCTGCTTCTCTTTCCTAAGCCTTCACCCACACGCTCCGCTCTTGGCTCAAACTCCTCCACCCCCCGCCAGCACGCCTCCCCCCTCCTCCCCAGCTCCCAGAGAGCAGCTCACCTGCAGGCGGTGACGGGCGAGTGGTTCGCTCTCACCATGGGCCTGTCTCCCTCGGACACGCCTGCCCCCACACCTCCCCCCTTACCCTCTAACTTCCAGCCTGACTATGAGAGCCTGGACCTGCTAGTCACGCCCACCTCCACGCAGGGCCTCTCTCCGGCTATCTCACCCCGCAACATCACTCCTGCACTCAAAGAGGGCCACTTCATTCCCATAAGCTCCCCGAAGTCTTACGCGTCCCCGGACCCCAGCCTGTCCCCCCAACCGTACATCAGCTCCTTCACCCCCTCTCCTGTCTCACCCACTTTCGACTCCAGCCCCAGGTCTGGCAGCGTCATAGAGGTGTTTGCGAAGTCTGAAGTCTCCTTTGACAAAAAGCGAGACAGTAGAGATAGTTGTGACTTACCCAAATCTCACAGCCTCGTTGACAGCCTGGTGGTATTTGAGCCACATGAACACCCCTCGTCCAGTAATTTTGTCCTATCCTCACAAGATCCTGAGGATGATGTGTGTGAAGAGCTTGTGTCCATCATCCAAGCCAGCCAATCAAAGAGTTCAGATGTGGAAGATGTGGGGTTTTATAGGCAAGCGCCTACTGTGACAGAGGAACTACCCAAACTGTTCATTGAAGAAGATCCAAGTGAAGTCAACAGGGCTTACTCAGACCCCCCGCCATCAAATACCTTTACCCCAGTCCGCCCAGTCCATAGTGAGATGTCAGAACTTGAGGTAGCGCTTGGTTTGGTTTGGGCATGTCTACTAATAACGCAAGGACAGTCTTCACTAACTGTTTGAAATGCATATATAAACATGTATACTGCTTGCATGCATTGAAACTCGTGTGTGAATACAGCGACTTTAAATGTGTATTTCCCCTAAACATGGCAACACTAGTCTGCCAGAGTCCTTCAGTTCTCATTTCTTGCTCTTTAGGCTGAAGTTCCCCAGAGTGCCACTGTGTGTCCCTCGCCCCCCTTCTCCCAGACACCTCTGATGACCACTCCCCCTGCTTCGCCCAAACTTTCACCCCCTTCCCCACGCTCCACCCCTCCTCTCCCTGGGGTCTCACACTCCCCTCCTCCCTCCTCCAAACAGCTTCGCTCACCTAAAGTCAAGGTAAAGAACCGCATGACAGCAGCCATGTGGTGTGCATTGCAACTTACAGGTCTGCATACTCTCATGCCCATAGTTTATACACTAACAAACACAGATTAATCTGTTTCCTAAAAACTCCACGCTTCCGTACTTTTTACTATTAAATTTTACTGCTTTTAAAAATGTTCTTCAATCTTAGTTTGGCATACTACTATAATCCTTATCAGTGTTTGGAGTGACGGGTTACAAAAGTAATGCAATTACAGTCATTTATTATTTTTTGTTGTAACGCAGTAATGTAAGGCATTACTACAAAATTTTCAGTAATATTATACTTGTTACATACTGTATTTCAGTAACAACACACTTTAGAACCGATATTTAGTGCTGTTTTGTTTGTATAAAAAAATCAACACAGTGAGACCGTTGGGACAAGGGAAAATTACAGTCCTACTGACTCTGTCTACAGTTATGCTATCGCCCTCCACTGGATGTAGCATGAACTGCAGTCAACTACATTTTAGCATTTTAAAACGTCAAGTCCTACATCTGCAGTTATTTCGGTGAAAGTTACTCAAAAGTAATGCAGGAGTTGCGCTGAAATGCAGAGACAGTAATATTGTAATGTGTGACAAATTACTTTTAACAGTACCTACTAATCTATAATGTTTTACATTTTGGAAGTGACTTGCTCAACACAGATCCGTATGTGCCATTTTGTGTAGTCAAAATGAGTTTATTGTTTGCATGCTAAACCAGGATCAGTCACTGTTGACCATCATATTACTATACAGTATATAGTTTCTTTTTTTGAGCCCTGAATTTCATTGTTATAATCTTACATGCTATTGACAGGTCATGCAATCAGTGTTCACAGGAATTGAGTCAACCAAACCATTGATGCGTGATGTGCGATTCTGAATGCAACCCCTGACAGAGGCCTCTTTTGGTTCTGGTTCTAGCAGCCTGTGTTAAGGCGTGATGTTGTGGTTGTGGGTAAGCCCCCCCGTAGCCCCGTGATGTCTCGGAGGTCCTGCGGATCGCCTGTTAGAGGGCAAAACTATTCTCCATCTCATAGGGTAGGGGATTGTGTGCAGCTTGTGTGGCGTTAGAATAAGGACCTAAGAGAAACAACCCAAACCCATGCTGGTATTTGTCATTTCAGACAATATACAGACATGGTAGCTATGACAAGTAACGCATCGAACCTGCTTTTTGTGTGCATAAACTTAACATTGACAGGGATTCATTTTTAAGTAGTGCTGTGCGATATGATATATATCAGAAGACTACATAAGAATCTGTCATTTCATATTACACTCATTTATTTTGTGGTGTTGCAAAACACAATGTTTACAGCAATATTTTTCATCTTTACATTTTTAGCATTTAGCACATGTTATCCAGACCGACTTCCATTTCCTAATTACAGGGACAGTCCCCCCTGTAGCAACTTAAGAGTCTTGCTCAGGGACCCAGTGATGGAAGTGCTGGAGGAAGGATTCGAACCAACAACCTTTTGGTCCAGAGGCAACCACTAGACCATCTCCACCTCATCATCATTTGAATGGGGGTTTGAAGTGTTACACATCGGCATATGAATGCAGGCAGAGATGGCGGGTGAAACAAGGCTTTGTTGACAGCCGCCTCCACTGTAACATCTACTGGCCACTTTGGCTATTGCAACTTGGCGGACTGACTCCTAAAGGAGCAGAAAAACTTCAAACTACTTGTTTTCCTGCTGTGCTATGCCAGACTATTGATACACATTTGAGAAATCACAGTTTCAGTACCAAAGAAACAACAGCTTTCAGTTGATCAGAGACAGAAAATTGGCAAGTGTCTATCAATAAATATAGTGTTTCCTGTTGTCTTGGATATGAGATTTTGGTCCTATCGCACAGCCCTATTTTTAAGTCTTGGTCACTGCCCTAAACTTTGCCTCCAAGCATGACAAGCATTGCTGTTGACGTGAAGATTTTTTTATACTTGGATAGTGTAGCTCAGAGTGCTTCAGTAGCAGAGTGTTCATAATGTTAGTGTAATGGGCAGTGTGACAGTAACAGATGTTTTTAGAGCAATGCATTCACACATTATGAAGGTTTGCAAAAAGTTGCAGTGTAAACGAGGCTACAACGTTGTGCTCCTTGTCACTATAGCGCATGCTGTAGGTGTGTGTGTGTGTACATGGAATTTATTGCATGATCACCAGGTGGCTGTGTGGGTCAGTTACGTCACTTTGCAGCAGTCTGCTAGTGTGTGACCTGAATGTGTCTGTGCATAATAAATACGTTCTTGGCTGAATTGCTGAGACTTGCATAAGAGCCTTTTCTGCAGTTGGGAATGCACCCAGTTTGGAGTGGTTGGGCTGTATGGAGTGCTTGTAGGAATGTCCAACCATCTTTCCTGTGCTCACAGCTTAAACAAGGTGCACTCCCCAGAGCTAGACACGCGGCCTATTCCCCAAAAGTCCTTCCAGACAAGGGGAGTACAGTCCTCCTTTTTGGGAAACAAAGCGTTTTTTTACTGCTTCCAAGTCCTTCAATCAGATAATACAGAGAGATGCCTGGGAAAAAATACTACAGTCTGTGTATGGGCTTAGAAACTGTTTATAGCCCGTGGTAAGCCTCGATCTAATGTGTGTTTGAGCTGTCAGTCCTGGACTGAAGCCTTCACATACTACTTTTGTTCTAATACGACAGCAAGTTCAGGTACACATTTGATCCAGGACAGACCTGTAGCAGCACAGTAAACTTTCTTTTTAAAAAGAAGAGATAATTAAGATAATCGTTTTTAACGAAAGACAACTACAACTATGTTTTTATCAGTCATGTTTGTCTTTTCTTTTCTTTCAGTCTCAGCGGCCAGGGTACGCACAAGACCCCTTGCAAGGTGGTGGGGAGCCGTGAGTATCTAACATCTATCATATCACAACCACCAAACACTGTATAAAGACATGACAAAAATGGATATTCAAATTAGTTCAGATCCACTCATTTGCTCCATCTTCTGTTCTTTCTTTTATCTCTCCCTCAGAAATCCACTGATATTATTACTTGTGTAAATTGAAAATACAGCCCTTTTATCCTTCTATTGTTTCTTAGAACACCCCTATTTCACCTCATATATATACTTGTCTCTCATCAAGCCATTTCTACCATTTTTAAGCTACAGCCAACATGCTTCATAGGCAGAAGTTACGGACTTAACTAGGGATGAACAATTTGAAAATTACCACCCGATGCCAATATTCAATATTTTTCATGCTTACAGTTAGGTCCATAAATATTTGGACAGAGACAACTTTGTTCTAATTTTGGTTCTGTACATTACCACAATGAATTTTAACAGATTGCATAAAAATGTGAGAACTAAAGCATTTTTTTCACACAATCCCTTCATTTCAGGGACTCGAAAGTAGTTGGACAAATTAAATAACTAAAAATAATATGTTCATTTTTAATACTTGGTTGAAAACGCTTTGCTGACAGTGACAGCCTGGAGTCTTGAACTCACCATCACCATCATGGACATCACCAGATGCTTCCTCCTTTTTAATGCTCTGCCAGGCCTTTACTGCAGCGGCTTCCAGTTGCTGTTTGTTGGCCTTTCTGTCCAAAGTTTAGTCTTCAACAAGTTTAAATGCATGCTCAGTTGGGTTAAGATCAGGTGACTGACTTGGCCGTTCAAGAATATTCCACTTCTTTGCTTTAATAAACTCCTTGGTTGCTTTGGCTGCATGTTTTGGGTCATTGTCCATCTGTATTATGAAACGCTGCCCAATCAATTTGACTGCATTTAGCTGGATTTGAGTAGACAGTATGTCTCTGAACACCTCAGAATTCACTTGGCTGCTTCTGTCCTGAGTCAATAAACAACTAGTGCCCCAGTGGATCATGAGCTGCTCCGCGCCTTCTCCATACTTTTTTCTTGCCATCATTCTGGTAGAGGTTGATCTTGGTTTCATCTGTCCAAAGAATGTTTTTCCAGAACTGTGCTGGCTTTTCTAGATGTTTTTTTTAGCAAAGTCCAATCTAGCCTTTCTATTCTTGAGGCTTATGAATGGCTTGCACTTTGCAGTGCACTCTCTGTATTTACTTTTATGCAGTCGTCTCTTTATGGTAGACTTGGATATTGATACGGCTACCTCCTGGAGAGTTTTGTTCACTTGGTTGGCTGTTGTGAAGGGGTTTCTCTTCACCATGGAAATGACTCTGCGATCATCCACCGTGAACGTCCAGGTCTTTTTGCGTTGCTGAGTTCACCAGTGCTTTCTTTCTTTCTTTCTTTCTTTCTCAGGATGTACCAAACTGCAGATTTTGCCACTCCTAACATGGTAGCAATTTTTCAGATGGGTTTTTTCTGTTTTCGCAGCTTAAGGATGGCTTGTTTCACCTGCAGGCAGGGCTCCTTTGACCGCATGTTGTCTGTTCACAGCAAAATCCTCCACTTGCATGCACCACACCTCAAATCAACTCCACGCCTTTTATCTGCTTAATTGCTAATGACATAACGAAGCGAATTGCCCACACCTGCCCATGAAATAGCCTTTGAGTCAATTGCCTAATTACTTTTGGTCCCTTTATAAAGAGGGTGGCACATGTTAAGGAGCTGAAACTCCTAAACCCTTCATCCAATTTGAATGTGGATACCGTCAAATGAAAGCTGAGAGTCTACACATTATGTCCATGTCCATAATATAACTATAATTGGAATGTTTCAGTAAACAGGTACAAAAAAAACTTGTCAGTGTCCAAATATTTATGGACCTAACTGTATATCTGCCGATGCTGATATTGATAAATGAGGAAGGCAGGCGCTAGCATAGACCGAATCGAGCATGTAAAGACAAAGATATACTTAATTTTGATATTTCTAACAGAGCACCAAGTCAAGCAAGTGTGAAAGCAGAGCAGAACACTTCAACATTTTAAGAAAAGTCACTTCCAGTCAAATAGGTCATGTTTGACTCTCTGTGTGCAGTAACTAGTGTGTAGGGAGCCGTTAAGCTACAAACCTGACAGGTTCCTGAAATGCATACCTACCATACTATTAAGTGCACTAGTACAACAAATGCGTCATCCAATATCGGCCGATTCCGACATGATTCCGATATTATCATTCATTTCTAGAATTCACATATTGTCTTTGCTCCACCTTATTATTAACTTGCTTAACTGTATGGATTATGATGTCACAGGTTTCAAGCTGTGTATAATTATATGCCACGCAATGAGGACGAGCTGGAACTGAAGGAGGGAGATGTCATTGATGTGATGGAGAAATGTGACGATGGCTGGTTTGTGGGTAAGTGCTGCACTCTGTCTCCTCCTGAAACACCATGGTGGCGGATGAGGTCTTTTCCCCACTAGATGGCACTTGAGACTGAGGGAAAAATATCTGCTGTCTTTTGTAACCATTTTGTAGAAACGTCCAGACTTTTTAAGTGTAATTTTCTACTAACCGAAACAATGAATAATGAATGGTTTTGGATGCTTTTAGGAACGTCCAGGCGCAGCAAGTTTTTTGGAACCTTTCCTGGGAACTACGTAAAGCGCATGTAAGATGAGGGATGTGAGCGCTCCCTGTTTGGTTCTACACAAGTCTGCTTGCCCCACTGTCACAGTGCAGATGGAGAACTCCACCATTCTGTCAAGTGAAACAAACTCTCCCCTTTATTGCATGGCACACGGAGATTAGACTTGTTCTTAGAGCAGATGACTACACCTCATTCAATGATTTGTTCAAGACTTGGATTACTCGACTCTGAAGCAATTACATACAACAGTACTGCTGCAAAGACTCCAAAAGATGGCTGTTTTGGTTGCCTATATTTTTAACATTATATTTCATTAAATACAGTACAATCCTTGTCTGCCTTTTAGTAAAATTGAAGAATTTTAAAGTGAAGAAGTAACCAAGTGCCCTATTTATGATTTTATTTATTGGGAGGCATAGGTTTTCTCTTGGTTTAGGGTACAGTAAAGGGGTGCACTGTTAAAAAAAATTGTAGCAAATGAAAACATCTTGAATTTAGCAAATCTCAGTATGAGACAAAAATAAACAATTATTTAAATTCAAGATGGTTTCATTAGAACTACAACTCTCTTTTACAACTCGCAATTTGATAACCAGTGTTTAGGAATGTTCTGTTGTTTCCAGGAAAAGGACATGCCCTCGCAAATCTGGTGTTTTCTGATCTTATCTAGATCTAGACTGAACAGTGTTGCAGTGTGATGCTGAGTTGGCTGGTGCTACATCATTAGGCCTACATGCAAATTGACCTCCTTCAAAGCAACAGATTCAAAATAAATATCCTCTGATTTTCTGTGCTTCTATTTTCTGTCCCTCCAGACATTCCTGTAATTATTGGAAGAATTTTACAGAGTAAAAATGTTTATGGTATTTATAGCTTAAAAAAGGTAATATTTTATACAATGCAATCATCCTTATCATTCATTTTGGAAACTGACTTGGTGTAAAAGTCTAACGTTATACATTGTCAATACTGCAATAATATCTACTGCCTAAAAATACTTTATATTGAATTATCTTGCACACTGTAATCTCTTATTTTTGAGTTGGTCTGAGGAGTGTGTCAACATTGTGATATACACTATAGGGCCAAAAAAGTATTGGACACCTGAGCATCACACGTAAATGAGCTTCTTGGGCATTCTGTTCTATAGCCACCGTATTCCTCATCCACAGTTTCTAACAGCAGCTATCAAATCCAGATTTGTCCATCCGGTGAAGGGTGATTCATCACTCCAGCAAACATTTCTACTACTCCAGAGTTCAAAGACAAGATCCTGTCTTCAATAAGTTTCCAAAAGGAAGTTCTATTGCTGATGTTGCTTTCTGTGGCAGTCGGAAATTCTTTACTTGATGATGCAACATGGGATGCATTCATTTAACAATTATACACCACACAATATCTGAAATCGGTCTACTGCTGTATGGATGAGCTGTTGCTCCTTGATGCTTCCTCTTCTCAACAATAGGTGTAGGCCTATTAGAACGGAATGTCCAGGTCTTTTGGGCAAAGGTGGCATCTTATGACAGTACCACATTTGAACGGAACTCCTCATTACACTCCATTCTACTGCCAGTGTCCGAATGGAGACTGCATGACTAACTCTTTGCTATATTTTATGCGGTTGGTTGACAATTCCCCGCTCATTTAGGTGGCGTCCACTGACTTTTGTTGTGTCTGTGATATGGCCCCTATGAATTTAATTTGAGTGAACAAGTGTACTTTTTTAGAAAATCTATTTTGACTGGTCAGAGGATTTATTTTCATTGAAGATTATAGATATAATATATTCGGTTCATTTTTATCTTACACATTTTTGGGGGGTATGTCCTACATGTATGGGTTAAGACTCACCCAACTGTTAATAATCATGTACATATAAGCTTTCATCAGACAACAAATTATTTGATTCCAGGTCAGCGTAGCAAAGGTCAACCAAAAGAATATGGAATACTGTAATGAGTGTTATTAGTATTTGAGGCACTGTAATGCCTCATTGTATTTGCATACACTTCTGTATTGTTGCATTTTGACCTACCAGATTGTATCCGCAGCTTCTATAACATTTGCACATTACTTCATCAATAACAACAATCAATGGACAGTCTCCTATTTCACATTAGTACTTCATATCTAAGTCTAAGATGTGTTCAGTGATCACTGCCATAATAATAAAAACCCTGCTGTGATAAACACAAAGGTAACAGTCACAGTGGCAAACTGAGTATTATATCCATCACTGGCCTCTTTTACTTTTGAGATCAGTTTGCCTGTAGCAGTTTGTGTTTGTGGCCTTGGTTACCTGGTTACCTAGTCTTCCATGCTGTAGCACCAGGTTAAGCCATTGCATAATCATAAGGTGCATAGTAATACCAAATAGCATTCATACAGGCATAAGGCAATTGAAACCTAAAAATCAAATGTGAAACACCTAAACATTTAAGTAACAATGGGTCTTGTTCCCCAATATCAAGTAATTGCTCTTACATTTGTTCTTAGGAATGCTACCACATTTAAATAGTATAATTTTATACAGTTGTAGAATTGGAGAACACTCCATAACCTAATGTTTTGGACAAACATGCATGCATTAACATTTGTACCAGAGTGTTCTCCAGCATTATTAAATTCTGTTCTTATCTAGTAACACATTTCAAAGAAGAGAACATAAGTAAATGTCTGGAAAAAGTGGAGTATAACATATCTTAAGAAATGTTGGCGGATGAGGCCCAGTGAGTTCATCTGATATAATTATAGTCTGCCCAGACAGATCTGCCAAGTTTTGTTTACATATCATTTTAGATTTGGACAGCTTAAAAAATGTTATTCAGTGATTTGCTATTCATAAAGGGATTTAAAAAGTCATAAGCCATAAGACTGGTTTAAAGATGCAAAGTCCAAAATAAATATTATATAGTAAGCAGCCCTGCTGCCTAAATGTAGCCTTAGTATTCATATTTGACCATACGCTTGTCAACCGATGAAAAGTTGCAGTTTTATATACACTGGTTACTTTAAAAGTTAAAGATCCCGAAGCAGTGGTGGTGTGTAGCCTGTACCTCTGTTCACTGTTAAGAAACGGCTCAAGCTCCGCTGTGGGATAATCTCCAGCGGCAGTATAGAGACTCCGACAATATGTGACTCTTTCCAGTGTCTTCCCATGAGTGCACTACATGCAGCTTTCCACCAGGAAATGATCTCTTAGGAAGAGAAAAAGCAATCAATTAAACTCCAAGCCCAATGATTATTTTTGTACTTCTCTTTTCTCTCTGTGCAACTGTTCATTAATAAATATAGTCTGATCAAATATTTCACAATGGATCTCAAGGTTTTTTTTTCTTTGTCTGAGTCCTAGCTAAAATACAAACATCCTTATTCATGGTAGTTGTGGTTCCAGATGCAGCGATTAGGCAGGATGCAAATGAGAGTTTAATAAAAAATGTATTAAGAAAAACAGAGGAGCAAAGCTAAAGAAATGTCACTTACTGCTGTGAACTACAATAAAAAGTAAATGCATGTAATTGCAAACTAGCCAAAGCAGGTTCAATGAAAGAAGCAGATTTAACTAGCAAAGAACACACGTGAAGCATATTAGTGCAAACGAACCGTGGATAATAACAGGGAAAAGATTCCTAGATAGGGAGGCCACTAGTGGCCAGTGGGCTAATTACAGGCCAGTTGTGACCACCGTGATATAATCTTAGCGTTTCCAACCCTTGGTTTATTGTGAGAAGTCAGGAACATTACCATGTCTCAAATTAAGCTTTGGTAAAATAGTCTAGCTAATGATCCACAACAGATGCTATTTTCATAGCCAAGCATCAACAACTGTGGAATTAATAACGGGTATATTATAAGATTGGGGTTAATGTTGAAGTTGGTATGGATTTAGTGTTGGATAGAGGGGTGTGAATATGGGTACAAGAAAACATGCTGTTGAAAGGCAAATTAGCATCCTGACAGGTTGTTTTATAAATGTCAAAGGGACAGGTGACCAGATAATATGCTGAATATTCAGATAGTGTGCACTGATCACATGCTCTGAACACAAATAGACTGCTGAGATCAATTGTCATCGGCATCATTTATCATCAGAAGAGACTCTACACATACGAGAAAACCTCCTGACAGTGCTCTTTCAATTTAGTAGAATGCCAATACGAATGTTTCCACGGAAACCTTAT
Source organism: Distichodus sexfasciatus (assembly GCA_032718565.1). Lineage (NCBI taxonomy): Eukaryota > Metazoa > Chordata > Actinopteri > Characiformes > Distichodontidae > Distichodus > Distichodus sexfasciatus. Next base: position 460,541 of record JAVGVS010000289.1, read on the forward strand.
TTTAAATAATGTTGGAACTTTTATGTGAGAAAAAAATACATTACACATGTAGAACATTTAATACTTAAGAATTCAGTCAATATTTCATTGTTCAAAGATGCATTTTTAGCTATTCAGAGTTGGTCTGGACTGGCCAACTGTATTGTCTGCAGAAGTGACTGAACCACAGTCTTAGTCTATAAACAGCAGCACAAGGTCCCTCTCAGCACCATAGTAACACAGTAAACAGAGAGTCAGTAGAGAGCGGGCTGGGTTTTCTCTGGTGGAAAAAGAATTGGAGGCATGCGACAGTCCTGACGGGAGAGCTAAACCTGTGTTCTTGTTGAAGCTTTAGATTGTAGACTTTTTAAAATGAAGCAAATCCCCCCAGCATTCTCATAATCAATTAATAAATGTGCCTATGAAAAGTGCTCCAGCTATGCATCAAACTGCAAACTCAAAATATCATGTTCCAAAATGAATACAGAATGTGACATGGTCTATTCAGCCTTCAGAAACCCTTTTGATGTTTGCCAAAAAAGCTGGACATCAGTTACACTGCTAGGGTCAAATGCACAAGTAAAATAATTTACATGATTTACATGAATATATATCACTATGTTTTGTAAGACAGCCGTCTAATTAATAAAATTTCACAATTTTTGAGATCAGTAAGCTGCAAGATTATAAAGAATGCAGCAAAAATTAGTCAGTTGTATGTCTAATGCACACATTAATTCAACTGACAATTGAACAAATAGAACATGTTCCTTGAAATAAATTGACAATAAAATAAGAACACAATCTGACAATAGTTTGGTCATATTTGCAGTGTTACACTTCCTTGTTCTGGGACCCACGTGCCTCCCAGAGGATCCCAAACAACCCCGCAGTTCCCAAATACTCAACCAAACAAGGAGTTGTGCGAGCGTGCAATGCAAATCAGTGTGATCCATCTTCCTAAACAGACTGGCTGGCCTTTAACGGCCCTCAGACAGTGCACAGGGCACTCAGGCCGCAAAGCAAACTTGAGTTTCATTTGGAGAGCCTGTCATAACTCAGCTGCAGGGAGTTTTCCATGCATAACAACTCAGACAGCTCAGGCACAGAACGACAGCTTGAGATGGATGCTGAGCTGAGCATTGGTTGTGGTTGCTCCAAGACTAAAATCAAATATGGGATCGCTCAGCATGAGGAAGCAGCAGGTACAAACGTCAAATCTGGTCTTAGATGCCAGGTGATGCCTGTCTACTGTGAAAAAGGAGAAAGTGAAAAATGCTCAAATGCTGAGTCACTCTGACCCGTCTTTCATCAGTCCATTGTTGCTCTTGATAAAAACACAAAATTAAGTAAAACATCTGAAGTTTTCCAGTGCTTCATTATGACTTAAGAGAATTTGTTAAAAAGTTCAGGCTTGAGCAGACACTCTGTCAACTCCACAGTTGTTTTGACTAACCTTGTGCTGGTGAGCTGTTAAGGTTTTGATCTGTTCTTAGCAGCTAGAGCCTCTGACTCATCACACTAGTTTGAAATGGCGAGTGACAACTTTGCCAGACATACCCGGGTGCCTGGCCAGGAGATGAGAGAAAACCAAGGAGGAGACAGGCTTGAGTGGCAGAGTGAAAAAAGATCAAGAATAGCAAAAGACACTGTGAAGGAGAGACTTGGAGTGGGAAAGAGGGAGAGAGAGAGTGTGTTGTAGCACACTACCTCAGATGTTCAATTTGCTGTATGATCTCACTCTGAGAGGTGGGGCATCCTGGCATCCTCTTAACACTGACACACACACACACACACACCCCCACATTTATAAAGAATCAGTCGCAGACCCTGGTTGCCAATCACCACTGGCCCAGAGTGAGTCTGTGTGTGTGTCTAAAGGAGGAGGAACAGCTGATTCGCCCTAGTCCTGGAACAGCTCAACCTGCTCGCTGCACTCGGATAAGTCAGCAGGAAAAAAGACTAAAGGAGAAAAACGAGGGAGTGAGTGAAGACAAGACATGCCACAGAACGTGTTGCTAGAGGGGCCAGCCCCATGGGGATTTCGACTATCTGGGGGAAAAGACTTCAACCAGCCTCTGACCATCACCAGGGTGAGTTAGAGCCAGCTCAGAGCAGCTTGCCACAGACAGAGCTACTTTTCCACATAGCAGTAAAATATGTGCAGAGTTCAGAGATAAGGACATATTTGATGTGCTGGCAGTGCACTACATGGGAAACCGGTGGGCTGAGACTTAAAACAATAGAACTGCATTTAGACAGTCCCACTGTAGAGGCTGAGGATGTCATGTACAGTTTCAGGGTACAGGATTGAATCTACATAGATCATCTTCATATATGCACGAGTATATACATAATGGATTAATCAAAGTAAGTTGTTTGGGTTTTAAGGGAACTGGCTTTGCCTTCAAAAAACTAGCAAGAGAAAGCGAGAAATGAGACAAAACATCTGGGATGTATATCATTTTTTTCCACTAACAGTTCATTCAGATATTCATGTCATGGTGGACAATTGCTGGTTATTGCTGGGTCGATGCTAGTCAAGCTTATCAAGGATTTCAAAATGTAGGAAAACTTTAAGATAGTTTGACACAAAAAGGGTTAAATGAGTGAGCAGTTAAAACTTGACTGCCTTCTCTTTAGTATAGTCAAAATAAAAGCTTAATTGATGGCAATCCATTGCCATTTCATTCCAGGAGAATTATCTTTCAAGTTCCAATCAGATCTATAAACTAGGTTTGTTTAGAACTGACAGCTTCATGGCTGGCTGGTTTGCTTTTTTACTCGTAGTGTATGGCTGCAGTTGTCATCACATTCATTCATTAATTTGCAAGCGCAAAGATAATCCCGGCTTCATCACGTTACTAAATATACTATAGGACAGTTTTGCAGCTGCATCCAAATAGGGTCTACTGCACTAGATGCCTGGTATTCACACACCCACACACACAGTGTGGCTTTAGAGGAGTTCTCCACACCTGTTGCTGTGTCAATGGTCAGTCCCATGGCTCCACAGTGCTTCGGCCATCTGCTGAAGGAGGAAATTCATGGCAACACAAGAGGTGAAAGGTTAACTTAGAAGAGCAGAATCATTTAGGAACTGAGTCCAGTTATCTGGCCTCTGTCATCAGCCCTGCTACCTAACAATAGTACTGGGAATGGGGTGTGAAAAACACTGAGAAAATTCAAATGTAAACCGGCAGTTGATCGAACCTTTTTTTGTTTTTACTGCCTGTCACAGTCATTGGTGGACTTATACTTTGGAAAGCTGATGATTCAACCGGTGCTATGTGACTTAAAGAGCTTTTGGAGGAGGCTGATGTTAATCAGACCTCGCTCTTATTTCCATTGTGTATTTGCAAGTTCAGCAGAGGTCCATTTGTCTGGAGTGTCTGAACTACATCTATCTTAAGTCTATATCAAGCAGGTCTTTGACCACATAAGATCTACACAGTTGTTCATTTATGGTCTTCAAAATAATTTATGTGCAATAATACTATATTAATAAATACATGACAGGAGCATCTATCCTAGAGCACAATAGTATTTGTAGATAGAATTCCACTGAGACTTTTTTAGTAATCATATAATGAATAATGATCTTACCTAGCATTACAGTACTATGGCAGTTCTTTTTTATTAGTATAGTTCTTTTTGACCAAATCAATAGGTCAAACAGAAAAACAGAACTCTTCCAGGCTGATAAACTCTTGCCGTCCAGTAGACCCGAATGATGATCTCATTCTTAAACCTCTGCATTTGGTTAGCAGAACTATCATATATATTTTTTTTCTCTGCAGAATGAAACTATGCATGATCTAACCTCTACTGCGATTGAGTGGGCGGATCTGATTTCAAAGTAAACATAGTAGCTCAGCTGGATTAGGATGCAAGCAATTGGGGTGGGAGCCCTCTACTTTGAGCCATGCACGAGATGAAAGAAACCTGCTGAATTAAAGGCTTAATGCACTCAGCAGTGTTGTTGCTGCAGGCAGTGAAATAATTTGATGTGTTCAAGATTCTCTTGTACAACCCACAAGCTGAACCACAAGTCAATCACTGAAAACACATATCTAGATAAAGGAATTACAGCAGTTAGCAGCAAGTGTGGTTCTGTGCATAGCAAAATATAGAAATGTTCTTAAATACAAGAATGAAAAGTCAGTTATAAATATGAACAATGCTTAAACATCTTTGCTCCTTTCAGATAAAAGTACAGGATAACTGTGATGACTGCCTAGTCTAACATTTCTGCATGACTCAACACGTGTCTGCAGCTCTAAATATTTGTGGCGTAGCCCCCTGAGTATTCCCGTCTGTGTGATTTTTTTTTCATCACCTTTCATAGCTGAAGTTTTCTCAGAATCAACACAGACAACAGGTGTTCTCTACATTGCTGCATATTTCGCCCAAAATGAGCCTGAGCGCTGGGTGTATTTTCGTATGCGTTTTGCAGTTCAGCCTCACCAGCAGCTGCTCTGCGGTTTCATCTTCTTTCCCTGCATCCTCCCTGTTTGTGCCTCAGATAGAGCGTCTTTGTTCCTGAGCTGGGTAGCACACGCCGTTGCTTGCCAGAGTGGTGTCATGGGAACAATCTGATTTTCATTGTTTCTGTTCTAAGCCCTGTTGGTGCGGATTTCTCAGTAATCATCTTCAATTTCTGTCAGCACAATGGTACCAGGTGTCTGCAATAAAGAAGAATGCATAACAAGGTCGCCTTCAGAGAGCAGCCTGATTCTGGTGCTGCCACAAATCAAAGATTCCTGCCAGTTTGTCTCAGAAATATCTGAGGTTTTGGAAGGCAAATGACAGTAGTGTGTATACGGGGTGACATGCCATAGATGCTGCCAGAGTGCATATTAAAAGGAAGATAAAACTGTGTTTATGCTCCTTATCATGTCTATATCTTAATCATGTGCTGAATTTTATGTCGTAAACATTCCACCTGTATTGGTCCAAGCCCCTTCCTCTGCAGATGGTGAAAAGGTGAAAGTGTGTGGGGTCATTACAGACCAATGTCATCACTGAGATAGGTAGAAAAAGCCTGAACCTGTATGTCATGCTGATGAGATAAATGACTCCAGGGAAAAGGGAAGCTGCCTCAGAAAATGAGCTGGTCAGGGATGAGAAGAGTGAAGGATGAGAGGAGTGAAGGATGATGTCAAGCTCCCTTAATGAAGGAAAAGTGAGAGGGGAGAGAGCTGCTGGACGGCGGCACGAATGCCACAGCGGTGAGATCAGTGGGTCGGTAATATGCTCCGCTACAGCCCCCGCCACCAGCACCACTGCACCCCGATAGACAAATCCACTCCACTATTTATAGGCTACTTTCAGCATAGAAGAGGTCAACAGATAACTATTCAATCTCAGTCTATTTGTGTTATGCCTGCTTCATGGAAATGCAGCGTAATCTGTCTATGGTGACAGGTCGATTCAATTGAATTACAACTTTTCTCAGCATTGGGGTCCATACTCTGATGAAGTAATTCTGCAAAGTTTAAGTGACAAAATGTTATTTTTAGGTCACGCCTGGCAGCAAGGCCTCGCTGGTTAACTTGTGCCCGGGAGATGTCATTTTGGCTATTGAGGGAGTTTCAACACAGGGCATGACTCACGGTGAAGCTCAGAACAAGATCAAAGACTACACTCAGAAGCTGTGCCTGAAGATAGAGAGGTGAGTTTCATACAAGCGTCCCCTCAGTCGGTGATAAAAGCAATCTTTCAATAAAAACCAATCCGTCCCTTTGATCGACACCTTTTATTAAACCACAGGCCTTCTCATGTCAGGTTAAATTGTACATATTGATCTTTCTAGTCTATTTTATTTCTACGTGCTTTGTCCTTTTGTATTATGAATTAAAAGTGTAGAAACATGCTGATGGAGATTGTTTTTGACATATTGCTCTCCAGAGGCAGGGCTTGAATCCTCTGCTTAAAGACTTATTGTGCTCTTTGATCCATGTGTTGTGCTAAAATCTGTTTGCTTGATGCAGATTACAGACAAGTCTTTAGTCCAAGTGTGCTTGGTCATTTTGTTTCATAGAACAGATTTTCATTGCTTGGTACTGTATATATTCCAGGCCTGAAACCAAACTCTGGTCACCCCTAGTCACAGAGGAGGGCAAAGCTCATCCATTCAAAATCAACCTGGAGGCTGAGCAGCAGGTAAGTTAAATAAAAGGGCTACTCTACCCAGAGTTACTAATGTGGCTAATAATGAATGAAAGTTAATGACACATCAATATCTATTAGAGATTAGCCAATAGATTCGTTGGCATACCATTTGTTTTTTTTTTAAACACTCAATTTGCTAATGGAAATTAGCAAGCCAGTTTTATTCATTTTCATGTTAGCGACATTAGCACTTTGGGTGGAGGTTTCCTTAAGGACAAAAGCACAACCAAGCTACTGTTTGTTCCGTCATGAACGTCCGCTTCATGTATGCTGCTGTAATTCAGCAGATTTATAGAGGCTTTGAATGGAGTGCTAGCCTTACAGATTCCCTATTAATGTTCCTTTTTAAATGGTTGAATGCATGAGCAACATAGAGAGCTTGTATTCTGTAGCTGTGGGCTATTTGACGGAGGGGAGCAAGCTGCTGATTAATGTCTCTAGAGTTTGCCCTTGACCAATAAGACACATCATAAAATCCGAGCCGTCTGGATATCTCCTTTAACTGTGCCTATGATTTGCTAGTCTCTTCCTAGCACACAAAGATTTATAGCAGTGGGTGAAGTGACGGTCACTTTATCGCTTTTTAGAATAGATGCAACATGCAGTGGGGGTAAACACCAATATAGCAGCACAATTTGGGATTACAGTTGCAAACTTGGTGCTGTTTGTTTTTGTGGATTTCAATTTGGATTTGAAACGTCTGTTTGAAGCTTTGACCACAGCATGCAGTGTGTGTATTTGTCTGCGACGTACAGGAGTTTAAGCCAATAGGCACAGCTCATAACAGAAGAGCCCAACCATTTGTAGCTGCTGCCAACCTGGATGACAAAAGGCAGGTGGTGAGCTCTTCCTACAACACTCCCATAGGCCTCTACTCAGACGGCAACATCCAGGATGCCCTGCATGGACAGATCCGCGGCCTGGTGCATGACAGGCCCGAGGGGTGAGTGACTGTTATGTAAAGATCATTGCTCGCCTCAATCTCTCGGCCTTGCTGTAATCAGCCTGACTTCAAGCGCCTGACTCTAACAAACTTGCTAACAGACCAGGGGTTCTCATAAGTCCAGCTGGAAGCCCTTTAGCCAGACTAGCCAGATTTCATGCAGCAAGCTTACCAATGACCAGACAAAAAAACACTTTAGCGTGGAACATGTTTATGGCTTTTGCTGTATGACTGAGCAACTAGATGTATATCTGTTGAGAACGTGGTTCGTGAATTTGAACTAACTGGATTTGGGTAGGAATTGCTGGACCTGAGAGGACCTCTGACCTCTCTCACCCTGTACCTTCTAACTTTGTCTCTAAACTCTCCTCCTCCCCCCCTTCTCTATGTCTTACAGGACCTTGGCTACTTCGAACACAAGTTTAATGTCAGGCCAAAGCCCTTTATACCTGGGGGGCAAAGAAGGTCACTAGAATATTAAGAAATTTCCGTGTTTGTAGGAAATAATAAGAAACTGAACATTTAGACAACAAACAAAAGCTGCAAATGAATACAGACTCTCTGTCATGTTTGAATTACTAATTAGTAATATATTTTACATCTACGTCTAGAAGGTAAATTTATTTGTTGACCGTTGTATGAGATTTCTGACCTTCTTTTTCCGTTCTATCCCTTCCTTTTTCCCAATTCTACCTTCTGTTCTCTCATTTCCTTTTGGTCCACCACCTGCTTCCAATGGCTTACATTTAATCAAATCTCTTCAGAAATGACACATCTCAAGGGGTGATGGGAAATGTAGTTCAGGTGCCTTGCTCCAAGACAATACCAGTTGCTAATCCTGGCCACAATGAGATTCTGGCTCTTTCTGCTCAGTACAACTCACCCATTAACTTATATTCGGATGCCAGTGTGTCGGAAGCATTACGGCAGGCTCAGACATCCACGCTGGGAGAGCAGGTGTCCCCCAGGTAACCAAACTTGATTCTGGTTACACTAAACTTGCTGCACTTGGGGTACAAACTTAGAAACTTAGTTGGTAAATGCAGTAAATTATAGATTACAGATTCAGAGTAGATTTAGAGTGAAATGGCTATTATACTATATATCCTACAGCTGCAAATACTCTGTACTTGTACACTATATTTTCTTCTTACCTCATAGAAAATTATTTAATGCTACACCAAAGAATGAGAGTGTGCAGTGTGTTTTTCTTGTCTTGATTTTCAGTAGGAAAAGTCTGACATCCATCGAGGATTCTCATGTGTACCAAATGCTGCAGGAGGATCAAGAGAGGCCACACGAGCCTCGCCAGTCTGGCTCTTTCAAAGCTCTGCAGGACTTTGTGGAGAGTGATGGTGAGCTACAAAAACAATACAAAACAGCCATGGCTCTAGAAGCAACGCAGCAGAACCCATTTCTGTTCTCCCGACACCAATTATGCTTGATTGTACTATCAACAGAGTCTAGCATCCTAGTCTGGTAGACTGATTATGTCCATCCAGACTTAAATGCTTTTGATTTCTTTGCGGACAGGTGGAAAGCCTCTGGTGACCAGAAGTGTGAAAGCTCCAGTGACGAAGCCTCAGGCAGCCTCTGGCTCGCTGCAAAAACTGCCTCTGTGTGACAAATGTGGCAATGGCATTGTGTGAGTAAAGCTTTATTTATTTCAGCAAGGGGCTATATATATTCTGTTGGACATTCATATAATCTAGGCCCATGTTTTTCAACTCAGTCCTGAGGGCCCCATAGATGTATATATTTTTCATTTGTCTTCAGCTTCCAACACATGTGAACAAAGCAATCAGGAAGAAACAATTTCCTGGTATAGGTGTGTTGACAGCTGGGACAGACTAGAAACAGTTAACTAAATCTACCAAAATGCTAGCTAAATTGACCAAACTACTAACTTCATCACCATCCCTGATTTGACAGGGGCACTGTGGTCAAGGCCCGGGACAAGTTCCGCCATCCTGCATGTTTCGTGTGCTCAGACTGTGGTATGAACCTGAAGCAGAAGGGCTACTTCTTCGTTGAAGGCCAGCTGTACTGTGAGACTCATGCTCGGATCAGAATGAGACCTCCAGAGGGTCACGATCTGGTCACAGTCTACCCCAACGCTTAAAGGACACTCTCGCTCCAGCCTTCACTGCCAATTAATCCTGCAATTCATTGAAATGTGTAGAAATATGCGTTGCATGTTGGCCTCTGTTATAAGTTTGCCACATTGTGTGTAAGAGAAAGGTGTACATTGTGATGCTACTTAAATTTTAGGCCATCAAATAGCCTTTAACTACTGAACGTCTTCTTCTATAGTGCATCCCTGGAAGTGCAAGAGTCCCGAGGGAGTCTTCGTTGGAAATACCTCGTGTAAACACTGTCATTTACATAATGACACTGTGATTACTCATGAGGTGGAGCTTAGATCTAATTTCAAATTCAATACATCTGGGCCTGAAATATCTTGAAAATTGTAATTATTTGTAGAATAGGTACATTCATTTCTTATTCTTACACTGTATCATTACGTTCTTAAAAATAAGTACTCAGTGATGAACTTTTTGAGAAACACATCAAATCTGTTCGACACATTGTTACTGCTGGATAAGGTCACAACTGCTAAATCTATAAATTACATTTCCCTACAAGGCTATGTGTTAATGTGTCGTATGTGTAAACTGACTGATTGACACTGCGCCGAGGGAGATCAGGGTTTTTTTCAGCACAACTGTATATTGCAAGGTATCTTAGAATTTTCTTAAACAGAATGCTGACACTACAAGGAAAGACTTGAATAAGTGACCAAACCAAATTAGAGTTGTGTACATATTAATCTTTGAATTTAAACACAAAAACAATATTTTCAAGGAAAACGTTTTGTAAACATCACCTTAATATGCCATAACAGAAGGGAATTGACTATAGTTTGTGGAGTTCACAAACCTGCAAATAAAAAATGAAAATGAAAGTCAATCATTTACCAATACGTCAAATATACAACAGCACAGTAATTCAATAATTTAAACATGGCCAGAATCCTTTTTCTAGAAGTCTTACTTGTTCACATTGAGATTTATTATGCTTTTGACTGGAGTGGACTTTGGGCCAGGTGATGGATGGAAGATTCTGCCCTCCTTATTCGTGGTCACAGACTTTGACTTTCTAATAACATAGGGGTCCGCAGGGTGTGATGGGTAAGCATCAAAAGTCCCTGCCTTCATACCTCCAATCTAAAACAATACAGGCAGAAAATGTATCATTTTTCTCTATAAGCAATCTGCTCATCACATCTCAGCAACTAAAATCCAAAAGATCTGCTTCAGATAATTAAAAATGATTACATTTACTTCTGCTGATCTCTCTTCCAGATGAAGCAGTTATTAGTCTCCCACTTTTCATACAAAAGGTACACTAGCCACTTTCTGTACCTTCATCTAATGCTCTTTATTTTAAAAAATCCAAACCGCAATTTACACACTTCACACCTTTTTGCCCGGGGAGCTTGGCTTAAAGGGTACAGCAAAATGCGTCTTTTTCTCCTGCGTGTCCTTTGAAGGCACCAGAGGTTTATCAAGCTTGTAGGGATTGCTGTCAAAACATTCCTTTGGATGGAGGTTTAGCCGGAACGCGCCCCCCTTCATCATGGATTTGTGAGCAATTATCTCACGCTGCAGAAACAAATTACTTCTCTTGTTATTTACCAGAATTAATTCATCAGGATGTGTAAATCGTTTGGTGAATTGGATACAAAACACAATATGACAAGCTTTGTAACATGCATGCCACAGGAGAGCATACTTAAAATGCTGCGTAGCTTTTCAGTGATTTAATCAGTTTATCTTTATTTATATTACTTTTACATGGGGCAGTTGGTGGCATAACGGTAGGGTGTTTGCCTGGTGATCAGAAGGTCGTAGGTTCGAATCCAGGGCCAGTAAAGTTACCACTAACGTACTCATGAGCAAGTTACCGTCCCCAAGCACTGCTCCCTGGGCGCTTGTTAGCTGCCCACTGCTCCTTCACAGATGGGTCACATTTCGTTGTGGTGAACTGTGTGCTGTGCTGTGGTGTGTTCACAATGAACAATAATCACTCACTTTCATATATGTATTATATACAATATACGTACCTTAAGCACCTCTCTTGCTCTGTCATAGGGTTCAGAGGAGTAGGAGTCCTGTTTAGAGATAGTGACACCTGGAAATCTAATGAAACAGATAGGAAAATATTTCCAATAATTCTTTCAATTCCAGCTTGAGTTGCACAGTTATGTCTGCACAGTGTAAAGTGGAACTTTGTGGTTAAGAGGAAATCCCATGAGAGGAAACTGTCTGAGCAACAGCCCTGCCGCCCGACTTCCGCCCATTCACAACGGGTCAATCAAATGCAGTTAAGAGAGCGGTTAGAGCAAAATCAAAGACTTGTATTTTCTAATACCACAAAGCATGAAATATGAACTCACATTAATAGATTTGGGGGTCAGGCTCAAAGACATCAATGCTGTATTTTAGTCTCAGTACACAAAAAATCAATTATGAAAGAAGTCTTCACTGACCCATATCCACTTCCTTTCTTGGGTGGGCTGGTATATAAGTTCTTGCCTGGCGATTTGTATGGCTTCTTGGGAATCTGTAGAGCACTCATAGCCTGAACAGGACCCCCCAGCGTTCCGTAGTAGCTTCCAAGTCCTGAGCTGTAGTTTAGTAGCAAACAAGTGAGACGTGACACAAATTAATGAGAAAAGAACAATTGTCCATTTAAGGCATGCACTGAAGGAAAACAATCACTGTAGAGACTGCTAATATAATGTTAAGGTCACATTTATTTCAGCCTAAATATAACATTCAGGAGTTTATTTGCCCTTGTCCCATTCTCCTGCAGGCTCAACTTTCTGCACTCATAATTATATGAAAAAAAGAAATTGTGCCATGATTCAAGAACATGGCCAGTGTGGAGTTTTCCTTGTTTTGCACGCATCAAGATCATAATGATATCTTGGCTGGGGCATCCCTCTTTAGCGCAGGCTTCTCTGAGCTGGGAGACTGATGATGGAATGGAAAGTCTGAGTGCTGTTGGTTCTTTTCATGTGTTCTCATTGAACAGCTCCATTACAACACATCAGCTTGCTCTGTCTCACTGGAATAACAATTTGCACAGCCTTAAACCCTCTGCTGGAACAACTATGACTGTGTCTGATAATGGGAAAAAACAAAGATCAATGGCAGCCTATTCCAGTGATATAATACTTTTAAAAAGTCACGGGTTATCCCGGCTAAAATTAAGCCGCCCTCAAGAAAAGAGAAATGAGAAAACGTACGGTTTCTTTTCCCCACTGCTGGGCAGAAATGCTTTGCCAATGTTTTTCTTTCCCTGCTGAATCTGGTACTGTCTCTGGATTTTGACAGGGTCTGTCAGAGCTTCTTTCTCAAAGATTCTCTTAAACTGGGGGTCAAAGTAGCCAGCCTGGATTGCAGACTTCTGTTTTGCTCCTCCACACGTCATTTGCTTCTTTTTATGTGCGGATTCATTAAAGGGACCTTTAATAGGAAAAAGAAGACAACAATGGCACTTCTTTAAGAAAACCTAGCTACAGTCACTGGCACTTCATGAAGAACCACATGTCTTGCATGCATTATCTCTCAGAAACCCTCTGAGCTTTCAGCACATGTCATTTTCTGACCCCAAGGGGCATGGCATTAACAAAAGAGAGGACAGAGAAGGATTAGCAGACACTGTGACTTGTCTTTAATTGTACACCAGGACGAGGTACCTGTAAAAACGATGTTCTGGCGGAGTGTACGTATATTATACATTGTCTCTGCCATTCACACATTTGCAGAAAATGCTACTTACGGTCAATAAATGGCGTGTATTTATCCCCTATGGATATGTAGCCCATCTCTTTGAAGAGGCCAACCCGCTCCATGTCTGATTTTCCCTCCGAAGGCATTTTGCTAAACTCCTACAAGAAACAGCTCTTCATAAAGCCACTTACATGCAAATATGGTCGTAGCAGCGTCTCTTGTGACAGACGTGCTCAGTGTTTGGCATCAACTTCTTTGGTAACAGCCACATTAATAAACACCAAATAAAGGCTTAATACACAACATACTGTACCTTTTATATTCACCAGATTTCTACACTTTGTTGCAAGACAAATAACTACGTTCTTGCTTACGGAATGTTTGTGTACATGTGTCTCCTTGGCGCGCAGTGACGTCACCAATTCGTCAGCTGTCAGACCGCGGGCACAACTACGTCATCAACGCATGTCTAAAAGAGCTTAGCATCCAGTGCATTAGTTGTTTTTTTTTGTAAATCATTAGATTAACAACCTGTAATATGCAATATGTCAGTATACACGTTCCGAACATTTAAACAACAAAAAGTTCATTTACGGAATTCTGGGAACTGTAGTCCCGAAGTGACTAGAGAATACGTGCAAACTGTTGTATATTCTCTCAGAGATAAATGTATTTCAAGTTGGCTTTAGCAATAACAATTCGGAGATCAGATATGATACAGGAACTGTTCAGATGTCTGGTGTCATTAAGTATTTGAAAACAGCAATAAAATCAAGAAACAACATGTCATATAAAATAAGACTGCAATAAATCAAACGCGATTAAATTTTTTATTGCCCGACATTATATGACCAATGTCTTATATATCTTTTGCGCCAATTGTTAAATCAACAAAACAAATGTTCAACATTTCCAACTTTTAAACCAACTTATGTTTTAACCAACTTTTTTAAACCAACTTTCCTACAGTAAAACAAGTTTCAGTCCTGGTCAGACGAGGTCAATCTGTTCAAGTCGTTCATGGTGACAAAAAACACCTACAAGGAAGCAGAGATATGAATGAAACTCAGCGGTGGCTACAAGGTCATTTTCTTAACACTGGCAAGGTTAAGAACCTACATTTTCATGTTGAGGATCCTGATAGTCACAGACTTGATCGGGGAAAGCGGCGCGTATTAGCTGCTTGAGCTCAGCTGGATAAACGTAGGTGGGTTTGGCCAACTTGCTGCAGCCGACTTTGTTATGCATCTGCCACGAAACGAAATTAATGCAACCATTTACTGCATGTGGAAGGTGGCAAGAAATGTGAGACAGTATCACTGAAGCGTAGCCTGGAAGTGTCTCACTAATCGGCGCTGGATGAGACGGTAGACTTTCCTGCGCCTCGCTAGGTCTGTCTTCAGCCTGGACGCCGAGTGAAGTAATGGCGCCACCCAGAGCGGCACGCTGCGCGTCCAGAGCGCACACCAGCGCCAAACACAAGACAAATGCAACATTTTCACCTTCGAGGCACTCTTTTAATGCGATTAGCACAAATGACAGCAGCGGCCACAGGACATTTCAGATTGATATTCATACCCGTATGTTTAACTGGTGTCAAAAATACAGCCCAAAAGTTCTCACAAACAGTAGCACAAACACAAAGAAATATCGTTTTACATGATTGATGTTTTCGACATTACCTGAACGAACAACAAAGGTCAACGTACTTGTTCATTTTTTGGCATACGCCACTATCGCTGGCATAAGCTTATGAGCATGAGAACATGGAGTGGACATGAGAACACGGAGTGCGCATGAGCAGACATTAAATAGGCAAATATATCCTTAAAAACAAGGGTGGATATAAATCAGTTATAGGTCTATTTGCAATATTTGCTGTTACTGGTCATTGATACAAATTCTACAGGGAACAACAAAGTCCCGAGGTAGTCTGAAAAGCTCAAAACATTTCACATTTACTACACATAAATGGACGTGGATATCTGTTCTAAAAGGCACTTCGTCTAACAATAATCATTATAACCGCTGATGATGGATAGTTTTGACGAGGTGTGCTCCGGCTGCTTCTTTTATTTGCCTTCCTTTTCTGACCATTCCTTATAGGCCCCTGCATAGTTGCGCGCACTGAGAGAGAGAGAGAGAGAGAGAGAGAGAGAGATTAAGTAAATATTTCAGATTGCTCGTTTTCATCATCACACATGTATTACGAGAGAGAGAGATCAAGTAAATATTTCAGATTGCTCGTTTTCATCATCATACATGTATTACGATCTGGGTAAAACGTTGATGGTTGGCTACTCAGTTCCCCCCTTGCACGAAATTGTAAATGGAAAGCTCTACACTGTCTACAGGAGTAATAATAAAATTACTTATGTTGTTATCATACTTTTGAAATCCAAGACTTCTTGCTTTTGCCGTGGCAGCTGCACCGCGCTTCCCCATCTGGCAGTGGAAAACCAGATGCGGGGCATCTAAGGAGGGTTTGGGTATGCCGAATTTGGACTGGAATGCCTCTGGGCCCAGAGACAAGTCACTTTCCACGTTCTCCACTAAGAATCAGATAAATATGCCATGAAACAGACAATAGGTACACAGTATACAATGACATGTTTTCGTAATACGTGGCGGCATCTCCTACCTGGAATGTGAACGGATCCAACGATGTGCCCTTTATCCACTTCAGCTTTGGAGCGCACATCAACCAGCACCAGGTCTTTACTCTTCTCCAGCAGTGACTTCAGGTCACTGTAGTTGATCGTATCTAGAACGATGTTACACCAGCGTTAGTTCCTCAAGTTCTTGCAGGTCGTACAAACGCTGTTCGTGTTATCTCGAGCTCACGGCTGAGATGCAGACACGAGATTCTCTAAGCGCCTGAAAGAACTGGAAAAACCAGCACCTCTAATGATAGCGCTGGGCTTTCTCACGGTGACTCAGCAATAAGCAACTGATTAATAATGCATAGTGTTTTAAAGCATTTTAAGCATCAAATATGACTTCTTTATCATTGGGATTAAAAGATTCGACCTATTTTTCAATTTATGCCCGTTACACTTCCGTTATTTCAAAAACTAAATAAATTAGGTAAAACAAATGAAACAATTACATACTCAAACGGCTGAACCACATTTTATTAGGATAGTTTACCGCAATATTTATCAACGTTTACACATGATATTTATATGCAGTAATTACACTTCAAACAAAAACACTTCAGAAGTGCTAAGGAAAAGGCAAGTCATCCTTACGCGGCATCTATATAACTAGATACTTCTTTATCACACGCATACAGGTTGGTGATAAAAACATAGGCCAAATGGCTAGATGAATTCCCAGATGATGGGCTACAATCAAATGAATTAAAAAAAAAAAAAGTACCAGATCTTAATTAATGCTATTACACCGGTATTAATGAGAGCATGTTAAAATGCATCTTACCTGACAAGAAGTTATAAACATTGGCGTGCCTAATGTTCTGCTCGCCATATCACCCATTCTAAAAATTTAATGTATGTTAACAAAAAAACCTATTTATTTGACTCGGCATATTTGTATATTTACCTGGAGATGCCATCTTCAACTGTTGTTCAACAAAGAGTGATCTCTTGGTCACAAATAATTCCTGAACTTCCTTGCTGTTACATTCATATAGGGAGGCGGAACTAAACCGGCGCTTTGCACGAACATAAACACAGACCTCCCAGCTTCCGGGGAATGACAAAATAAAAGTCGTTCTGGGACGGTGACAGTGAGTTATGATTTGTCATTGTGACCGCACAGCAAACAGTGCACCACAACGACATGTGACCTCTGCATTTAACCCAGCAGTGGGCAGCTAGCCAGAGGTGGACAAAGTAGCTAACTTCATTACTTAAGTGAAAGTACAGATACCACTAGTCAAATGGTACTCCAATACAAGTGAAAGTCGTACAGTCAAATTTTTACTTAAGTTAAAGTACTGAAGTACTTGTTTTAAAAGTTAAGCATTAAAGCTCCCCTCCTTTTACCTCACGATAACCTACATTATATCAAACATTCGATTCTGAATACAATAATATGTCAATTACTGCATTCTGCAATGTTAAATGTAACTAAACCGACAAAGAGGCAGTGTCTTCAGTATATGTGCTGCCGTAGCAATCACCCAAAGAGGCAGTTTAAAGTTCAAATTGAACAAATTATTACATGTTGCACATAATGATTACACATGTTCATTAAGAATTCTTCACGATCACTTCATGATAAATGGTTCTGCAAAGAACCAATGGGTAAAAGGGTCTTTGTTGAACCAAAGAGGGTTCCCCTACGGCATCACAATGAAGAACCACTGTTGATATATTTTTAACAGTGTAGACTACTGAACTCAAGTACAAGCACAATTACTGTACTTCATTCAAAAATGACAAGTTAAACTAAAAATTCTCTTTTGAAAAACCTACTTAAGTAAGAATAAAAAAGAATTTGTTATTAAGTTGCTCAAATTAAACAAATCAGTGAGTAAAAACAAAACAAAACAGAATATTCCCATTTTTTTTAAATCGAGTAAATTAGTTGCCTTTCAATTTTTATTGCAGCAATTCATTCTGTTCTCAATACAGAGAGTATGCATTCTTTGAAAAAAAATGACTTTTTTACTAATCTGCGTTACTTGAAAATCATATCAAACAAGCAAGTGGTAAAACCTTTTATTTAATGCTGCAGCAACGGTCTGACAGGCAAGATAGTGAAACTATCATACCCACTGCCAAGTCACTGCCACAGTATAATAAATGCAACAGAGACAAACCAACCTCACATGAAGTAAACTTTTTATTGATAAGGTCTCAGAAGAGTCTCGCCTAAGTGTAAGAATCCCTCAATACTGATTTGGTACATAATGACATCCATAATGAGTCTCTTCACAGTGGATAGAATCCATTTTCTACAGCTCTGGGTTTCTAGTACAGCAATTTGCGTAAAACTGCATAAAAACAAAACTAAACCAAACATCAACCTGGGGATCAATATTGTTTATCTGGGATAATTCAGTGTCACAAAATCCTAGCGTTGTAATACCAGCTATAGATTTGCACATTACAAGCCACCTTTTGTTAGAAATATAAAACTTGATATTATGAACAATATTCTACTGTGCTGCATAAAGGTAAATCTATACACTGTACATACAGATACATTTCGAAAAAACAAGTTTCACAGTTTTAAACTTTATTTAAAGTATAAACCATTTTACATAAATTATTTTTGTCTATGACTATAATTTGCTTAAGCAAATCAAAAATTAATATAAAAACTTAATGAACATTTCTTACATATTTTACAAAAGGAAATACTCCACAAGTTCATTTTCTCAGCTAAAAATGATGACTCCTTTATGATTGTCATAGAGACTAATAAATTAATTAAAAAAGAAAGGAAACATAAAATAAATAGTTTCTTATACTAGTAACCTTTAATTTTGATAGGGTGAGTTTTTGTTCCTTCCTCCCACCTATGTTTCTGTACAGAAGTGCCCTGGTGAATCTCACAATTCTACTGCAACCAAGACATACAAAACTAGCGCATCTAAAGCCCATCCTGAAGCCCAGCGTTATCAGACACAATGCAGATATTACTCTAATCTTTGAATGATGAAACAAAACTGATATTGTTTATATGCAAATATAGCCATATTTTTTCCCTCATTTTTTAGAAAAATGGATTCCATTGTTTGAGTTCTGTTGTGAGGACTGGCATCCTGTGGTTGAGAACGTGAGGCCTGAGACCAAGTAAGACCTTGTGGTCAGTTCCGACATTTCCACCGGGCCTCTCTATCAGTTCTTCAGTCTGGATCATGCTGAACACAAGCTACCCTCCGGCCCCAACGTCCTCCCAGAACCCAAAATATATAGGTGAAGTATAGCTATTTTTATAAAAGTGGATTTTTCATATCTTAGTGACAGCTGTTCTGGTTTCGTTTTGCAGTTCTTCAGTGCTTTTTGAAATCCATTGTTCAAAAACAACAAAAAAGTTCTTTGATATTATTTTTTTGCCAGTGGCAGTATTAGTAATGTTCTTTTAAAAGTCCCTGCAGCACTCAGAGAGTTACCCCTTAAGTTCATTTATTCTCCGTGGGAAAGGAGATACAGGAGCAAAGAGAAGAGGGGAAGAAAGAGATTCAGAGATAGGTCAGAAAAAGGGAGAGAAAGTAAAGTCGAAGAAAGAAAAAAAGTAGGAAAGGAAAAAAGAAGAGAAGAAGGACCATTGCTCTGTTACCTCTTCCCCATCTCATTTTGTCTCAGGAACTGGATGTTGGTGCTGCTGTCCGCCAGTTCGGGGTATTGCTCTACGGGCAGGATGTAGTAGCCGTCATAACCCTGCACTCTCCCTGTTGAGAGAAGCTGCTGCCTCTCGCCCTCAGTCCACAGCCGGCTGCCCTCCTTCCCGTCCCTTGTCCTCTGCTGCTCCCGCAGCCAGGCGCCCGTCAGCGCCCGCTGCCTCGCCAGCTCCAGCAGTCGGGCTCGCTCCTCATCCAGCACATCCGCCGCAAGGCCGTAGCGAATGCTCAGCGAGAGCGCCGGCGCTCGGAACTCCACGGTGACGCCGCGGCGGGAGCGCCCACTCACCGTCACATTGATGCTGTTGTCCAGCACCTTGCGGCCATTGGTGAGGCCCAGCGCCAGCAGGTCGGCGTCGGACGAGCCGATCTTCACAAAGAAGTGGCAGTCACGCCCGTCCTGTATGTAGTGTGTACCCTCCAAGTAGATGGCACTGTTGAGCACCAGCGCCACCTTCCGGCTGTCGTCACTAGCCATGCCTGAGATGCCTGTCACCACGCGCCCCTCCTTCACGGCGAACATCATACCACGGCCGATGATGGGCATGCTGGTGCCGAACCAGTGGCCGGGTTTGTCACGCTTGCCTTGACGCTCCTTGTTGAGAAGCTGGCCCTCCAGAGCCATGAAGGCCTGGTTGTGCCTCTCCGCCTCCTGCTGAACTCCA
Source organism: Distichodus sexfasciatus (assembly GCA_032718565.1). Lineage (NCBI taxonomy): Eukaryota > Metazoa > Chordata > Actinopteri > Characiformes > Distichodontidae > Distichodus > Distichodus sexfasciatus. The sequence continues at coordinate 480,419 of JAVGVS010000289.1, forward strand.
GTCATCAGCTGCATGAAGCAAAAGACAAATACAGTTACTCTAGCTGCCAACCGCATTGCTTGCAGTGATGGGGTTTTGCTAGAACTGGGAACTCACCTGGCCGTTTTCACACTCCTGACTGGCGAGTAACTCGTAGGGTGGCTCCACAAAATAAAGGGTGTGTTTGGGGAAACCAGGGATGATGTTGCTGAGCTGGAATCCGAACATCACCAGCCAACTTTTCACATCTAGGCAAGAGAAGGGAAAAAAAACTTGTTGTAGGACCTTGGTGCCAGGCAAAAAAATCTTGATCATTTTCAACAAAATACTTTTTCATCATGATGATACACTTGTGGCTTGTGGGGTGGTGGTGGTCTGGTGATTAGGATACTGACCTCTAGACCAAGAGTTTGTGATTCTGAATCCTACCTCTGGCACTACCATCACTGGGTCCCTGAGTAAGACCCTTATCCCCAGGAAAAAAAGCCCCTAAGTCCCCAAAAATTAGGGAAATGGAAGTCGTTCTGGATAATAGTGTCTGCTAAATGCTGAAAATGTAAATGTACATGTTGTGGCGCAAAATAGTGAAATATTTTATTAGGCATAAAGTTGGAACAACAGCCAACTGCATTGCATGCTGCAGTGATGGCCCGCCCCATGAAGAAGTTACCGTCACACAGTGAAATTTTTACAATGCGATTCGGGTGCAAGGAACAATGGTGTGCCATTAGTAAGCGGTGGTGTGCAAAGTCTCTCACATCTTTTCTCACAGCCTCCTATCTGCCATAACACGTGAATGAATCTGATGTGTAAATCGTAAAAGACAAAATTTTGCAAGGTATGCTTCCAATATTATCACCCACTAAGAAACTATTTGAAGGAAAATACAGATTATTGATTTATTATTTATTGTGATAAAACTTTGGCATGGATTTTTTTTGCTTAGTTTTTATTAATTAGAAATTAATTGATATTTAAGCTATACTAATTGAACATTAAGCTATATTGAGCATCTTTGTTTAACTGGTAAGATAGATGATTAGTATAAGCTGCAAGTGGAATGTGAATTTCTATAGCATGATAAATATCAAGATTAATAAAAAAATTGTGGTTATATGTTTGAAAAAAAATTGCCTTGTTCTACCTTATATGGCCACAATCTGTTAGCCATGAACATGTCCTGGGTTGCACTGAAGGAAGGCCTATTTTACAAATGTATTTTACATTATATTTGCAGCATTTAGCAGATACTCTTAATCCAGAGAGACTTCAATTTACTCTTTACTAATAACTTCAGTTTACTCTTTACTAATAACAAGAACAACATGGTATTAAGATCCTTGCTCAAGTGAGCAGTGGTGGTAGTGCTATGGGCAGCTTTAGGTCAGGATTAAGCCTGTGACCTCTTGGTCCATAACTGATTATCAAATCACTGGTGCATTGCAATTTAGCCAAATTTGATAATAGCCGCTTTCCCAGACAACCACGACGTCACCTGTGCGTGCAGGGCGGGTAAGTGTGGTCGGCAGTAACATCATTAGTTGAACTAGAAGGGTGAAGTTATTCAATCCGAAAGAAAATGGTGCATTCATAGAAATAAACAATCAGTTGTGGTCTCGGACGGTCTCGAAATAAGATCCCACGTCTTCTTTGTCCAAGTGCCTGATAAGACCGAGTACAAATGCGGCCAATTCTGAGACAAGGCCGAGACCTTCACAAACTGGTCTTGAGACAACACTACTTTAGCTACTATAAATTAGCACTATTAAGCAACTAGAGGTCTGTGTTTCTTTTTTCTATACATCATTGTAATGTGAGAGATGAAATGCCACATCATGCTACACCCAACTGTTCTTATTCCTCCTCCTTCTTGGTCCTTCTCTTTTACTTTCCAACTGTCTTGAACTGTCTTGCAGCTTTCGTCCAAATAAAAACAAAAAACACATTTGGTCTTTGCAACCGGACATGATGTGTGTGATTATAACAGACCAGAGATGGAAGATCTGATCTCGCAAGGTGTCACTTGAGACACATGTGTACACACACTCTAATGCCAGGTGTAAAGTCAGATACTTAGAATTGTTCTCTTGTGATCAGAACTCTTTGTTTTGTCATTGAAACACAACAGCAAAACCGTTTCATTCTCGGTGCCAATAAATACACTAACATTGCTGTCTTATGGTAAACAGTATCTTACCTGTGACATAATTTTTCACATCCAGCATATCACTGAGAGGATTGTTATTTTTGAACATATACAAGTTGAATGGAGCCAGGTCCTTGCTGATCTTGGGCCACATGGTGTAGTCCGGTGACGTCCACCTGGCTGCCAGCACGTCGTAGTCTCTCTGCGTGAAGTGAACTAGCTTGGTGAGCGAATCGTAGAGGCCGCCGTGAAAGCCAATGACCAGCTGGAACTCGGGGTTGGAGTCGTGGTACACTTCGCCGTACGCCGTGTACTGCACCTGCTTGATCATCTGCCCGTTGCTGCTGAAGACGGCCAGTGGCGTGCCCGTGTTATCCGAGGCGATGTAGTACTCCTCCCCGCTGCTCACCTCCATGGCGAACAGATGGCCTTGCAGGTCATAGTAGAGTGAGGTGATTTCCGAGCTGGAGTGGTTGAACACGTGTGTGACGCGCACCGGGTTGTTCAGGTCGGCGTAGAAGAACTGCAGGTGCTGGCCCAGGCTGTTCTTGGAGGAGACCCTGCGGCCGAGTCCGTCGTATCGGTACTGAACGCTCCAGCCACCCGCTGCTCGACTGTAGGCTCGCGCCAACTGGCCCTTGGAGTTGTAGTCGAAGACATCCGAACCCCTCTGGCTTAGGAATCCGTCCTCGTCCAGGCGGTACTGCACGTCACCCAGGCGGGTGATGCGGTCCCGCAGGTCATAGCGTAGCGGCATCAGTCGGGCGCTGTTTCCAGGGTTCAGCAGGTGCAGGTTACCGTTGAGGTCGTAGTTGTAGCGCCACGTGGACCAGTCATTCACCTTGACGCCGCTGAGCTGGCCGTCACCGTCGTATTCGTAACGGTACTGTGTGGTATTGGCATAGGGGCCGATCTTCAGCTCTCGCTTGATCACCCGGCCCATGTTGTCATACTGTACTGTCATCCAGTACATGAGCGAGCGGAAGATCTCATACTGGACCTCCTTGATGCGACCGTGAGCGTCAAAGTGCTTGCTTAGCGTCATCACGGCCGTGGTGATGATCTGGTTGATGTCGTAGTATATCACGCCGAACTTGCCGAAGTGCTCCACCTTGCCGGAGATCTCATCGTAGCGGTACAGGTCCACGGGCAGCGGCGTCTCGCTGATCACAGGCTTCATGCTGGCTATGCGGAAGCTGTTGTCGTGGTAGGTGTAGTCGAAGCGGGCGTTCACCATGCCTTCCTCTGAGAAGCGGTAGATCTGCTTGTCCACTAAGGGGCCCATTTTACGGTACCGTATGGTACAGGAGAAGCCCCCGCTCTGCAGGTTGACCATCTTGAGCACGCCAGCCGTCTCATCGTAGCCGAAGGTGACGGCGGTGCTGTCGTATAGAATCTCGGAGAGCTTGGCCAGCTTGCCGTACTTATAGAGGACGCGGCGGCCTGTGCCCAGGAAGAAGGTGGCCTGCGGGCGACCGTCCTCGCTGAAGTCGTGGATGATGGAGGCGTTGCTCTCGGGAGGGTTGTACGTGTTTCGGATGTAGCCAATAGAGACGTGGGTAAACATGGTGTGACGAGCCACACTGGGCATTGTGACCGCTGTGATGCGATCGGACGCATCAAATTCAAAGATGTACTGCCTCTGACTTTGCAGGAGAAGCACCATGGACTACAGCAAGAAGAGGAGACAAATATGAATTTAGTATTAATCAAATTCAGTATAAACTCAGTTTAACATTAAACCCAAGTAAACTGGTATTAGCAGACAGAAGCTAATAATAATATTGATATACGACAGAAGAAAGCACTCAGGTACTTCCTTATCTCTCACACACACACACACACACACACAAACACAGTCATGTTATCTTTGTGAGGCCCTTCCACTAACATCTATTACTACTAGAGCTTATATATAAAAGGTCTAATGAAATGTTTTAAATGTTCAAATGACATTTTCTAAAATTGTTTCTGTCAAATTAATATTGGAACTCTATCTAAAAAGAACCTCACAAAGCTACAAAATATCATTTAAAGGTCAGTCACGTCCCTACAACTACGCAAAGACCTTCTAATCAAGACACACACACCAGAATTCACACTGACACAACATTCTGAAATATTGATTCCCATTTTGTCTTGTAAGACCTCCCCCTATTACAATGAAACACATCAATAAAATGCTTGTATAATACATAATAAAATGATTTCCCTTTCACAGATTTCACTATAATTAATTTGATTTGCTTCAACAAGTGATGAGCTGTTTTTGACAAATCTTATTTATTTAACTGACACTTTCATCGCCCAGCAAATTTCCTGCATCAACTCAGCCGGCAGGTCATAATCTTGTGTTACTTCCTGTGCACAGAATGCCTGCTAATCAGCTGGCTGTGGCGTGTTGGGGATGAAGAATACCTGAATTTGCTGAGAGAAGGGGACTGCAAGGACCAGAAAGGATCAACCCCCATACCTTAACTGTCAATACCTTAAAGTTAAGGAAGCCGTGAGGCAATAATCTCACCTTGTCCAAGTAGCTGTAGCTCCACACCTTGCCGTCAACGAAGGAACGAGAGAGGATGCGTCCTTGCGGATCGAATTCCGTCCTCTCGCTCATGCTGCCGCGGTGCAGGCCCACCAGCTGCCCGGTGCTGGAGTAAGACACATTGACCACTGCCAGGCTGCTGCTGGGTTGCCAGATAGCCGGTCGGCCCTGTGCGTCATACGTGATCCTCAGTGTGAACTTCCTGTGATCGTCGTAGATCTTCTCTGTCCGTGTGTTTCTGTCAAAGTCGATGGAGAGCAGGTTGCGACCATGGGCCTGCGGGAAAGGATAGATGAGTTAAGGTCGGGAGAATTTTGCCCGAGAACAGCTGATCCGCCAAAGACCGTTTGGGAAAACTGAAGCAGAACATGCAGCCTTGCTCACCCTTAGTTTCCTTCCGAACACGGTGACCCTGCCCTTGGTTAGCTCCTTGCGCAGGCGCCACTCGATGGAATTGAGGCCGTTGTCGGTCGGAAGGGTGATGTTTCGGCGCCCGATGGTTGGGCTCACCGACCCGGCCAGAATGTGAGGCTCTGTGTGGTAGCTGATGCCCATTCCATTAGCATACATCACTCTCATAGTGCCGTTGTTACACAGCTGGTAGCTGTTCCGTACTTGGTCTGTAGAGGGCGACAGAGTACCAGAGGACCATCACTCTACGGAGCAGCGTAACTTTTCATTTCCAAACAAAGGCAACAAAAAGAGAAAGAAAGCCTCGTTGTGTTTTATTTCCAAGGATGACTCAGCTCAAAAACAAGGCTGTTAGTGACATGCCAAAAAAAATCACCAAACAATGCTTTTTAAGGCCTTCATTATTATTTTTTTTTTCAAAAAACACCAGAGTGCACTGCAGAACACCCAGCGTCCATAAAATAATCACAGTCTATAAAAGAGAATCATGGTGGCAGTTGCAAATCCTCATCTGATGCAGACGGCCTATAACGCAGGCCGACAGACCGAATGCTTTTAAGACGGTGTTCTTTGATTGAGCTTTACTTCATAATAAAGAACGAGTGGAGACATTTTTAGTGGCCACTTTGTGGTAAGATGCTTATACTGCTTTCTTTCCAACTACTTAAGAAATGACAGAAGTGAAGAGAGGCACGGCAAGTACAGTGCAGAGATCTAAATGAGCCTCAGCTTCAGGTTGCAGAGCGTTTTCCATTTATACTGCTCTCCTGGGTTGCCTGCTTAATTAAACTTAGCAAACTTTCCCCTCTCCAGGCTCTGGTGGTGTGCGCTCGCAGACTGCCTGTAGGATTTGTTTCATCTGCTATGGGGGTCACGGAAGAAGGCCCAATCAGTCCTGAGTTTTCTCTAGCTGTCGTTCTCTCGCTAGGCATATCTCATAGCCTGTCTCCTTTTTTCCCTTTCTCGTTCTCTCGCTCACTCTAACTTCCACACACACACATACACACACACACACTCCTAAAGAGGTGAAATAAGCTCAGGGAGTGTGGGGTTTGTGGCTGAGGGAGTTGAGGAGACAGTGAGGATTTACTGGTGGCAAGGCAATGAATTTCACCCCAATCACATTCAGCATGGCACGGCTCCGGCTGGGCATGAGGGACAACACTGAGACTGCTGCGTCTGCAGCTCTGAATATTACCCCACATTTACAATCACGCTCACGCGCGGCACATGCAGCGAGATGATGTCTGCAGCTTGCTGAGTGTGTCTATTTGCTAGAAATGTTGTTAACTAAACTATAAAAAGATACTGTGAATACGCATCCTAAGAATTTTCTGTTGAGTCGTGCACATGATGCTGGTTTATGTAGCATTCTGGTTATAGGTTCAACATTCAATACGTTAGAAATGCTGTTTCATACATAACTCTGTAGCAATAATAGCAAAAACTGTATTAACAAAAATATACTTTTATATAGTCAAATCTAGTGAGTACAACTACATGCTAGAGTGCAAATAATACTTTTACAGCATGTCAGAGACTTTAGAAACATTCAACATCCTGTTGCACTCAACACACACCTTGTACGACTGTATAGGAGGCCTCTACTGATGATAGATTGGTAATGACGGTCACATCATCATCTCTGTTAGAGCTCTCGATGTCAATGTTAATGGATTTCTCAATCTCTCTGTGCAGACTGGTCACCATTCCGGTGGGGTAGGTCACGTTGGTGAGTCTCCCTTCGCTGTCATACCTGCAAGGTCAACAGTTCATTAGCATGACTACACTATCACACAGAATCTGGACCACAGTTATAAACTTTTGTTCTACAAGATGAGGCTGTTTTCAGGTGCAGTTTCAAAACTACAATGCACCCCCTGTGAGTAGGCGCACGGAACATTGCTCGTGTATTCCTAAATTCATTTCAGATCAGTTCAGTATCTCTGAATATGATGGAGATTCTCTCTCTGTCTCATTCTATTGAGGGCAATGATTAGAGTCTATGACATACTGTCACGACACCAGTGGAACAGAAAGTGAAAAAGTTTCTCCCTTTGTAGCTTTGCAGTAACACAGACAGACAGCAGGTGGAGACCATGATACATAATTTTCCTTTCTGCAGTTATTCAGGAAGATCCTCGTGCTTGTTTTAGTAGTCTTCACAGTTCCAGTGGCACATACAAATAACGTAAAGCTTTTATATTATAAACAGAATACATTCATGTAAGTGTTTAAAAATGAACACTATTAGGCTATTTTTGGGGATAACCGATAATACCGGAATCATATCGGAATCGGCATCGGACTAATGCTTAGATTTGCCGATTTTTTCAGCCGACATTTCATGACACATTTATTGCACATCAGAAAGGTAGCGCTTATGCCAGGCATGTCCAAAGTCCGAGGTGGGATTTTACACAGCCCACACCTTCTGTTTTAAAATGTATGGCGTTATTTTGTGCCAAAATTCTGAGTACGCAGTGCAACATTTGCAAGCAAAATCTCTTGTTATTTCGTGCTCGACATGGGCAGTGCCCGGAGCTGTGTACTGCCGCACTTAATAGTAAGGTAGGTAAGGAGCTCTCATACTTTTCTACGCGGTAGTATGCATCTCAGGAACTAGCCGGGGTCGTAGCTTAAGGGCTCTCTACACACTAGGTAGTCACACATGCTCTCTTTGACTTGGTACACCACATAGGGGGGAAAGTGACTTTTTCTTAAATTGTTGTGCACTACGCTCAAAGTGCCTGGCTCTACTTTGAAGCTTGCTTGACTTGCCGCTGTGTTACAAATGGCAGAGCAATGGTGTTAATTTTGTGCCAAATTGCAGTGAAACTTTGGCTGCAAAATCTCTTGTCCTTACGCACTCAACTCTGTCTGCGCTACACTCGACTCTGACTTATTCCCATATCGTGCATCCCTAGAAATTTTTCCATATTCCGCCATTAGACACATGAGGGACACACCCACACCCACTTACTCGTAAAACGAGGTCCAACCCGTTTCGTCTGCTTTGCTGGCCAACAGGCCCGTGTTGCCGCTGTAGCTGAACTGAACGATCTCCTGGTTAAGGGCTGAGACGGAGCGCAGGCTCCCGGCCGGATCCAGCCCCAGCATCACCACTTGGTTCTCGGGCAGCAGGAGCAGCCGCAGCAGCCCGGCGCCCCCTCCTGGCCCGACACCCTCCCGCCTCACCTTCATTGTGTTGTTGCAGTTGTCTACGATGGCGGCCAGCTCACCGTCGGGTCCATAGCTGAAGTTGTAGAGGGGCATGCCGCTAACCAGGCTAATGGTCTGCAGGTGAAGTCCCTCCTCACTAAACACATACAGCTCCTGTTCCCGGGGTGACGCCACCTCTTGGCGGCCCATGGGGTCAGGGGCTGGCCGGTTGGGGCGCACAGCGCGGATGCGGATATTGCTGAGATCGGCGACGAACAGTGTACCATCAGGAGAAACGGCCAGTGAGGCGGGAGAGTTGAGGCTGGCGTCGGTGGCGTAGCCATCATCGCCAGCAAAGCAGTTGCAGTTGACATCGTTCTTGCAGTCACACTCGGACGCGGCACCGGCTAGCAGCGAGATTTCGCCGTTGGTGCTGACCTGCCTCACGCGGTTGATTTTCTTCTCGTCCGTCTCGGCAATGTACAAGATGCCGGAGTGTGAAATGGCGATGGCTGTGGCGCTCTCCAGCGCCGCGTGGATGGCCAGCTTGCTGAGCGAGTAGTCGATGCCGGGCACCTGGCAGTGCATGGGCCGTCCAGCAATGATGCTAACCTGGTGGTTCTCGGTGATGCGCAGTATGATGTTGTTCTCCAGCACATACAACGAGTTGTCCATGGGGTTCACGGCCAAATCGGTAGGCCACTCCAAACGCACCTATAAGAGTAAAGCTTTCTTGTGATCTTGTTTCTTGTTACGGTCTCAAATATCCTAACATTTTTAAGAACCATTGTGAAGAATGTTATAAACTTTCATTATGAATATATTTGTTTTGTATGCTTGTAAAGACTAGGGGTGTAACCATACACCAAGCTACATCGGGGCAGTTGGTAATGTAACGATTAGGGCGTTCGCCCCGTGATCGGGAGGGTCGCCGGTTCGAATCCTGGACCGGTAATGGTACTACTGAGGTACAAGGTACCATCCCCAAGCACTGCTCCCTGGGCTCTGCACGTCAGCTGCCCACCGCTCCTTCATGGATGGGTCAAATGCAGTGGTCACATTTGATTGTGGTGCACTGTGTGCTGTAATGTGGTGTGTTCACAATGACAAAATAATCGCTTACTTTCAAATCAATATATTAATTTAATGGTTGAAATGAAAACGTGCCATATCAATTGCCGACTCCTGAACGGAATCAAATCGAAAACATGTATTGTAGCATACTTTGTGATATTGGGAGACACCAGCTTGTTGTCTTGTCTGCTGAACTGTTCATGATTGTGATACAAAATTGATTTACACCTCCTGCAACAACAGATTTATATATTATTTTTATCTTTACATTAATATAATTTTCTGTCTATTCCACATTTTCTAAATGAAATTAAAGGTGTTGCTCAGGGATTTAATGGTGGTAGAGTCTGATGTAAGACAGAGCCAGACACATAACCTTCTGATTAATAAATAACTATCCTACATTTAGTCTCCAGTCTTAGGTTATTTTGACAGAACTCTACTGTATGCCTTGTTTGATGGTAGTACTGGAGGTAGGATAGAGCCTGACTCAAATCCTCAACCTTTTGATCCCTAACTAAGTTTCCTACAGTATCTCCAGACCACCACCACCATAGCACTTCAGAGTGTGAAAACGTCAACAGCTCGACAGACAGAACATTTTCAGGAGTTGAGCATTGCTGAGGGGTCTGAATCTGAATCTCTGGTTTGCAGAGAGGCTCACACTGTAAATATGTGACGCTCAACGGCTTCTGATCTCACCTGACTGACGTCCATGCTGGTGTCGCAGCTGAGTGGCCTCACAGCGGTGAGGTCATTTGCACCCAGCAAAGTGGAGATGATTCCATTCTGGTCCACTTTACGGATCATGGTGGCGTCTACGAAGTACATCAGCCCGTTTTTGTCTACTGCAATACCTGAGAAATAAAGAGAGGAAGAAAGAGGATTCTTTTGAAACTTTCGTTCAGTTGAGTGGTGGGAGTGAAGAGTCAGTGGTTTTCAATGTTAAAATCTTTCTCTCCTATTTCCACTATGGTAAACAACACACACCCATCAACCGTCAACTTAATCTCACAGCATCGGCCCGCACCAGGCTAATAGATGAAGCGAACCAGAATAGCTTTCACAGACAGCGAGATGTAAACAAATTGATTGACCTGCCGACTGACGCACGGAAGAGAAAGCTGCTTTTCTGTAGTGGAGTGTCTGAACCGAGAAGCAGGCAGACAGAAACTGAGACAGTGAGAGAGAGAGAGAGAGAGAAGCCACAGGCTACACCAGAGAGCTCCTCTGATGCCCTACTACACCCAGCCATGTGGGAGTTAGCGATCAGGCCTCTGTAGTCTGCTATCCTCTCTATTCTCACCACCAGCCTCAGTTCCATGTCAGAGACAGAAAATGTGACAAAGTGATGTTTCTGACAGTTTGGTGTCGAGTTTTTTTTTGTAATTCATGTCAAGACTTTACTGGAACTCTGTTTATTTATAAAATCAGAAATTCACGTCTACACTTTCCAACTAGTCTTTTTTCACTCAAGGCCTTGATGGACAGTTTTTTATTTTCAGCACGTACTAACTTCAAACTAACAGGTTTATAGCAAACCATCATTTCACTACTTTTGTAAACAAATGATTGCAAAGGAAAAAAGGCACGAAATGTTTTTAATGTAGCAGAACAATCAAAACACATGCCGAAGTTGATCTGTCTGCGCTTAAAGTCGGTAAATTCATCCATTTTCCAGATGCTAGAACTTCACTCGACACTTTACCGCACGTCTCCTGGGTGTGCTTGCATATTAACTCATCACAAAGCGTGCGAGAGGGAAAGCATAAGGTGTCTTTGACTGAGGTTGGAGAGTTTGAGCCCCACCAGTGTCTAGAAATTAATTAATAGCTTAAGGTTGAATGTTCTCTTTGATTGTGGAAAGCAGCTGGAGGATACGCTTCCTTTTATCCATGTGGGGTGTCACTGCTACAAAGCAGAGAGATGTAAAGACGGCCAGGAGAAATGCATTATCACCTCCGCCAACCTGCTGCAGTGCTCCATATGTGTGAGAGAGAGCTGTGAACCTTAAGCACGCACCAACTAATGAGTGAGATCATAGTTTTTGATAGCCGTGCCTGTAACCACAGGGTTTGTCTTTTCTCTTTTTTTTTTTTTACCTTTCGGGCTCATGAGAGTGGCCTCAACAGCCTTCCCTCCATCCCCACAACGCTCGTCGAAGGGCAGGCACTGCTCCCCCGTTCCCGCCACCACCTCCGCGTTGTCAGCCAGCAGTCGGCCGCCGGTAAGAGAACGCACGCGGTAGATCCTGCGCGAGTTGGTGTCGGAGATGAACAGAGCCCCTGTGACCGGGTCGACGGCCAGGAAGTACTTATGCGTTGGGTTGTTGCTGCAAGAAACAATGGGAAGACAGAATTAACATAACTCAAGTTTAAGTTCAAACAGATCAAGAAGCTGTAACTTGAAATACTCAAAGAATATTTGAGTTGAGGTGTTAATGGGCGGCTGAAACGCTCCCTGGAGAAACTTGAGTAACATGATAACTGTTGGTCAGGGAGGTCACTATGGCTAATACTAGCGATTGTTACAGTCGCACATTGCTCTTACGCTGTGGACATGAAAAGGGGTGATTTGGCGACATTGCAAAACAGAGGGAGGGCAAGTTTATAGCATGAGGCGAAGCAAAGACACAAGCCAGAGAAAGCTTTGATCATGTCAAGCTAAAATTAAACATCTGTACAGTATGTGTACCGTTATTCCAAGCACATATCGTAGCACCACATCAGTGCTTCAGTATTATAGTAGAAAGCCTCCAGCCTACACACATGCACACACACATAGAGGATCAGACGCAAGGGTACATTAACGACAGCATTCAATATGGGGAATCATTATGAATGCTTGCTGAGCTTAGGGCTAGTAATGAGTGTACACCGATCAGCCATAACATCATGACAATATTAAGTAGGTCTACAGCTACGCAGCCTCATAAGCAACAAACTGCGATGTGCCATGTTTCACTCCTTTCTATCAGTGTTAAATGTTAAATCCTTTGATGTTTTCAGCACTTTGATCTACAGTAGCTCTTTTACTGGATGTGACGACACATCCCGCTCATCAGTTTTCTTTTTTGGACCACTTTTTTGTGGGTCCTGACCACTGCAGACCAGGATCATTCCTGCAGTTGCTCTCACCCAGATCACTGGTCATCACGTTGTTGTTTGGCCCTTGTCAAATCCTTAAGCTTAGCGAGTTCACCCTGTGATCGGAATGGTGCCTGTTCAAGTACCTTGGTACCTTTTCCGGACTGGTAATTACATTACATTAATGTAATACATCACATTACGTCACACACATCACATTACACTTGGCAGACGCTTTTATCCAAAGCGACTTACAATTGGGATAAACATTCAAGCTTGGGACTGTGGAAGAACTAACGGTGGTACTAAGTGCTACGTTGATGAAAGTGCAGGATGATGAAAGTATGGACCGGGGTAATATAGGATGGGCAGTGATCTAATCGAGGAGGTGCTCATGATCAAGGTATTGTCCCCGGATCATGGCAGGGTCAACTGCAGGGGTCACATTTCATTGTGGTGCACTGTGTGTTGTGCTGTGTTCACAATGTCAAATCATCACTCACTCTTAATTTTGTATGCTTCCAACACAACAACTTGACATGCTGTCAAATGTATTCCACTTAGTGTTATTGTTACAAGGTAACCAATGATATTCATTTGACCTGTCAATCTTATGGCTGATTTGTGTACATTAACAACAACTTTATGTAATTATTAACAATATGCTGTAAATGACTGTGGTGACTGGTAAACTCAATATTTGCTCAAGAAAGTAACCAAAGAATATAAAAGGGATGGTTTGTAGACAGAGTTGTCTCTACTATTTTCTTTTTTTATATACCATTGCTCTTTAATAAAACTAAAATATTTCTTATCTGATTACCCAAGTAAATGAAGGAATAATTGGCAGAACTTCAACAAATAAAGAGCTGTTGTTATCATTGAGACCTTAAGCTGCTATTGGGGAATCAGATATAAAAAGTGAAAACTCACCTGTGTCGAAAATCCTTATTTCTGTTGAGAAACAAAAACAAGCAACAAGTCACAATATAGTACATTTCAGAAAGTGAAGTCTATGTGAACCAACTGTAAAAAGTGTACAAGATATCAGTATTCTTTTGCTATACCTCAGCTCCAGCACACGTGTGGTGTTGAGGGATGGATACACCCTGCGCACAAAGTTCAGGTCTCCAACGTAGAGGCTGCCATCGATGCCTGCTGCCAGAGCTACCGGGGCCAGCAGCTTGTTCCCATCCGCCAGGCCATCGCAACTCGGGCACGAGATACTCCGCCTACGCCCGTTCCCCATAACGCTAGTGATAACTGGGGGCTGCTGGGATATAAAAATGTTCTCCCCACTGCCTTTATGGAGAATGCCTGGCACGCAATGGACAACAGAGGCCATAAACTTTCAAACGTAAAAACAGGAAAAGCCACTTTCAAAAAGTCTCTCTCAGTAAAAACACTTTATGAGCCTCATTTATAAGCTTTGTGTTTTCCACAGCTACGGCCACATTGTGGGAACTACTGCATTCCAATATTGATTGGCTGGACACAACACTCCACAAAAAAGTCCAGGCTTCACGTTATGTCTACTTGATATAGTGCTGAACTTGGCCAAGGTAAGTGGGGTAATCCTGCACTGCTACTTGTAAGCTTTTCTAACAGAAGCAGTGTTTGGCAAATCTGAATTTACATTTATTGTGACTGAAATAAAAAATCTAAATGTTTACTGGGATGATTTATAGCTTTCTATTCAAGTATGAGATATCTGCGAAGAAACATTTTTGCAGCATTACAGTGGGATTGAAATGATTTCTTGTATACTCCTAATGTTGTGTGTGTTTCCTACCACTGCGCAGGTTGAGGATGTGATGTTTGTCCAAAGACCATCCACCAAGGTTGGAGGGCTCCAGTTCGTATCCCTGCAGAACAGCCGTCCTTTTCTCCCACAACACCAGACTTGGACATGTCTCATACTCATAACCCACAGAGACTGCAGAGGGAGAGAGAGAGAGAAAGAGAGAAAGAGAGAGAGAGAGAGAGAGAGAGAGAGAGAGAGACGAATTAAAGGAGAGAAACAGAAAATAAGGAAGAAAATAAGGAGCTATTGTGTAGAGATGAATGAGTGCAAAAAAGGGCACTTTGTGAATTCCAGAGACAGGGACAGGGACGGTGTGAAGACATATTTGTGTGTTTGTGAAATCCATCCACAAGTTGCAAAGGTCTAGTAAATGTCAAGAGCCAAAATAAGCACACTCAGAGAAGCTCAGGTCTGTGATTGACAACAGGAGATTGCAGAAGTGACCCTAGAAACCTCAGCGCGACGCCTTTCATAAAGCCCTTACAGTCCAGAGCGCAGAGGGACGCAAAGGCGCCAGACGAGCCTGTTCTTAAAGCTTGGAGCAGGGTGCCTTCTCACCTTCTCAGACAACCTCAGGGACATGTGAACACAATCTTTTCTAACACTCTGCAATTGGACGTGACTTGCACTCTCCCCTCTCTGCACAGACCTGAGCGATCTGCAGCGCTGTAACAGGGTCATGGCCAAGCTCCTGTCTTTTATGGCCCAACTGGACATTAGACACTGGATCAGGCCATGGACACTCAAACAAATTGGTACAAATTCAAAAGAATTGGACTTTTGGATTGATTAGGTTTTCCACAATAAATAGTGCAGTAATACTTTTTGCTTATGCAACTAATAAGTAGGAATTGCTACACAGATTATAGATGTTTACTGAATGAATGTTACATGTATTTGAAGCTTTCATGGACAAAGAGGTTTGTGGAGTAATTGTGGTGATACCTAAACCGCCACAAATGTTGAGCTCCACCTGGACTCTCTGCCACAGAACACTCACCACACATTAGCTAAAACGGTGAAGGGTCAGAAGAGAATTAGAGATGGTAGATTATTAGGGGGCAAGATTTGACGGGACCTAAATGGTCAAATTTACCTAGAACATCAGGGTTTCACACATGCTCCTTTAAAGGATCTTTTAGGTGCCCTCTCAGGTGCTTTTAGTGCCCAGGGATCTTTTGGCATTTGATAAACGGTGCAATTTTTACAGCAGTGTCCCCATCACTGCACTGCGGTATGGGCACTCAAACAGACATCATCTCCAGCAGCAACCAGTTTTCCTTGTTGGTCTCCATTCCAAGTACAAAGGACAAAATCTGTAAATCTTCAGATGAATTATCTAGCCTGAACAGATGATGATGGTATGGCTGCTTTGCTTGGCTGCTTAGCTTCCCTCAGCTGATCATCGGTAAGATCAATGGCCATCTCTCACCAATATCCTCTTAAATTATTTTCATTAATTTCCCCTTAAGATTCTTAAGTTAATAAGAAAAAAGTCTATGTTAAGTTTATGATATATTCTAAAATGTTTACAAATTGATTCTTATAATGGTGAATGGCCCAGTGCTTTGTACCATGTAGCATGTACCAGCTGTCCTAAGTTAGAATAAGTAAATGCCCTGCAGGGAGAACACACAAATAGACATGTAAAGTTGACAGAAAATCCCTAAATATAATTAAAAGACGGTCAAGCACCACACTCAAAACTTATACAATAAAAATATTTACAGTTACTACTAGCATTGTAACGTTTTTTCTTGTTTGTGATGCAACACGTCCTACACAATTAATACTTTGTGGTGACCTAGTGTTTGGATACTCATCTTACAGCCCAAGAGGTCGTAGGTTGAAATCATGATCTATTTTACAGCTAGAAGTACAACTATTGGGTAAGGATGTAGGTTTTTCTGGGTTTGTATATGCGTGCACATTCAATTTGTTATGCTTGGGCAGTGGCACTGCGGTAAAGCTGGTTTATTGTTTGACATTCACGCTAATTCATACATATTGATATGACAATGAGCAGAACAAGCAACGTAATGCACTATAACCCCAAAAGCAAATCACACGATTACGCTGTTTCATTTCCTTAACAACACCAGCTCTCGCTCGCAGTCTATGTTCCTGATGGTTTTAGCACTGCAGGATTAGCGACAAAATACAATTAGTTATTTAATAATTAATCAATTAATTAATTAATAATTTTGAGATGTTATATTAATAATAAATAATTTAGCATATACATATGGGTGTGTAATTATTACATTGGTTTAGTTAGGAAAACGGTATTTAAGTCAAGTGTTTCCTTAAGCGCAACAGAATAATCTCAGTCTCCTCTTCACAGAGAAATACACAACTTATTAATTAAAAACTGGTATCGGATTAGTACTCTGGATCGGCCGAAACCCAAAGCCAAAGTGTTAGTATTGGAACTGGTGGATTGCTACTATTGCGCCCCGAGCAAGACCCTTAACCGAAAGCTGCTCTATGGAAACAGCCTCTGCAATAAGCAACTGAAAGTTGCTTTCGCTATAACAGTGCTGCTGAATGCTGTTAAGATAAATGTTAAGCCAAAAAACATGAAGCCAAAGTTTGGCCCAGGTTGGTGTGCTTGAGGGTGTGGAGTGACTTTCCTCGTGTTTGCACACATGCCGCACCACTGAGGGAGTGCAGCCCTCAGCAACTTTCCCCAGCATTAGCATCAGTAGGAAGAGCAAAGTTAGCTACCTGGAACCGCTCTCCAGAGCCAGCGCTGACAGGGGCTGTGAGGCAGAACGCTCGCTAATGCCGCGCGCCGTCCCTGGGTCCCGTGCTCACATGGCCGAGTGCTAATCCCACCTGACATGCAATAAAGTCTCGCCGCGATCCCAGATGGGCGGACCTATATTACATGGACTGCAAAGTGCTTTTAAGCACGCTCTTTTAACTGATCTGCACTCTGTCAGATTAGCTACTTAGCACTTTATTGTCTCCGATAAAGCGAACGCAGCCTTGCGGCACGGGAACGGGGCGAGTCTGTTTAAAGGGAATCAGATTGCTTCATAATTTCTCTTTATAGAGAGATTCAAGGTTAGTGTCGTGCTGGTGCATAGGAGGAGGGAACAGGAGGTACAAGTGCTCAACACATGGTGGATTAATGCAAAACAAAACCCAGGATTGATGGTTTAAGTCTCTACAACCGAGACACTGGTCCTTGAGATTTAAACCGAGGCCAAACACACGTAATGTCAAGGAAAAAATAACAAAACACTGGTTAATAAGGAGGACTTATATGGGGAACACACAGCTGGAGAGAGTGAAGCAATCCAACTAATGGGGAAATATCGAAGCCGGTTGTTACTCCAAGGGCCTGGGAGCATTGACAGAGAGGTGAAGGTGATACTGCTGGCACTGGTCATTAATGATATTGTGATTATTTCAACTGTGTACATCTGATCCACAGGGTATAGCATGTCTTGGCGAATACAGAGACTTTTGAGAATTTTTGTTCAATTCCAGTTGTTCCATCAGAGTGACAGGAAATTAATAATTCAATTCTGAATATTTATATTAACTTTTTGTAATTCATTATGATAAATCTGGGATTTACTTGTAAGATTTTAGCATTAGCATTTTTTTAAAAAGCAACAAAAAAAACCACTAACATGTCTGTCTGTGTACTTTCGTTTTTCTCTAACCCATTTTTCGTTAAAGTATAAAACTTAGGCTGCGGTAATTAGGTTTAACTACAGTTACAGTAACAACAGTACAGGCATAGTTTACAGATCTAAGAACAGTCGTGGACTACAAAACACTGTTGTAAGTTGCTCTGGATAAGAGCATCTGCTAAATGCTGTAAATGTAAATGTAAGCATTATCTTTCATTCATCCATCATCTGAACCCCTTAATTCCTATTGAGGTTGCATGGACTAGAGCATATCCTGAGATTATGGGTGCGAGGCGGGGATCAAAGCTGGGGCATCCACCAACACACCGCAGGGCACGTACTCACACACACACACACACACACACAGACACACACACCTAAGGGACAAATCAGGGCCACCAATCAACCTACAGTGCATGCTTTTGGTCTTTGGTAGGCACCTGGAACCCACATGAACATGGGGAGACCACAAAAACTCCACACAGAAAGACTCCACAGCCCACCCGGTGCCTTTTCGCTGTGAGGTGACAGCACTAACCACCGTGTCCCCATTAGCATTATTTTGTTTTATATTATTATGATTCACGGGCATAACAGCATTCATTATAAAATGATGCAGCAATCAGTCTATAGAGAAATTATGCTCTATCTACTGTCCTATGACTTTCTATTCTGGCGCTGTGATGAGCATTCTCACACAGACCATCTCGTCCCAGCATGGGAATACCTGTATTCAAGACCGGAAAGCCCTTCAGAGAGTGATCCGTGCAGCGAAACGCCATGCATGCCATTTACACCAGGAGATGTAGGATTAGAGCAACTAGGATTATAAAAGTCTCATCCCAGTAACAGACTGTTTCAGCTTCCGCAATCAGGCAGAAAGTTCCGTACCATCATGGCCAAAACAGAAAGACCCAGGAAGAGTTTCTATCCTCAGAGCATTCGACTCTTCAATCAGGACATGCCCCATGTCACTTTTCATAGTATTATGTTCATGATCACTGTACCGCATGATGTTATATTCCACCACTCTGTTATATTCATTGTCTGTTACACTTCATATCATCTTCATCATTTATTACTTGCACTGTTCAGGCTGCTACACTGTTACACAGATTCTGTTTACACTATTGTGCTGACATCACAATAAACTTTTCATAACTTATTGCACATCTGTAAATCTGTTCATATTTGTATTATACTAGGAGCTTATACTTCAAGGTTTAACATTTAAACATACTATATATATAATATATATATATATATATATATATATATATATATATATATATATATATATATATGTTATAGCTCATATTTTTCATATTAATATATTATATCTTTTAAACTTGTATTCCTTGTTCTATTTTTTTACACAGTCAACACTGCGTATTGTATGTGACAAATAAAGAATTTTGAATCGTGAACAGTTTTTACAAAGTGCATCAATCTTTCGCATGCTTTTGTTTTGCGTAATGGTGCTATTTCAAAAATTCCATGTGCATGTGTAATCGCCTGCAAAAACATCAGTCTGAGACGGACTGTTTCAGTGGTCAGTCAAAATTCCCCTTTCATCAGAGTTACTGTGCGGAATGCTTCCTGACTGTTTTCAAGACTCACCCACTGCCTCGGACAGGCCGTAGACTCGCTGGCCGTAAGCGTCTGTCTTGTCCCAGATGAAGGTGTAGGCCAGGTTGGGTGAGGCATGGAACCACTTCTGAAAGAGGTGACCCTCCACTGCCACCATCAGGTGCACCTTTACCAGACTGAGTGGTACCACCGCCTGGGTCATGGTGATCTTCAGCAGGGAGCGGTAGCCTGCTGCACGTGAGCTCAGGTAGCACAGCTTCAGATTGGTGCCTGGAATTTCAATCTGCTCATGAAGGACCTGAGAAATGCAAAATAACAAGAATATTAGAGTCTTTTTTTTTTATTAGAAAAATATAATTTTCAAAGCATTAGGGCATGAGTTAAAGAGCAAGAGGCTAATCAGAGAAATCACTTTAAACTCAGAAGTTCAAAAAGCAAGAAAGAAAGAAACTTATGTGAGCTGGAGAAAAATGTAGGGGACATCAGTATTCAGGAAGTGAAATACAAATTGGAAGAAAGACTTGAACAGTGATTTCCATTAGATTCAGCAGGAGCTCATTTATGTAAAAAAAGCAAAGTAATGCCTTAGTTGAAGTGAAATAACTGCAGCAGGTGGGCTCTGCAAATGTCACAGGCCCCTAGCTGAAATGAGAAGCCTGGCTAACTGTACTGCCGGCGTAATAAATGATTGAAAGTGGAGAAGTGGGAAGGGAAAAAGCTGCTTTTCTGCAGGAGCCGCTGTGTAATAAAGGCAGGAAGAGAAGTCTGATTGACCCACAGTGCTCCACAAGTTCCAGATCTAACCTGAGTTTCAGGAACGACGGCTCTTTCCCCAGGTCGTGAGCTGAAGAAGGAGGACAGGGGCGAAGCCACCACCACCGGGTCGGGCCGGACAAACCCGCTGAGGTCACAACCAGGGATAGTGTTCTCCTCCGTCTTCAGCATTAACGTGTCCATGGCGTAGAAGCTGTTCCATGGCAGCCACACCGTCCGCTCCTGGCTCAGGAACGGCGCTCGTTCGAAGCGGAGGGTGAGGGAGGCGCCTCCATTGGCGATGAGGTCGAAACTGCAGAACGGAATGAAAGAGAGGAGGGAAGGGGAGCAAAGAGGATAGAGCAGGAAACAAATAATTACTCGTGTCCGACTCATTATTGATGGAGCTATTACGGTCTGAATGATTTTACCATTTCAAACGCCATTTCCTAGGGAGTTATAATTAATTGTGTTGATAGATTACAGTCATTTCGCCAGAAAAGCCCCGCGTTTACATGACTCCAAATAAATTTAATAAAGATTTTTTCTGTATTTGTTTTTACACTGTAGTATACATCATCAGTGGTGGAAGCTGAAATAAACAACAAAACTGAACGGCTTATTAATGTGATAAATATGCAGAAAAAACCTCCTAACATGAAGAGGCTGAGAATAGAGCACAGAAGTGAGCCAAAGCGAGTAGGAGAGACAGTCACTCACGTTCCATCCTGCCGTGTGAGGGTGTAGCCGTAATGGGGGTATTTGACGAAAGACACGTTGACCCCCACTAGGGGGGTTCCATCTGTGGTCAGCACTTGGCCCCTTATGAGGGATGCAAGACTGAGGAAGACAAATCCCAACACAAACAGCAGATCAGTCAATAACCCATCAACTCCCAATCAAATTCCTCCACCAATTACTGGAAAAATGCCTGTGCATGCATAAAGAATCAAGTTATTATCAAACACTGAGCTGAGGAAGGAAATGATTTGACATTTGTTTTGCTATCTGTCTATTAAAGTGAAGTCATCCTAGACTAAAATCCAATTGATTAAATGAGCCTTTGTTTCTCACCAATTCATATTTCTACACCAAAAAATGTCAATACTAAGAATGTGTATTAAAGTAGGAACGTTTCTCCATCCAGCATTTCACAGCCCAAGCCTTTGCACAGATTTGTTATTCCCTGCACCAGCACGCCCCATCCTAGATTGCTAATTAGTTCATCGGTTGCATCAGGTGCGCGGTGATTGATCTGAGCTGTTGCAGAGCGGTGGGACGCAAAGATGGAGTTGGAGAAACGCTGGATTAAAGCCTATAAAAGTTTGAATTTGGCACAAGGTAAATCGGGAGGTGGGTGAGGCAAGCGTTTTCGTTGCTGTACCTGCCGTTAAACGGGTTTTCTGCCGGTATGATGTGAGTGCTGTCGCGGCCCACCAGCATCTTTACACGCTCGTAGAAGGAGCGGACTTTCTGCACGGGCACTTGGTTCTGCTGTATAACCTGCAGCGGGTCTCGGGAGCCACGGCACAGGGGGCTGTTCTGGCACGGGCTCTGGATGCAGCAGTCCGGGTCCATGCAGTCAGTCAGACCATCTGCAGCCGCAGAGAGAAGCCGTCAGCATAGTGATGTTTTAATTCCATGCTACAGCAAAGGTCACCAGACACAGTCTCTCCTGTTTCTCAGCTCTTACGGGCTTCACCTTGTTTTCAAGGCATACTTTTTGGACATTAGATCGCTTATGTTTTACCAAATGCATAATTATTACAATGTTCTTAATCTATTTCTTAATATGTTCACAGAAATCTTCCTCCTGTGTTTTGGCTTTGTGGAAAAAAAGGTGGATGTTGAAGGAGTAAATCTCATCATTTAGCTACAGGAAAACAACCACTAGCCACCATATAAGCAAAATCTGACCTGGTCCTGGCCATTTCTTTTATTTAGATTCAGGAGTTGTCGCATACACGGTTATATAAGTATAGCCTGCAGTGAAACGTGCCCTGACTGGGTTCTAAGACAAGCTGTTCCTGAGTAATAAAGGTTGGCAAGTTAGTAAAAAACAAGAATAAATTCAAATTAAATAGAAACACATATGCCAAGAAGAAACTCAAAAATCTGAGAGAAAAAATGCAGATATTCTCCAAGGTCATAACGTAGCAAATTTGAAAGAAAAACTCACAGATTTGTGAGAAAAAAACATACAAATTTGCAAGAAAAAATTACACATTTGCAGGAAAAAATGTAGCTATTCTCTGAGATCATAAAGTAGCTAATTTGTGAGAAAAAGATGTACAAATTTGTGAGAAAAAACATACAAATTAGCAAGACAAAAACTCACAAATTTGCAAGAAAAAACTCAGTTATTGTACGAGATCATAAAGTAGCAGATATCTGAGGAAAAAAACGGATACATTTGCGAAAAAACGTACAAATTTGCGAGAAAAAAACGCAGCTATTCTCTGCGATCATAAAGTAGCAAATTTGTGAGTAAAAAGTCAGATATTCTCTGAGATTGTCAATGTCCGAGTTTTCTTCTCATAAATGCACAGCTTCTCAGATTTTAACCCCGCCTAACTCTGCTCCATTTAAAAAAAATCTGAAAGGGCCCTTATATGCCATTGTATGATACAAAAACTTATTTTATTTATCAGTATTCACTACAGGCCAGCTTCTGACCACGGGAACAGAAACCCAGTTGGATTTATTGATGGCTGTTGGAAGGCAAACACAAACTGTGTGGTAACAGATGAGGTGTAGTGTGTAATTCTACACCAGTAAGAGTAAACTAGAAGGTAGGCGTTCCCAAAATGTGGCCAGTGAGCATCAAGAACTGAACCAAAAGTCCTTTCCTAAGGTCGAAGTGCACAGCTGAAAGTCAAACCAAAAAAAAAAAAAATCGAAGGGAGGGAGAGGTGTGTAAATAAGGTGACCCTAGAAAAAAGGCTCTTGGGGGTCGGAGACCGCATTTATCTCCTAAACTACACCCCCACCATGGCATGCTGTCCACTGAAAGTCACTTTGAACCTTGAGTGGTGTAGAGATTTTCAAGGCTACAAAGCACAGCTTACGTGGTCCTGGACAACAAATGCTACACAGAGATGCAGAATATTTCCATTTATAAAGCTGTGTCTTTCATTTTCGAAGTGTTTAACAGCTAGACTACCTCCTTCGTTGTCTTTGTTGTCGGCGCAGGAGGTCTCCATAGCCACGTTGCAGCCGGTGCCCCTCCAGCCTGTCTTGCATTCGCAGTGCCAGCTGTTCTGGCCCATGGTGCACTGGCCATTACCATTACAGAGGTTGGGACAGCCGTCTGTGGAAAGGGCAAGGGACAGAGAAAAGGTCACAAATGAGAGGAAAAGAAAGAGGCAGAAGAGATTTGAGCAAAATGAAAAGTCAAAAGAAGAATGCATGTCCTACCGCATGCATAAAACACACATACACACACATTCACTTTCCACAACACAAAGTTCTTCAAACACAAATCAAAAGTATCCTCATTTCAAATTGCAACAAAATTCCATCCCGATTTGACGTTCTCTACAGAGAGATGAGGGCATTATTACTGGAGGTAAACAGCTTTATCAGAAGTCTCTCGAGTTCTCTTCGAGTTGGGAATATTGGATAAGAACACGTATAGCAGCTCCCAGTGGGTTAATTTGGTGCAGATGATTCGATTCTCCTGGCCTGAGCACACTGCTCTCTCATGTGAGAATGTGATTAGGAAGAGCTACAGACTACAGATCAGATTAGGAGGCCTTTCCGCGCCCAGGTTCGAGTGTGTGTTTGTGTGTGCACCAGTGGAGATTGTGGAGACGTTTAGCGAGAGAGTTGAGCGAGAGCGAAGTGAGATAGCAGGTGAGAGCTGTAGGTTGCGGGATGAGATAAATGAAAGTGCAGGGAATTAATGTGTCTGAGAGACAGGGATCTTGTCAAAGGTAGAGTACAGGTGTGATACCAGAATTCATAAAACAAGATACACAGAACTTGTATATCACTCCTACGTTGAAATGTCAGTGTGTTTTTATTCTTATTTCTAGAGTGAATGTGCATCGTTGTGTACACTTCTGAAAGGGTCAGAGAGGCAAAACAAGGTGAGATATTTGAAGTCTTAAGGAGATATTAGAAGATATTAAAAAATCCTTGTCACATGCATTTTATACAGGATCACGGCAAGGTTTCCTGGGCGTCATGTGGAGAGGCATTGCCTGTGACGGACGTCCGAGTATGTCGTGCTATGAAAAGGGCAAACTCCATATTCCTGCGGCTTTACTAGGACATAATGAAGCACCCTGGAGCTGTGACCTGACATTTCTGACTCATCTCATGCTTTGGTAAATAAAGCAGTGGACGGCTCAGCAGTGACTAGCCCAGTCCTGCTTCGGCAGTCAGTGAGCTACTTCCTAATGAACGCCACAGCTGTATGAGTGACAGCAAGATCAGTAGCTAGAGATCAGCAACTTTCACGTCTTCTTGCATTTAATGAAAGCAAGAAAACCTCTTTTGATGCAGTTTGAAAAGCCGCCTTGGAAAGGGACCCTTATTACATAACGTGTCATTACGAGTCTGTATTTTTGCTCTATACTTGAACATTATATGCACAGTACAAAGCAGTCTGAGGTGATTATGGACATAAAACACTTACATTGACTGACTTAGGCTAACTGCACATCTCATTTATACAGCTTCGCCACTGATTTGTCAGTAGAATTGGCTGTTTTGTGGTGTTAGACACAGCACCAAAAGGAGAGTGTGTTTCTTTTAATAAAGTGTGTTAGCCAACTTTTCAACAGCCTTTACTTTTCGTTCCTCTTTTACGCGCTTAAAAGAAGGTGCAATATGTTCACAAAGGACTTATTCAAGTAAACTGTGTAAAATGTTAATAGATACCACGCATAACTGGCCACCTGTCTTAGGGCTAATGGTCTGCAAACTCGCGCTAATTTGCACCTCTCCTCGTACACCTGGGCCTAAGACGTTTGGCACATGCAGTTCTAACCCACACAATATCTCAAGTCTGTCATCGCTCCAGGAGCCCGAGAGCTTAACCTCAAAGGGTTAACACATTGGTCAGCATGTCAGTGGCTTGGATGCTGGTCACCATAGAGACGTGGCCTTTCCGACGAGCGAGCTGGTGTCTTTTATCACGCGGCTGCAGCATTAGTGCCGGCTGATCCGGCACAGGTGACATTTCAATGGATTTGTGGTCAGCGAGGGCGCTGCGGCCAAAGTCGAAGGAGCACGTAAAAACCTAGAGTGCGGCGAGGCTCATTCGGCCGGCCGTGAATCAAACGCAACGCCACTTTAATTAATATAATTTTCGACGTCTGGGGTCCTTGAGATGCCACATTAACAGCCCGCTATGCATTGATTGCCAGCCAATACTGAGCAGAGAGAAAAGTCACTTAGCAATGATTGCTTTTTAAATTGAGTTGCCATTTTAAGCAGCCAAATACTTATGAAGCACCAAGACAGCAGAATCTATAGCCGCCATTGATCTCCTTCGCTGGGCACGACTGTGCGCGGCCCCTCTTTTATGCCTGGGGCCAGTCGATTTCTCCACACACTAACTAGAATAAAGTGGGGCTTCACAAAGTATTAAGACACCCAGCTAAAGTAATGTAGTTGGACTCTATTGTAATCCCTTTAAATAGGAGGTGTGATTGCCTTGGGTTATGGGTCGACGCATGTGCTGAGAGAGAGGGAACAGCAGAGGAGTAAAGAATGGGGCTGAATGGGACGAAAAGAACACTCCAGCATAGGGCTAGTTAGAAATACATAAAGACGTTCTGACACAAAATCGGGATGCAGCAAAAATATAGTGACCTAATATTTTTGGCTACACAATCAAAAAGTGACGGTATGTTAAAAGAGTTTTAAAAAGTTTATATAAAGTATAAGTATATATAATAAGTAGGAACATTTAGTCAATTCTGCATGGAATGGAAAACTGTGACAAACGAGTTTTTTTTTGCACTGAGGGCAGTCAAAACCTCTCTTCCAGAGCATTTCCTCTGTGATTCTTTCAGTCCTTGTTGTTGCAAAGTTACGAAAAGTGCCATCAGGCACTTCCGCGTTTATTCCTATTTCATGTAAACACTGAAAGATGTTCCTTTGAGATCAGTAGTTTAGACGACATAAAAGAGATTATCTTTACAATGGAGAGAAATCACATCTTGGCATTAGCGGCAGCGTTTGAACTAGATACCTGTCTTCGAAACGTAGAAATTGAGTGCATGAGATTAACCGTGCACGTAAACAGCTGGGAGAGTACCACCGATTTATACAGTATGTCCTGCCCCTTCCTTGATTCTGATTGTCAAGCAAGAGAGAAGTGACATTGACGAGCCCAGCACTGTTCTAGAAGTTGAACGGATTTCAACTTGAAGCGATCTGAGTTTTGCGGTTAAAAAAAAACATCTCCACTGGCGATTTTTTTGCACTGAAGGCCCTTAGCGCTCTGAACGGATTTGTATTAAAAAATCGGCGCTGTCCGGGTTTGGTGGACACAGGCCCTATGACATCTGAACATGTCTTATTATGTGGCTGCGAAATAAGATGTGGACAGAGTGCATCCGGCGTTGGTTAAAACTGTGTGGTGTGTTAAGGGCTTTTTACACACAGTCTCTATGTGTAACTGCTCTTCTGACTCACAAAACCAGTAAGTTTCAGTTCTGCAACATACAACATTGTTATTGCTTTTATTTGTTGCCTTTAACAAAGTTTTAATTGATTTACCACTTTTGAGCTGAGAATTTTTTCACCCCAACAAAAAGTCTAAATCAATTAGCAACATTTTAGGTAGAAAATATTTAACTCAACATTTGCTTAAATTTGGTTTCAGCTTGGCCAACGATGCATCTCTAATTAAAAGAAGGGAAACAATTTGAATGAAGCAGAAATAATAAAGTAGGTGGCTAGAGTCTGAGATCACTCCATGGAAGAAAGAGAACATCAGAAAACAGAAAGCATGCACTCTGCCACATTCTCCAGTCTGCTGGTGTGCTTCTCTTTCCCCTTTAAAGGTCATAAAAATAAAGGTTAGATTCATAAATCCTCCAAACTATCCTTGGGATGGGACTGATAAAATCAGACAGGAGAGAACCTATAAAACACTCTCCATCTGGATTCGCTTCAGCTCGATAGTACGGCCACAAAGTCAAATCTCTCCCTGAACTCGCCATCGCTGGGAACTGGTAAAAGGTTAGAAGAGTGTTTGCTCTCAAACTGCTCAGGGGAGACTGGGAGCTAAGGTGATCAGCGTTATCAAATTGGGCAGACGAGGGGACAACAAAACTACATGTTAAAAGCAGACATATGAGACAACTGGATGACTAATTTACATGAATCTCTTTTTAGAACATACTGAAAACCTGCATCAAGATTAGGGTTGAGTACCGAGAGATACTGCTTTATTAATAGACTGTCTGTAGAGAATTTTTCATATTGAAACTGTTACAGATCTTATACACATTCAGTGTAAAAGACAATTCCAAGATCATAACTGTAGGTTAATACTGCATCCTAACTGTCTCTCTCTTTCTACTTCTAGTTTAATGTCTATATTTAATACTCCATTTCTAGTTTAAAGTGTATATTTTATATTCTATTTATACATGTGCCTTATTTGTTCTTTGTTGTTTGCACTGTGAAAGCTGGAGCCACGTCGTCTCGTCTCTCTGTCTACCTGTACAGTATATAGCAGAGATGACAAAGTTTACTTTGACTTTGAGTTCTGTACTTTTAAAGTTACCAACCGAATGATGTAGGTAGCCCCGGGTATAGGTTCACCTCAAATCAAATGGTGCCAAATTTCGGTACGTTCATGAGCTTGTCAGCAACGACATGCTGAGAGCTGAGCGGGACATATGAACACGTTTTAAATTAATTAACAGTTATCTTACCGTTTCAACGCAATTTACATTTACAGCAGCAGTATGACAAAAATAGATATTTACTGCAGTAAAATCTCCATTTACTATTTAAGCTATGGTGTTAGTTTTGTTTACCATGACAACGGTTGCCAGGGGAGGAAAGCGCATGTGTGGAAATCTGAAAACATGGCGACAGGCCGAAATTGTTCGACTGTGTGACTGCACGCTTCTAAAGATCCGCACAGACAGCGTGATATGCAAGATTTGCCACACAAAATGCAGCAATGAGGCTAGCAATACGTCAGACTTTTGGAAACATCTCATTAAACATAAAATATATTTACAGGTGGATGAGTGTGTGGTGTTTGATTTTTCTCTGGCAGCGCTTATTTTTAATACAAATCCTATGTGCCTCAGCGTTCAGAGCTCTAACAAGTTACAGTGTTCACATGAAATAGGAAGGAACACAGAAGTGCCAGATGAAGCTTTTCATAACTTAGCAACAACACACCAAGCAACTTAGCACCAAGAAAGCGCTCTGGAAGTGAGGTTTTGACTGATCTCAGCGCAAAAAACTTGTTTGATGGGCACAGGCCCACTGGCAATTACCCCTGCAGCCAGCAACGTCATCGAGGACGCCGTCAACAAAAATTTCACTGCAGCTTTAGGTAATTAGTGATCTATCTGCTTTAGTTATTGTTCTGGGATATTTTTCTAAAAACTGTAATAAATTTATATTGTAGTTGTAACATCAAAAAAGTTTGAAATTAGTATAGGGCTTATTAATTATTACTGTATTTTTTATGATGATACAAACCAGGTATTACAGATTCAGAGCAAGGTACTGAAATGAAGTACCGTTGAGTATTGGTACTCAACATCAGGTACCGGTATCAGTTCAGATGTGAAAGGTACCCAACCCTAATCAAGACATTTTGAAAATGAACATAAATAAATACACCAAGTTTAAGTGCTATGCTCAATGGCACAGTTTCACTGTTAAGGTAAGATACAGCCAAATTTGAACTCAACACCTCTTGGTTCATAGCCAATTATATTTTCGCTTGGCTTCCTCCACCCCTATCGAGTACAAGAATGGCATCCATCAAGAGTACAGCAGCATGAAAAGACAACGAGCAAAATTTCAATAGTTCAAGAATCATTCTGCACTTGCTGTCTGCCCACCTTGCTGAATTAATGTTGTGGCAGATGTTCGGTGCAGAATGAATTTCTAGTTCTCACATGCGGCGCTTACTGAAAGGTTAATGCTCCTATCGGGTTAATGACATAAAGTTCACCACTTCCAGCCCCTCCACGTTCCAGCTCTCCGTGCCGCTGCATATGTGCTGTCTGTTCTCTCCACATGCCCCCGCATTCTCCCCTCGCTCCTTCTGCTTCCATTCAGCGAAGAATGCGGATCAAGGCAAGGATGCGGATGCTGAGACAAAGTCATTAGGACGCCTCCCCGCAGCCCTGTGTCCCGCGAGCCAAAGTACGCACCGTAAAACTCTGTGCCCCCTTCGCCACCCTCTCCGCCACCCTCTCCGCCCACTCCAAAAATCTCTGTGCCACCGGCTCATGAAATTTAACGATCACCTCAGGATCGTCGCCCTCCCCGGAGCTTTTCCACTCCGCTTTGGCCCGCTGCTCACAGCCTAAATGAAGGTACTAAAACTCTCCTGGCCCCGGCCCCGGCCCTGCCCCGTTCTGTCCTCTGTAAAGCTCCTCTTTGTTTGAGATCTTTTCTATGTATGGAGAAAAGAGGGCGGAAAAAGAGTCTATTCTCCAGGGATCTCATCTGAGAGAAAGAGAGAGAGAGAGCAGGACGCCTCTAGCCTGCCAGCAGCGGGTGGGTCCTGATGGGACGGATCAAGTTGGAGTTCTGAGCTTAGTCTGCAGCCTATTAAAACTAATGCTGGTGCCCTGGCCCTTTTTAAAGTCGGCCCCAGTGGGGCGACAGCCTCCAAATCTGCTCTCCTCGAACATCGCAGGGAACCTTCTCATCTGTGTCCCGGTGTGAGAAAGTGAAAGAGAGAGAGTGAGGGAGAGGAGTAAACACCAATAGCAGTAGGGGTGGAGAGAATGGTGCAGTGGGGAGCATGTGTGCTGTTCCCGGGCTCTACCCTCTTGATTCTTCACTTCTTCTTGTTGCAGTGGTTTACACGTGCTCACACTTGGGAGTCCAGTTTTGAATGATGGAGAATGAATGGGAAATGCGAAGTTTGCTAACAACTTCTGCAAACTCACCGGGTGTACAAAGCGGGGAGGTTGATCCCATAAATGTCTGCTCTGTTTTCTTGAGAGTCACAAATCACAGAGAGAAAGAGATAGAGAGAAGGAGAAAGAGAGGCGGCCGACGATCCGAGGCTTTATAACCGCTGGCGGTTATAATGAAGCGACACAAGCCAAGACGGACGTGGAGGAACACACACTTGCACTACAGGCCTGCTGTAGGTGGCCAGGCGCTCTAGTGTACACCACCAATAAGCTAGTCTATGGGACACACGGGTCGAAGCACACAGTGTCTACACAGCCAAGCCGGCGGCCGGCGCTACGGTGCAGCTAGCGCTAGGACACTAGGACAGCTAGTGCGGCCGGGGTACAATACCTTCATCAGTCCCATCCCAATAGTCTGCAGTGGAGAAAGCACGCAGAGAACAAGAGGGCGAGGTGAGAGGCAGGAGACATGCACACATGCAGCTTTTGTTTTCAGAGACATGAGAGCATTCTGAAACGAGACGGCTCGGCCCCCAATGGGAGCATGGGGGGGCTATAAATGGAAAGTGAATTTTTTTTCAGGACGAGGAAGGATGACAGTAGTCAGTCGGCCTCTAAGTAAACAGTAGGGTGGAAAGAACTGCAGGCGAGAGACGTTCAGGCTGGTATAGACTTGGTTTGTGACACTTGTGTCATTTCCGAAGTGACAGACACTCTCTCTCTCTTGCTTAGACGGTTGCAAACACACACGTTCACACACGCACACACACACACCCACACACACATACACACACACACACTCATACAGAGACTTAACCCTGACAGAAAGACATGCTCATGCTTTAAAGAAGCCTTCTCTTAAAGACAGGCAAGACGTCAGGGGTGAGTTAAAGTGTGCCTGTTATCAGGTGAAGACATCTGTAGCTTTCATCTGCTGCTGCGCGAAGGAGACGCTTCATTACGTGAGCCCACTCACCTGTCTCTACCGTCTGCGGTGTGATCAAACGTGGCTAATTCCTGCCTCAAACGAACATAAGAGTGAGGAAACGTGCCAGTGTTCCCCAGTTCCTCCCCGTCTGACCCAATATAGCTCTCATTCCCTCTCCTTCTCTTCTCTTTCCTTGCCTTTCAAATT
Organism: Distichodus sexfasciatus; assembly: GCA_032718565.1. Taxonomy (NCBI): domain Eukaryota; kingdom Metazoa; phylum Chordata; class Actinopteri; order Characiformes; family Distichodontidae; genus Distichodus; species Distichodus sexfasciatus. The sequence continues at coordinate 511,839 of JAVGVS010000289.1, forward strand.
CGCTTCTTAGCTCTGTCGGCTTGGAACCTGGCCCCTTTCCCGGCGTTAAAATCGCAATAATCAAACATATCCCCAACATCTCTCTTTCTAAATCCCCTTCTTTTAAAATCAATCTCTCTCTGCTCTCATTATCTAAGTCTTCTCCGCGTGCGTCAGATGTGCTTGCGTGGTGGGGTTTTTTAATGTATTATTCCTTTTATCCACAAGTTCTAAACTTCTAACTCTCTTTCAGTGAAAATCTTTGAAGGGCGCACTCTGCTTGCATGGCCCTGCAACAACTCCGAGGAAATACAGGAGGGAGGAAAGAAGATTCAAAGTGTTCGTTTCCATTTCTGATTTTACCCATCTCTAGGATTCAGTCAGAAATGGCATACTGCTGAGATACTGTGGCAATGTTCAGCAGTGTAAAATCCTCTCTCATTTCACAGCCATGTATTACAGCATTAGGCTAACAACTAGTGCTTCATTAAACTGGCTTCCGATCCCAGCTCTGGGGATCAAACACCAAAACCTGCTCGGATTTTACTTCTAGCTATTCAATTCACCCTACCAAGACACGCTATTTGATTTCATCTTAATAACTAATGGGTCTAAGAACCTACAGTTCCAAAGACAGACACACAGCTGGCATAAGAATGAATGAAAGCATGAGGAGACATATGGTGCTTTTCCATAGGGATCCAGGCACCGTGCCATATCTAAACCGTAGTTCAATAGTACAGAAGTTGTGGCATTCTTGGTTTTCCACATTATAAGCCTTATTTCAGCAACAGTGTTACTAACGCATTTGCAGAGTGACCACGACGAGTTTTGAGTTTTTTTTCTCTGCATTGTTTAGTCTTATGATCTGAACTGCTTAATCCCCATTATGGTCACAGGAACCGGAGTTTATTCCGGAACTAGGGTTAGGGTTAGGGTACCAGCAGTTACTAGACATGGCACGATACCTCTTTTATATGTATGACATAATACCTATATTGTAAATTTGGATATCTGCTGATACAAATTCCGATACAGTGTCTGAGTCCTTTTTAAACAGAAAACAGAAAATGCTTTAAATAACGTCTGAATACATAAGATTATTCTGTCGTGCTTAAGGAAATATTTGACTTAAATACTGTGTTCCCAACTAAAACAATGTAATAAGTACTCACCCATTTGTATATGCTAAATTATTTATTATTAAAATAACATCATTACCGTCCCTAATCTCAAGGTGCTGAAACCATCAGGAACACAGAGATTGCGAGCGAGAGCTGGTGTTGTTGAGGAAATTAAACAGTATAATTGTGAGATTTGCTTTTGGGGGTGTAGTGTGTTGCATTGCTTGTTCTGCTCATCGTCATATGAATATGTACAAATTAGTGCTAATAGTGGACAAAAAACCAGCTTTACCGCAGTGTCGCTTCCGATGCATAACGAATTATGCGTGCGCACATTTACAGATCGGCCCAATGCCACCGATACCTGATCCAGCTATTTGAGTCGTTAACGGACTGATATTCGATCCACTTATCAGAAGGGTGTCATCTCTAGTCGTTACTGGTTTGCATTTTCACTGTGAGTTTGTTTTAACTTATCAAACAGCAGTGACACCGTCAGCATAGTTGCGTAGCGCTTTTGGCCCTTTCCAAGCATCGACTCATGGCAAGGTGGGTATGGTTAGGGTACGGTTTGCTTTATCTATAATAAAAAAAAAACAAACATTTTGTTGCAGTATGGCATGGTTCTGGCACCAGCTGAAACGTGTCAATCACTTAATTAGCGTTTATTCACTGTAGGCCATGCGTGGGCCATGTAGGTGTCATGTGAGCACACATATACTGTAGCTTGATTCCTGTTTGTCTTATCAAGATGGAAAATGTATATTTACATTTTACAGCATTTAACAGACATTCTCATCCAGAGCAACTCCTATTTCCTAATTACAGGGACAGTCTCTCTGGACTAACTTGGGGTTAATGGCCTGGTCCAGGGATTCACAGGTGGTAGTGCCGGCAGGTGAATAAAGCTGGATTTCAACTTACAACTACTACCAGCTTTTTCACCACTAGGCTACTACCTCATATGTGGAACAAATCTCCAGACATTTCCTACTTTCTCAAAATGTATTTTCCAGTCCTGTTTCCAACACAACCGACCCAGATGATGTAACGCATGACATCAGCTAACGAGTTTAATCAGATGAATGTGAATCGGAAAACACAACAGAGCATAAGGGACACGGAATGCAAAATGGTGTTTGCTGGTGCATACACAGACAAATGTATAAGAGATCGGGTTTTATTTCATTACCATTTTATAATAAAAAGCTATTTTTAAGTGAAGTATTTTGTTAGGGGAAAATTCACAGTCAGCAACAAGTGCTGGATGTAAACATGAGCGTGTTTATAACAAAATCATCTGATTTACACCCACACTTACACACGATCTCATCATTTTACAGTTGCTCAGTTAGGGCTGCATCAATACTCTCCGTGTTCTAAATAAAAGAGGCAGGACAGCTTGTGTGTGTGTGAATGCTTCTATGTGTGTGTGTGTGTTTGTGCTTGTGTGATGCCTACCGATGGTGCAGTGCTCTCCGTTCCATCCCTGCTGACATTCACATTTTCCGTCCTTGCAGGTTCCGTGTTTCACACACAGCGGGCTGCACACACGCTGGTCGCACGCCTCGCCCGTCCAGCCTTCCTCACAGCGGCATGAACCGCCCATACACACGCCATGAGTTCCGCAGTCCACTGAGCACACCTCTGCATGCACGCAGACACAATACACAAATACACAACAAGTTCAGCTCTCGCACCCTACGCATAATTTAATGACCGTAATTACGGAACAGAAAAAGAACAGAACAGAAAAACGGGAACACAGACTCCAGCTCCCTCATTTCACACACTTGAAAGACTAAACTTGAAAGGGTGTTAGTTTGATAGTGGGAACACGCTGGCACTGACCCACAGAGCAGTCGGGGCCCATCCAGTTGGGGTCGCAGCTGCAGAGCCCCGTGTCGGGGATGAAAGCTCCGTGTCCGTGGCACTGGTCGGGGCACTGGGCCCTGGGCAGCTCGCAGTGCGCGCCGCCCCAGCCTGGCTTACAGTGGCACTCTCCGCTCACGCAGATGCCGTTATTCGAGCAGGTCGGGTCCAGGCAGTCCACTGCAAAAAGGCACAAATTGGAACACAGCCACTTCATTTGCTTTGTTCTTGATTTGCTGGGAAAAAAAAATCAACATTTTAGATTAATGCCAGAGCACTCTAAAGATTAAACTTGCTGCGCAGAGCTACTGCAAAAGGGTTCCGAAAATGTTAACTTAATAAAGGCACATTCCCTTTTTTTCAGTGTAGTGTAACGGTTAGAAAGTTGGCCCCATGATCGGAAGTCCACCAGGTTCAAGTCCCGGACTGGTATGGTACTCATGAGCAAGGTACCGTCCCTACGCGCTGCTCCCTGGCCAAAAAAAGCTGACCACTGCCCCTTCGCAGATGGGTCAAATGCAAAGGTCACATTCCATTGAGGTGCACTGTGTGATGTGCTGTGGTGTGTTCACAAGTAATAACTCACTCCAAATATTGGGTGCGAAGAAATGAGGCTTGAAAATATTCTTACCTACAGAAGGGCGGGACAGAAAGTTTAGGGAACACAGTTCCGCCCTAGTGTGTAAGACAGACCTCGCTTGTGTGTATGTATGCCTGCATCTTGCCTTAATCTGGCATCGGTTGCCTTTTGTGGAGTGGTTCTGTGTCCTGGTGGGTTTTGTATCTGCTTATTTGTTATTAACCTGCCACACCTCGTCGTGACAGGCCTAGATGTTAAAAAATGAAGTATGGGAGGTCTGTGGCACCCACGTGATGATGATGGATCAACTTTCTATACGTTATCCAAATGTTAGGGAGGTATGGGGGCACGTACTTCAGCATTGTTGCAATATATTACAATTTCAGTGTGGCAACTTCTATCACTTAGTTGATAGCTGAGAGTTGGGATGACCCTCACCGTGAGTGATGCATTTTACAATGACACGCAAACAAATTTTAAAATGTGTTTTAATACATGCAGCAATGCAGTGTGCAGTAATTTCACACCTGAATATTCTTATGGTACATTATGTCCCAGGGGTAAATATATTCATGCACAATACATCTGGGCACAGGAGCGTGGGAAAACTTAATGCACACGAGGAAGGCTTGGCCGGTGGGCCTTGGCTTAGTGAGTTTGTGACAGGGGTACAGCCACACACACACACTCTAACACACACACACACACACTTTCATCCAAGCATGAAGAATCAATATCCCCCACACAGTAGATCTGCGAATGAGTGTCTCCTCTCTAATGCCCCTCATACTCATATCTCCCTCCTTCTCCACTTTTCCCCGACTTTTCAGCCCTCCCCCTCTTCACACGGTGGCCTGGAATGTTCCGGAGAAATTGACATTGACCGCCGGGCTGCTGAAGAAAGCAGGACGAAAGCCATTTGACAAATTAGCTGCCCTGCGCCCCGGTACGAGGACGTGTCTCTCAGCCGCCATGGCTGCCTCGACCTCCGCTTTGAGGCGCGAACTCTTTTAGCAAAGAGCCTTTCTGTTTATTCTACAAAAACGGCGCATCAGCAGTATCGATCTCTGCGTCACCGATGCTCCAGGCAAACTGTCTGAGCGGCTGGATGGTGACGTGCATCAAATTGGAGGGAAGAGTGCTCAAAGTGAAAGAAAAGGTGAAAAGTGACATCCGTTTTCTGAAATCCCTCCTCCTTGTTTTTCTCGCTCAGATTTTCCCTCTTACCCTTTTTCACCTTCACATGTAGCCTTTTCTCACTCTCCTCCCTCTTGCCCTCTCTCCGAGCCAAAAACATACTCCTCCTCCTCTCTGGCTCCTCCACCAGTCTCTCACCTCGCCATCCCTCCCCACCGTCTCCGTCCCTTACTTGGCACAGTGGGGCTTGCTTTTACTTCTCTCTAAGGACTTGGCAAAATGGCTCTAACACTTTCCTTCTGTCTCTCTCTCAGTCTATCACGTTTCTGCCTCGGAGAAGCCAAACTCCAGCAAGCGCCTCGCGCCTCGCTGAACTGGGACTGTCTTTTCTCAAGAGCATGGATCGATACCATGGATTTTGATCAGTTAATCAAATCTCTGATGTGTCTTCGCCAAAGTCCTATACGCTGTGGTGCAGAAGCGAGGCCAGAGTTTTTACTGGTGTGGGCAGACGGTAGCTATGATCTCTACCAATGCTCTGCACCCACAACAGCACCCAAGAAACCAAATTAAACACACACAAACCTTCAACACAGTTTTCTCCTTTGTAGCCCAGTGAGCAGACACAGGTGCCCTCTGTGCACGTCCCGTGGCCGCCGCACTGAGGGTCGATGCACTGGTTGATGGGAACGTCACACTCAGGCCCCTTCCAACCACTGTAGCAGATGCAGGAACCTTTATCATACTGTCCATTACCACTGCACAGCACCGGGCAAGCCGCTGAGACAGACAGAGAGAGAGAGAGAGAGATGGAGAGAGAGAGAGAGAGAGAGAGAGAGAGGGAGAGAGAGAGAGAGAGAGAGAGAGAGGAGGTTCAAATTCAGTTTAGGAGCATCCACAATAGTTGTGCATTTTCTGGTGAAGTTTTGTGTAGAAGCATTTACTGGACTGATGAACACTAGTAGCAATAAGACACATTTGGATCAACATTTCTACAACCTCTAATGAGTAAAATAATTATATGAATACACACAATTATCTGTCTGTCTTCTAAGTTCCAACTATCTATCTATCTATCTATCTATCTATCTATCTATCTATCTATCTATCTATCTTTCTAATTCCAACAACTCAATGGACTTTTCCTATTTCTATGGGAGAGTCATTTAAAGAAGGGGAACCTGTGCTTTTGAGTTGTGTGTGTGTGTGTGTGTGTGTGTGTGAGAGAGAGAGAGAGAGAGAGAGAGTGTGTGTATGTGCGTGCGTGCTCATTAATGAGTAGTGATCGATGAGTGTGGGGATGTGAGAACAGATGCGCTCATTGCTTTTCCTCTTGTTTATAAGTCTGTAACCATAAAGAGTGAACCCCTTTTTTCTCAAACACTCCCTGATGACACACACATACACACACACACACGGCTCAGCAGTCCACCAGGCTGTTTACAAGTAGCTGTTGCTGAGCCGGTCGCCGCTGGCGACACACATTTGCAACAGACTTTAACGAACGCTGCGTGAAACAAGTCCCTCAGTCCCTTTTGACAACAGCTGACTGGGGTGGATTCTGCTCATGCCTGGAGCCCCAATCAGAGCAGTCCCCCCCGACTAGATTGCCTGTAACCCTCGCCACCGACCCCCCCATCTTTCCGCTGTGAATGACAGACGCAACTCTTTCTGTCCCTCACCGGTGCTACGTACAACCTTGTCCAGAAGATACCAGAGGCTCAAGGACACTCAAGAACATCTGGAGCTTACAGCTCACACTCACATGCTAATACACACTCTCTCTCTCACACACACACACACACACAGAGAAAAGAGGAAAGTGTGTTAAAGAGGGCAAGAGAGGGGGGTCAAGGCTTAGTTGGGGTGGGGGGGGGCGATGGCAGCCGGCTAACTTGAAGAAAACGGTAATGAACCAAAATGTAATCTAACAGTGAGGTAACTAAACTATTAATCACAAGCCTCCCAGGTGAACAATGCAAGATATTGGCTCGCATGAACCCACATCCATCATCCCAAAGCCTTAGAGATGCTTAATGGCCCCGAGCAGCCCCTACGCACGAGCGCACGCACACACACTTACATTCACTCCAACACACGCTGAGAGACACAGTCCTGAAAAAGCACCTTACCTCCAATCTTCTTAAACACTTTAATGCGATGAAAACCAGTTTGGTGCCAGAGCTCTAGTTGGCAGAAACAGCATACTACAACAGTCTCATCTCATTCTCCCTTTCTCTCTCACACACACACACACACACACCTTCACACACTCCTCCAATGGGTGTACATCCTCCTGGGGCTTTGCAGGGCACTGCTACACACATGCCACAGCGGAATGGTGAAACTAACACCCATCTCTGCCGTGTACGCTGCTCACCGTCCCCGAGGTGCTTCACTACAGGCAGCGTTTCAACAAGGTCTCCCACCGTCTCCATTACGCCCCCATTACCGACTCTCAGTTACAAAATGCTCTCGGCCGCTTCCCCCTTTACGGACCCGTGTTGCGGTGCCGCTGTAACTCCAACCTGCCACTCGCTCTCGCCACCTTTCCCTTGAATTCATTATCTCCGTCCCTATATTTTTCCCTCCCTCTCTGACTGCTGCATGTAGTAAGGGAGTGTTTTCCTCGTCGGCCTGTGGGTGTCCGCTGGTGACAGAGGTCAGCGTGTAATTGGAGGGTCTCTTACCTTTAGAGCAGTCCATGCCGTGGAACCCCGGGAAGCAGTGACACACTCCCGACACACACTCGCCGTTGCCGTGGCAATTCCGCGGACACTCCTGTACCGAGTCTGTAAAAAGAAAGGGACGGGGATGTGAGACGCGGCGGCTTTGACAAGAGACGCCGAGTCTAAACCTGGGAAGGCATTGACTGCTACAGTTATGCTTTTCTCGTTCACTCTTCATCCATCCCTGAGTCTAAACCCTAGAAAGCCCTGTCCCTGTCCTTTTTCTTGGAACCTGCAGTCCAGTGACTTTCCGCTGCAAAAGAATTCAACAGAAAACAAAAATGTGTCACCGATGGTGCCCCACTCGTGGCAAGTGGACATTATAGGAGCACTATTTCAAAACTATGAAAAGAAATTTTCACAGGTCTCGCCTTCTGTATGCACACATTATTGTGTGTTTAAAACAGAAAATTCAGAATGAAAGCTGTTAACTGTAGTTTTAGGAACACAGTCTGGATTTCAAAACACGTGACACATACTGCACACCTTCTTGGTAACATTTCTATAAATGGTGCAATGTTGAAATCTGCCCAGTTAGTCCTCCTTCGCATGAGCATGAAGGAAATGTCAGTATGCGTACAAATCATACTGACATTTAGTAAACTGCATGTGATTCAGTGTAATTTTTGGTAAATGGGAAAGTAACTCAAAACATATTGATTCCTGAACCGCTTATGTATTGTGAATCGTTTCATGAAAACAGTAGCACTAATCAAATCACCTACAAGACTACTATGCCTTACATACAGCATTGTAGGCACGTACATGATGACTCTGAATAAGTAATACAAGTTCACCTGGGACCTGCGTTCAGAAACTGACCATTGACAACACGGTAGAAGGTGGCAGCATGTGATTTAACTGAGTGATTATTTGTCATTGTTAAGACACCACAGCAAAATGTGATCATCGCCCAGGAACCAGTGCTTGGGGATGATACCTCAGTGGTATTTTTACCGGTCAATGACTTGAACCGGTAATCTTCTGATCCTGGGGTCAACTCCCAAGTTACGCTACTAACTGTCCTGTGAAATTGTGGCAACTGCGTCACTGGGGATTTGAATCCCAATCTCTAGGTCCAGAGTCAAGGACCTTACTCCTGAGCCCCTGGAGCTTGAGGCAAAACTGGTCATTTAAAGTTGTAAAAGTGAAAGATTATTGGTTCTTGTGAACACAGCACAACAAAATGTGATCTCTGCATTTGACCCATCCTGGAGCAGTTAAGGAGCAGTGGGCAGCTAACATGGGCAGCGCCCAGGGAGAAGTGCTTGGGGACAGTAGCTTGCTCATGAGTACCTCAGTGGTACCTTCACCGGTCACCGGCGCCTTTCCGATCATGGGGTCAACTCCATAACTGTTATGTTACCAACCGCTCCACTGAAATTGATCAAATTGGTGCACTTAAAATGTACAGCTATATGACTGGAATTTCCTCAAGTCGTTGAGTGAATGCATACGCCAGAATTCCAGGGCTCATTTAGTGAAATTTCCTCATATACAAGCCTGTCTGCTAAGAGCTAAGATTTTCATACACCACAAGAGATGCTTTTGCTCTTTATAACAATTGACTCTAAACAAACTGAATAAAACAGGATTCAGTAAAAAAAAAACCCTGATTGTCAGTGTGAGCTTTGCACATGGACAAGCTAATATAAATGTGTTAAATGAACAAAGGACTCAAGAGTGGAAATGAGACGCACACTCTCTCTCCTCCTGTGTCATTATTGATACAATTCATGCAACTTCAAAGCTTTTAATCAGCCATGAGCAGCAGCGCTATTGATGTGATAAAGCTAATTGGTGTGATATCACTTATTACAATTACCTCCAAATGTGTGAATATTCATAATATTTCAGCGTGTGCAAGGTCCTTGTCTCACTTAAAGTTAAAAAGGTTGGAAAGTACTGTGTTTCTCTTTTCTGGGAATGATGGAAAAAGTTAGTTTCTCGTAAAAAAAACGGTTATTTTTTATGCATTAGCTTTAATAATAATAATTTTAAAAATCATGCATTAGCTTGATGTCACTAATTCTTCATCTGAACTGAATGGCAGATTGTGTATTTTCTGTAGCAATACACATCCTTTACTTTGCCAAAAACCTTTTTTTTTTTTTGAGAATGCTGATGACTGAGCCGATATTATATCTCACACTGGAGCAAAATGCAGTTCATGAGCGCACGACTCTCCTTTCCCGTTCTCGGAACCCCTTGTTGGAAGGAGGTGGAAAAGCGCGGGCAAAGGAGAGGAGGAGAGAGGGAAGAAATGATTCACTTTCCTCTTTCACTGACTCAGCCCTCCTCCTCTCCGCTCTGTCTCTACTCCTCTTCAAACCTCTCCGAATGCAAGTGAAAAACAACTTCAAATGAATTTGCGGGCCAGCGGGGGATGCATTAATGGGAGCGCTGGAGAGAGCTGAATCCAACGAATGAGAGAGAGATGGAGGTAGGGAACAAGTGGGTGGGTAAGTGAGGGCGGAAGACTGACTGACCCAGTATGGCCGTGCTGAAGGACACCGACTCCTTCTCCTTTCCGTCGTTGTAAAAGGCCAGATGCCACGTGCCTGGGTCCAGATACTGCACAAACACAGCCTCGTTCAGAACCACTGTCTGGATGCTGCGTCTCTCCCGAGGAGACTCCACCACGCTCCACTTCTCCTTCCCATCCAAACGCTCCATGTAGTCATACTAACAAGGACAGAATGGCAGAGAAAGGACATAATTTTGACAAATCCCATTCTAAGTTTCATTTCGTGATCTCATCTGATCTCATGATACACTTCCAATCGATTCATTTGTTGACTTGACTAAACACTGCTTTTACACGGCATCTACCTGTGCATGGGACGGAGGCAGGCCTTTGCGGATGTAAACCCCAAAAAGGGCATCTTTGCCCAAAGAGATGTTAAACTTGAGAAACTGGGGCTGATTTAGATGCAGCAGCGACCTCCAGAACACCCCAGGCGGCACCTCCTGGGTCACTCGCCGGCCCACCTCCAGGTCACCCGTGTCTATGCTGCTGCTGCGAACCGCCCAGGGTCCTGAGAAAGAGAAGACAAAAGGGAAATCAGTCTCGATCTCTCCCACAGCGGTAGACTTCTGAGCCAGTCAAAAAGTAAACAGAAAAAAAAAATCAGACCAGGGATCCTCTTTGTTCCCTCCGAAACAAAACAAGCTCAGCTTCTGATCAGAGTCTCTCTAGGATGTGCAGCATTTCCAGCGCTACGCAGTTTGAGATAAACTAGAAAGTCGGTGAACTGTCAAAGAACTGACTAAAGAGAATAAGTGATTATTTCAGACGCGACAACCCAGCTTCAGACACAATGTTATCCAGACTGGTTTCCATTCTACCTGTTCAGTTAACCATTAATTCATTATCCAAACCGCTTAATCCCTATCAATTAATCCCATTGTTATCCATCACGGGACTATGGGTGCGAGGCGGGGCCCAACCCTAGGTGGGCGCCAATACACCGCAGGGCACGCACACTCACACAATCACGTTCCCATTCACACCTTACGGCCCAATTAACCCATAGTGCATGCTTTTGGATTGTGGGGAGAAACTGGAGCACCCGGGGGAAATACACACGAACACGGGGAGAGCACAGAAAGGCCCACAGCCGACCCATAATCGAACCCAGGACCTTCTCGCTGTGAGGTGGCGGCGCTAACCAGTGCACCACCGTGCTGCCCTCTATTCCTTCATTCATTATCTTAACCGCTTAATCCTTATCAGTGCCACAGGGACCAGAGCCCATGCCGGGACTTCGGGCGTAAAGCGGGAACCAACCCTGGACGGGCACCAACACACAGCAGGGCACACACTCACAATCACAGCTATGGGGCAATTTAGTGCCAATAATCAATGTACAGCACATTCTTTTGGATCTTGGGAGGAAACTCCGGAGCACCCGGAGAAAACCTCCACACAGAAGGACCCCACGGCTGACATGGGGTGCTTCCTGCTGTGAGGTGTTAGCGGTAACCACCGCGGCTCCGTACCATCCTCAATTAACCATGTGAACCAATTACGTGAAGTCTACAGTGAATTTTAAATGTCAAGAAAAAAACTGGCCAGGACTTTAACTTAATTAATCTCAGAGTCTGAGTACTGCTACACAAAGTCAGGTAAAGTAACAGAGGAAAACTGGAAAAAGTTACATCGCCTACATCTTTGACTACTGAATGAGTTTTATTGCACACTTAAAAATTTCACTGTTGAAGCATCTGGGTTGATCAAGTCAAACTCCTGGCCAGACATGTTTAAAATCCACAGCAGACTGGGACTAATAATTGGTTTGCCTGATTAACTGAACACGTAGAACGGGAAAAGTAGACTGGATAATGACGTGCTGAAGCCAAACGTTCGGCATCACTAAATTCCAGGTTTCGTAAAGTACCGTTCTAGAAATGATTACACTATTTCTCACCAGAAAACTCTCAAGAACAGTAACAAATGATATCATACAAAGCATTAGAGGGCCAGTCCTAATTTGCAGTTGCTGATTGTTGCATTACTACAAGGGGAAAAGGTGTAAATATGTTTTTACACCATTTAAAATGTATTAGGTTAACCATGACTACGCAGACCTGTTAGCACTTTTCACACTTAAGCATCTCAATTAGCTTTTATTCACTGGTGGCCCCATTTAATAACTACTGCTGCCGAGGCTGCAGTATTGCTTTGTTTGAGCCTGTGTGGTCACAGAACCAATGGCTCCAACAGGAACAAAAGAATGTGAAAAGAAGGCATAAAAATGTAGTAGCTGTGGATGACTAATTAATATATGCAGAATAACTGCAAGTGACTAGGGCTTCCGTAATTCCCTCTTCTGCTGTAAGTCCCGGTTTGGAACAACCTGGAATATAGGACCTTGTCTGTGACTCACTAGTCTGGCGGCTATCTATGTCTTGGCCTCACTCGGCTTTCCTCTCTCTCCCTTTTCCTATCCTCCAAGTCTCCTGAAAGGCTTAAGGAGTGCTCCAGTGTCGTGAGAGTGTGTGTATTCTCCAGCCTGCAGCCTGTAGCGCATGTCAACAGAACACAGGCCCTGTTTACCCTCCTAATCACACATGCTGTTAGCCACTTCTGGTTTAATGGAAAACCCTCTTACTCGCTTTTTGTTTCTCCCTCCCTCTCCCTCTCCGTTTCTCTCTATCACTCTTTTTGTAGCCGCTGGCGACGGCTGGCCGTAAGTAGATGCGGAGTGCAGCAGACTCTCTCGCTCGCTCTTGTTTTGCTTTCACGCCATGGAGATACACATAGACACACACACACAGTCTTCCCATAATCAGGTCAGGTCGGCGCTGGAGACTGCCGCCCCGTCTGAGGAAAGCTGTGAAAAATGGTGAGGAAATAAAGAACAATGCAAACACCAATCAGGAGGAAATGGCCGTAGCGGGAGAGGAGGGAGCGCCTGCTCGTTAATGCGGGGTGCAGTGGAGAAACTGAGTGACGGAGGGTAGAAAAATGGAGCAGGGAGGGAGAGAGAGAAGGAAGGAAGGAAGGAAGGAAGGAAGGAAGGAAGGAAGATGCTCCTTGGGGAACGCTGGGTGGCTGTGCCACGGAAACAATAGTGTGGCTCTATCTTCCCCAGAAGCGTTCATTAGTTAGAGCACAGTGGAATAACACAAAAGAGCTGTAACCCGGAGAAACATGCAGCACCATCAAGGAATCAGAGCATGGAGAGACACAGATTTGTTAGAAAGAAAATGCAGAGAGGGTAACACTGCACAGAACCACCAGAGCAAAGAGAAGTATCTCTCGGATTCTGCCAAGCCCTATTCATAAAACAAAAACCACAGGGTAAAAACAGGAACAGTGATATGTGGCATTAAGGAAAAATTAATAAATTACAATATGGAGATAATTAAAGAATAGCCAAAACACAGGGAAAAAGAGAAGCCACAGTAAAGCAAAGCGGATTAAACCCAAACAGCGTCGGAAAGGTTTGTTTCTCCTAAAAAGCAAGAACGGTTTAAAATAGTCAGCACATAAATGCATGCGCATGAATGCATGTGTTCAGGTGTTCTGCGGACATGATGAAATTGCATTGAAAGGCAACGATCCTGCACTCCTGAGATGGAGAGGGCTTTCCAGACTGCACTCTAAGCAAGAGCAGGCTTCCATCTCATCACATGCTCATTCTTCTCAACGGCAGTTACTGAGGGACGAGAGAGGGAGGAATAAGCAGGAAACAGAATGAGAGCACGAGAGAGAGAGAGAGAGAGAGACAGAGAGCGAGAGACACTGCTAACAGTCTCCAGTAGAAAGTTGGGAGATGAGGACAGGTGGTCGGTCCCTGCTGTAGGTCCTGATTGAGTTGTCGTTTGGTTTCGGGGAAGTGCGTCGTAGCCAAGGACAGCTGCGAGTTGAGAGTGTGTGAGGATGCACATGTGTGTTAGAGATGAGGCTTTGAGACTAGGAGGTGCACACACACAAGAAGAGAGCAGACAAAGGAGAATCTGAACTTAGATACTGAACTCATATTAATAGTGTGAGATTATTACTTGTGAGACGTGTCCACATCGTAGTGCAATAATACAATATTACACACTCCTGTTCTACTCAGACAGCCTGCAGGAAAAACCAGAAAGAATTAAATAACCTGAGAGATACAAGGACGAGGAACATTCCTCTCTTTAATCACAGAGAGCTGAAATAGTGAGAATGAAATAGAGAAAGGGAGAGACAGGCTCCGGCTTCATAGGATGTTGTGCTATGAGTCACTGTAAGAGTATGAGACCAGGAAAAAGTTAATTGGCGTTGTTATGACAAGTGCTGTTATGTTGTCAGATAAAAGCAGGACGGTCCAAGTTTTTGCACCATGTCACAACATGAGAGGATTGTTAGGCTTTAGTCTTTTCAGTCGTTAAGCTTTTGAGGAACGTCAAAATTATGTCGATTTTACATCTTTAGAAAGTTCCAAGAAGATGTGGTCGCTAGAATTTCAGATTTAATTTGAATAAAGCTTTAGAAACTGTACTATTTGCTACATTTTCTATCATTTCAATACAAACCCTTCCCGAAGTCACCCAATAACCTAAGACTATTTTGACAGTAGAATCCAAAACTTAATTGATTTTCAACTTATTCAACTTCATTGATTTTCCAATCAATATTCAGATTAAAGCCTTTATGGATAAAGGCACTTCTAGAAGACCAAATTTGCAATGCAGAAACGCGCCACGCTGCTCACCTCTGCCTCCAGAGGGCACTGTTGCCTCGTCGCTGTTGCCAGGCAGCCCCGTGCCTAAGCCGTGGTTCAACATGGGACCCTCGAGGGGCTTCAGCTGCCAGTTCAGACCCAACAGGTTCATAGCTGGGAGTTTGGGAGGTAGAAGAAAGGAGGGAAAGGAAAGAGAAAGCATCAACAAGATGAATTCTGCTATAAAGGAACACACGGCTAAGGGAGAAAAGCCAAATTAAACAGGCAGATTACGATCATTTTGTGGGGGGAAAACCATGCAAAGGCACCAGTGCTGTGCACTTTTGGTGGCACTTTACGTTGGAAAGGAATAAGACACAATGTAGACTGAAGCTGAAACACAAATGAAGCAGGCGGTTGTCCATCAAATCTCAGCTGAGGCCGGATGACAAACAGATAGATGTGTCCTGACTGCGTGACTGATTGATGCTGATCCACCGACTGTCACGCTAGAAAATTGCAAATGCAAACCAAGAGTCCAAATTATGGCGCAGCATATTTTTGTGCACTCACAAGTTGTGTGTAGAGCAGCATTTCTTCCGCATGTAAGCCACACGCAGTTAGAAAGCCTTGCAAATCTGACTCTGCGTAGAGCGACAATTACGGCTCTCCTTTCTGTATTATTTCCCACATGCAGACGTCGGGAAATAGCCGGTAATTGGCACTTTAACTAAATGCCACAGCACTCAGGTGTGTTTTTTCCTACTGACGCCACGGGGGAATGTGGCTGAACTGACGGTATGAAAAAGGCAGCCACGAGTGAGGGAGACAGAAAGAGTGTTATGATGCAGATAGACACAAAAAAGTCAAGAGTTTTACTGCCCGCTAAAATCGTAGCTGTTGAATGTTAACACAACGTTAAAACTAAACTTTTCACACAACAACGAACTTAAAGAAAGAAGTAACACCATTTGGATGCGAGCAGCAGCGGCGACTTCTGCTTCTTTCCTGCCTTTTCCATTAGTCATTACTTGCGCGCGGTTCGTGCGCCTCCACCATTTCCTCCAACAGCGGCTTCTTTTCAAATGCTGCCAAGCAACTTTAACACAAAGCAAGTCACACACACACACGTAAATGCCCAAAAGAACCAGGGGAAATAGAGAGGGGGGAAGAATTACTACGCGACTCTCTGGCTGATTGCAGGATTGCGGCTCCGTGTTCCCTATCTTCGTTGTGCACGCTTCTCTCCTTTTCATTTCTTCTCACTGTCTGTTAGGACAGACTCGGTTTCTGAGTCATCTAAGACGCGGAGGGAGAAGAGAGAGATGCGACAAAACCCGGGCTCTGTGTCGCTAACTCACTCTGAAGTTACATTCGGAGGAAATGTGCAAATTTCATTTGCACAGACAGACAGACAGACAGACAGACAGAGAGAGAGAGAGAGAGAGAGAGAGAGAGAGAGAGAGAGAGAGAGAGACTTAAACTACATGATAATAATGCCTCCTGGAAATATTGAAATAACCCCTAAATAACTAAATTTTAGCAAACTAAATTATAGTGACTTCTTTCATATATTAGTAATGGAAATTGAGAAACGGATTAATGAATCAACTGTAAAAATGTAGTTTACTTCGCGTTAACCTGAAATGTCAGATATTAGTACGCTGCACCCGTTTAAATCAAAAATCAAAAAAGTTTGCTCCTGGTATTAGCTGCTAATCAGCTTAATCCGATGCTTCATTACAGACCATTACACTTGCCTTCGTTTCTGAAGCCCCCAGGGCGGGTTTTGTAGCCAAAGAATTTCAGCAAACCAGAAGAATGTGTATTGAAGTCCTTAACCAGCATCAAACCAGAAAATGACGTGAAGTCCATCAGTCTAAATGTCTGTGCTGGCCATGCCAGTCACTGGTGCCAGCGACCAGGTTAACACAACAAGAAGAAGCAGGTCAACTTTTGCATCTACATCCCCACCACCCCCTCATCTCATTTGTCGGCCACTTATGATTGCCATTTTTTTGGCACAAGTGAACACGCGCACACACCCACACACACACACACACCTGACACACACACACACACACCCTGTCCTCGCTTCGGAGATGGTGAGGATGGCAGGCCTTGTGTTAATGACTCTCACCTCCTTTGCTCACCTTCATTCAGCTTGCCTATCACACCTAAATCTCATCCCAGAAAATCAATTTTCTCTCTTGTCAAATTCCATCTCCCGTCCGCCTGAGCCTCAGAGAGGGGGAGAACAGGGCTTTCTCTCCCTCTCTCTCTCTCTCTGTCTCACTCTCTTGTTCATTCTGCTCTCTGTCTCTTTTAAAGGAAAACGCTGGCACTTGCACCAGACTATAAAAAAAAAAATTAAAACATTCATATAAATCCCAATATACACATTGTTGTGTTGCAATAAATACTGCTTTATTTTTTGGTGTAATTTTGCCATTTTCTGTCTCTTTCTACCTCTCTTTCCCTCACTCTTGTCTTTTTTTTTTGTACGATTATTGGCCCATCTGTCTCCTGTCCTGATGAAGATTGCCGATACAGGCCAAATGCTAATTTTACAATCGATGAAACAATTAGTAAATGAATCTGGTAACACAATGAAGGGCAGCCACAGCAGCACAGAGATATCAGACTCCGACAGATTAACGGCATCTCAGACACTCTGGCTCTGTGTTGTAAGGTGTGTGTGGGCGTGTGTGTGTTGTGTGTGTGCACAATCACGGCCAGCACCCTCACAGTATTTGCCAATAGATGGCATTGTTGAGATGAGCTCTGTCCGAACAACGCAACAGGCAACTGAAAGCGGATAGAAGGCAAAAAAGAGCAAAAAGCATAGTGAGGAAATGATGATGATGATGATGGCTATTGCCATGGTAGTGCCACTTGTGCCAAACTCTCTTTCTCTCATACACGACGCACATACACACACACACACACACACCTCAACATCAATTCATCCTCAACCCCAGCAATAAATATTCATTACATAGCCCCAGTTTAACTAGAAAATGTGTATGATTAAAAATGAATAAGTTGCTGCATAACATTTTACGCAATCCTAATGTATAATTCACCTACACAAAGTGGTGCGAGATATCAGGAGGGCCTATGTACAGGAGGGCCTTTAAGTGCTGAAGGCTGTGTGTGCATGTGTGTGTGATGATACAGCAGATGGGCGACTTTACGAGTGTTGACTGCGAGCCGATTCCTGTGGTTTAGCAAGTGCTCTCTCCATCAAGGATGAAAGAGGGAAACAGATATGTTATGTGTGTGTGTGTGTTTGTGTGCGTCTGTCTTGGCTGCACTGCAGCATGGCACTGCCACGGCAGATGTTTGCATCCGGAGTGCTCCAGAAAGACAAAGGCTGTCGTGGATGACATTCCAGCAGTGTCTCCACAAGGTTACCTTGGCTGGAGAAAAGCGGGCTAAAGCAGGTGTAGGAGAGACGGATGTGGAAGTGGGGCTGTTTTGGCAAGAGATGGTTTAATGCACGAGAGGGAAGAAGTAAAAAAGAGAGGGAGCAAGAAAGTGAATAAGAAAGCGAATGCGAGATAGATGGTTGCAAACCCTGCTTCCTGGAATAGACTGCAGTTGTCCTTCAGGTAAAGTATAGCCCAGAGGAAGCTACTGGCATTAGCTTGGCTTTGTGTGTGTGTGTGTGTGTGTGTGTGTGTGCGCGAGTGAGAGTAGGAGGGAGGGAGAGAAAGACAGAACACACTACATATTGAGTGCTGGCAGACAGTGCATCTATGATTCAACTGCACCTGTCATCACCGGTTAGACCTCTACGTCCAGATCACGCACACACACGCACACACATACTGAGCGTAATGCAGGTGGAACAGGCCCATATGCCTGTGTCCAGTGCTGGTGTTGGCGGTCCTTTTCTACACTGAAGGGGTCTGCGAGGAGGGATCACATGCTCGAGGATCCCAGGGTCAAAAACCACACTGAGACTGTGCTAAAAATACTATAACAGCACCAAGAGCCAAAGCTGGTCTCATACTATAACACACACACACACACACACACACACACAAACACCCACACACACATGCTGAACCTGAAAGGGAGCTCTGTTTTCTAGCTACAGCAGGCAGGAGTCTTCCAGAGCGAGTCCACTATGGGTCCTGCTTCATTCAAACTGACAAGCAACAGTGTAAGGTTTCAATAGGAGAATATTACTGTGTACACATGCAAGTCAAAAATTAAATGCATGGAGTCACACGCATATGCAAATAACACATAAAATGTGTTACATGTGTGACTGCATGTGTTATCTGTGTGACTGCATCGATTTTGACTGAGTTAAAAGAGATTTTTACATCAGTAACAATAATAACAATAAGTGAGATTAAATTATAATCAATTACATGCAAGAATGTAATCTGTTTCAATTCAAAACTATAACTGATTTTATAGCCACACAATTTAAGCCAACTATTGCTACTCTTTAGCTATTTACTATTTGCTAAGGGTGTGACGAGATCTCATGCAGGGTGACGTTATTTTTTGTCGGGGTGAAAAGCTGTCTCGCACAATAGTATGGTGTTATTTTTGTGAACACGTGAACACGAAGTGGAATTTGTGCGAACAAAATCTGGCGTCTGTGCACTCTCAACTCCGCCTTCACGCTTGCTTCACTTGGTGCCACGTTATAAACAGTGTTGGGAGTAACGCATTACAAAAGTAACGAGTTACAGTAACGGATTACTTTTTGGTGTAACATAGTAATGTAAGACACCACTTAACAATTTTCAGTAATATTTTACTCAGGACATGTTCAGTAACGCGTGCGTTACAAAGCATTTTTAACCAAAAATATATTTGTTTAAAAACAGCAAGACCACGAGACCTCATATTAATTATCTGTGATTTTTTTTTTTTTTTTTTTAAACGTGAGAGTTGTATTTCCTGTATGTGGTTAGTTGAGCCCCTTGCAGTGCATCACATAAGGCTTGCTTCTCCGGTGAGAGGCAGAAGAGAGTACTTTTGCGAGGTGGACGTTTGCGCATTACTTTGAGTTTGTCAAGGATAAGGACGAAAAGAATGTTTTAGTCAAGTGCAATCTTTGCCCAAACCCTAAAGAACTGTCGACGTCGAGAAACAGCACCAGCAATTTTAAAAAACACCTCGAGTGCTGCCATGCAAACACTCAGCTGACTGAGAAGAGAAAGAAAACGGGCGACGAGAGTGATCAGCCAAAGCAGCAGAAATTAAGTTTCACACGGTCTGCCATCATGCCACTTGAACCTCGGTGACGATCTGCAATATTTTTTCTCATATTAGAATGTCAAGTTATATCTTCACAGTTATTTAGGTGAAAGTAACTGAAAAGTTACAGAAGCCATGTAACGGTTACAATTCTGAGACAGTTATATAGTAAGGTAGAGGATTACATTTGAATACCAGTAACAAGTAATGTATAGTGTATTACACTTTGCAAGTAACTTGCACAACACTGGTTATAAATGTGCCAAACAACCCAGCCAAAAACAGCCTTGGAGAAAGCTGATTGTCTGATTTCTTCTCCAATCAGGTCGCTAACATGGACAAAGTTCATATAGCAAATGCGAACGTATGACGGCAAAAGAAGCAACAAGAAGATGAGTTGTGTTTTATTTGAACATTTTGGGTGTAATTTTTTCAGCCAGTATCCTAGTCTAATTGTATCCGTTCATGTTCCCTAAATCTTGTCATTTTGCAGGGATTATGCCTCTAACATATTTTAATTAATATGTTCATTTTATAATGTACAATCTGATTAGTTAATTAGATTATTTAAACTTCAGCTAGAAGTTAGAAGCTGATGCACAGTGATGGTGTGAAGAGATACATGAGGAATCATACAAGAGAGAGTCCAGTCAGTTGAGTTTCTAAATCCACTTTTTACAGGTGACTTTTTATCTTTCAGTCAAATAAAAGGCCAAATTCCAGTTATATATTTCACCAATGAAATTTTCCTTTTTTAAATGTGTTAAAAGCTTTTTTCTCACTCTCATCACCCCAATCTCGTGTATCGTCTTGTCTTGTGAGCGACAGTCTGACAACCTTTCACTTAAAGAAAACACACTTGTGTCTGTGTATATTTGAGCCTGACTTGCACCCATGCCTTTGTCTTCTATTAGCTATTTTTCGTGGAGATGTTTTGTGTTTTTATGTTGGTAGGGTTTTGTTTCTGCTTGTTCATTATAAAGGTTTAATTTAAACTCTCCTGCATCCAGCTTCAGCTTCCCTGCACACAAGTATTACCACACATGTACAATATTACCAAAAGCTTACAGACTCTTAATCCCTGTTTTTATTGTACACAGCTTGCTTATCTTAGATTTTAAAAAGAACAGATTATTGTAAACCAAGGTACCTAATATATACTTATTTAATTTGGCAGGGATTTGATTGAAGGTATCCTAAAATAAAATATCTTCATTCACTTTACGTGTTTATTTCACATTACATCTAAACTGAACTATAGTATAAATTAAAAAAAAAAAAAAAAAAGGAAATATTATCATGTAAATCATACTAGGAATTGCATGGTGGCTAAATGCATCATCTCATGCTTAATCTTTATAATAATATCACCTTTTGCTTTCCCTGGAGACATCAGATGGTGGTATGAGTTTTGGCAGGCGCTTGTCTATAGGCATACGTATCCATTATTCATAAAACACTGCATCATCTCTCCGCTCTCTGCCTGCATGCCTCACACAGAGCACAACTAACAGCTTTTCACTTCCACACCTGTGGTACACTCAGCACGCCTCCCTCAATCCTACTATGTGTGTGTTTGTGTGTGTGTGTGTGAGAGAGAGAGGCAGAATAATTGCTTCTCTTTTTGTGCAGGTACACATATGGAGCTCTGCAGGTTCAATCTTGTGTTTGCTGTATACACGTCTCCATTTCTGTAAGTAAGCTTTATGTGCGGGAAACACTGTTTTCAGCGAGTGTGACTAGATACACACACTGGATGTGTGTGTGCGTGTGTGTGTGTGAGAGTTTTGCTTGAGTGTTTGCATATAGTCTGTGTGCATAATACTGAATGTTTTTGCTGTTTGGCATAAATAAAAATCTGTAAATTTTGCCATTTTTTTATATTTTACTGCAAAAACTATGTTAACTCAGAGTTTTAAGTTTTGGGGCGGCATGGTGGCGCGGTGGTTAGCACTGTCCCCTCAGAGCAAGAAGGTCCTGGATTTGATTCCCAGGGTCGGCCGTGGGGTCTTTCGGAGTGGCGTTTGTGGGGGTTTTTTCCGGGTGCTCAGGTTTCGAAACGAATAGCTGGAAGCATGTTTCATAATTGCAATGACATTTTTTTCTACAACAGGAAGGATTTTAGATATCTTTGTGATTTCAGGCAAAGTCAAAACACTGCATTACCTGAAACACAACAACTATCATGTATTTTCAGGCATATGTAAGTTACTTAGCATATTACTACATTATAAAGCATAAAAAGAAAACGTAAACAATGTAGTATTATCATGAGCAATAAAGGGGCAATAAACGGGCAGTTGGTGGTGTAACGGTAGGGTGTTCACCCCATGATCAGAAGGTCGCAGGTTTGAATCCAGGGCCAGTAAAGTTACCACTGAGGTACTCATGAGCAAGGTACCGTTCCCAAGCACTGCTCCCCGGGCGCTTGTCAGCTGCCCGCTGTTCCTTCACAGATGGGTTAAATGCAGAGGTTAAATGCATTTCACTCACTTTCATTTACATTTACACAGATGCATAAGCTACTCTACGACAGTATTCATACACATATGCTCAACTGTGATATTACTGTAAGTGGGATGTATGTGTCTGGGGTATTAGTGCTTGCGTATACTGGGCAGGGGCGGACAGATAATTGGGCAGACCGGGCATATGTCTGATGGGCCGCTGTGCTTTGTGGCTTGATTCATTCTTTTTTATTTGTTTGACGAACCCATCAAACTCATTAATCGGCAGCCCATTGGGCTCAGGCTGGCTCAGTCACGTATTTAAACACCCTCCCCTTCTGGTGCCGGTGTAATGCAAAAAACAAACAAACAAACAAACAATCAATCAAACAAACAAACAAAACAAACAAAAAACATAAATCAGCAGCCGATTGGGTCTTTTTGAATTGATACTGGGTCAGCCCAGTCACATCTTGGGTTCTGTACTGCATGCTTTTGGATTGTGATTGGAAAACGGGAGCCCCCGGCGGAAACTCTGGGAGTGCATGCAAACTCTACTGTGTGTATATGTTACTGCAAATATTATTTTACCGACCAAATATTGCATATACAGTGTGTGTGTGCATCACTGATGTGAAGGACAGGGTTGGGTCACTCCTCTTAATTCACATTACAAAAAGCAGGTCTCTCTCTCTCTCTCTCTCTCTCTCTCTCTCCACCCACCAGAGGCGTGCAGCAGCAGAAGTGGAGCAGGAGCAGGCCCTCGTCATGCTGATGAGGTCATTTCCCCCTCCTTACCTTATTTTTACATTCTCCCATGGCCTGCCTAATATATGCATATTAACTGCTCTAATTTACCAGGAAATTAACAAGACTGACCTCATTTAGGCCACTAATTGTAAGCGGAGACTGTCCTGCGTGGTGCTCCGGAGAGGTTTACCAGTCTTGGTGCACAAGAGAGAGACGGGATTCCTGGTGACGCCTCGCATTTTAATCTCTCCCTCCCTCTGTACCTCTCTCTCTCTCTATCTTGATCTCTCTGTATCTCTGCATTTGTAAATTTGCAGGGATCAGGCTACAACAAGCTGCCTGGCCAAACTGTGTTTGGGGGGTGTAGAGTGTAAGTGTGTGCGTGTGTGTGTGTTGGATAATGTGATGAAGAGGGCATTACTGAAGGGCAAAGTCACTGCAAATGAGGAGCCTGGTCATAGGGCTTTGAAGTTCAACTACAAAAGCTTGGGAAAACCCACGGGCGCTGCATGCACACACATTATGTGTATATACACATCTGAGTGGTGTGTGTGAGTAAAAGTGTGTGTGTGTGTGTGTGTGTGGGAGCGCATATTTGTGTGAGTCCCGGCCTGGGCCTCTAGGGAGAGGGCTAGCTTCAAATGCACAGTTAATGAGAGAAGCAATCAGTAGCATCCTAGTCCATCAGTGCTGGAGTGGGTACACACACTCACACACACTCACTCACATACACACACACCGCCTCCGGGGACCAGCACCGCCTAATGATGAAACCAAAACCTCATTGACTGTAATTCAAAGGTTAGAGCAATTGTCCTTTAGTCGCTTTCACTCTGTTAGCAACACTCACTCAAAAACACACATGTATGCAGTCACACACACACACACACACACACACACACAAACACACATACCATGCTTGTGGTGCGAAAATCTTTTTTTCAAATCAATTTTTCAAAGCTGAGGAAAAACAGACAGAGAAAGAGAGAAGGGGGAAAGCGAGGAGAGAACAAAGTAAGAGAGAGTCTTAGGCTTTGTTAACAGGCTGATCACAGTGGGATGCTGCAGCTGAAGTGGGAGCGACTGAGCTCTGCTTCACACACCTTATTTCCTGCCTAGATTGAGAGACAGTGAGTAGAGTCTATATTACAGTGTGTGTGTGTGTGTGTGTGTGTGTATTCGTCTGTCTTGCGTCTCATCTATTCACATTAGCGACAGGAAATGAGAGGCCGCTGAAATCCTGAGCCAGATCAATGCAACAGTCAGACAGCAGCATCCTCACCCACACCCACCCACACACCCACGCACACAACCTGTATTATGTCCCTAACTCGTCACTTACTTCATTTCTCCCTGCCAATTTCCCCCGCCTCTCTCGCTCTCTCCTACTATCATTTAAAAGCTACTAAAAATATAATACTATTTGAATAACAATATAATAAAATGAAACCAGCACTGGAAACTAATGAAGGCATGTGTGATTAGCAGCGTGCTGGCTCAGTGTTCATTAGGACTGGACTTAATAAGAATCATAGCATCTTTTTTCTTATGTGTGTGTGTGTGTGTGTACGTGGCCATGTATTTATCGCATTGTGGGGACCGCATTGTCCCCTAAAATCACTTTTAACTGTTTTTTTGGGCTTTGTGGGGACATTTGAGAGGTCCCCATGAGGAGAAATGACTTTATAGAAAATGTGCTTGTTTTATTTGAGAAACTAAAAGAGGTAAAAGATTTTGGTTACTGAGGTTAAGGTTAGGGTTGGGATTAGGTGTAGGTGTAAAATTATGTACTTTCGTCATTATGGGAGTCTATGGAAGGACCTCACAAAGACAGTAATACATAGACTGTGTGTGTGTGTGTGTGTGTGTGTGCGCACAGCACTGTATTACACATTCATTTCTGGATTTTCACATTACTTTCTTTCACAGCGAATTTCACTTCAAGAGACATCTATGAATTATTAAGCCAGGTCTTTTCTGTGTGTGTGTGTGTGCTAGCCAGTGTGTGTACTTATAGGCTCTTTCCTACTATTTTCTACTGTCTCACCGCGGTAGTAAACTCCAGACTAACCCTGACGCTGGAGGAAAAGCCTGGATGACAGTTGCTTTTGTCAAGTTTATTCAAAAATAAGCTTGAGTGGTGGGTAGATCTGGGCTGGATTTCTGCCATAATTGCTGTCTACCGCTAGGATGCTGCAACGCACAAGCAAACACACTCAGATCCGGACAGACTGGCAAAGAGACAAACGAGTCCAGAAGACGCGTGCACCAAAATATACACAAAAACGCACCAATGCTTATAAGGTGCTTCTTCCAACCTGAGCTGAGCGCTTTCCCCCTCATTGATTAGACATCAGGGGCAGACAGGCCTCAATCTCAGGGCTGATTAACAGATCAGCACAGCCAACAGCAATCAATGTAACGCCCTCCACCAGCCCCTCTACCGCCTCCGAGCAGCCTGCCGAGACGTCTGGAGCTGAACTGTAATCTCACATGGGCCTGAGGCCTAAAAGAAGCCTTTCCTGTCACTCAATGACAAAGCGGGAGAATAAGAGAAGAGACAGCAACAGAGACACTTGAAAGAGAGTATCTCAGCTGGAGTTAGAAAGCGTTGTGCAGCGTGGAGAGAGACACCAAAAACGCGGGAAAGAGGCACGAGGCTGGACTGGTCGAGACATGAAAGAGCGGGAGAATTTCTTACAGAAACAACGGACTGAGAGCTCACAAGTCTTCTGCATTTGATCACTTTGACGAGAGAGAGAGAGAGAGAGAGAGAGAGAGAGAGAGAGAGAGAGAGAGAGTGAGAGAAAGAGAGTGAGTGAGAGAGATGAATAAAAAAAGAGTGGGTGTGAGAAGAGTTTGGAGACAAAAAGACAAGATGTGAAAAAAAGTGAAGAGAGGGAGAGAAAATGACATTGAGACGAGAACTGAGAGTGAAAGAAAGAAAGAATGAAAGAAAGAAAAGAAAGAAAGATGGGCTATTAGTAAGAATCAGATGAATGACTGAGTAAGAGAGTTTTGAGACAAAAAGACAACATATGAAAAGAAGGGAGATGGGTATAGAGAGAGATAGAGAGAGAGGTATCAAGACAAGTGTGAAATGAGAAATGAAAAGAGAGAACAACAGAGACAGACAAGGAGAATCAAATAAAGAATGAGCGAGTGAGAAAGAAAAGAAAAGAAAAGACATCTCAAAAGAAGTTAGGGGAGTGAAGATGACCTTGAGACAAGAGAGAAATGAGAGGAAGAGAAAGAAATGTGAGAAAGAGTTTTGAGTCGATATGACTCCATATGAAAAGAAGGGAGATGGGTAGAGCGAGAGAGAGAGAGAGAGAGAGAGGTATTGAGACAAAAGAGAAAAACAAGATACAGAGAGCAACAGACACAGACAATAGAAATTCAAATAAAGACTCAGCGAGTGAAAAAGAGTTTTGAGACAAAAAGACAACATGAAAAGGTAGGGAGTGAAAAAAATATTTTAAAAAAGAGAAAGAAAAAGAGAAAGGTAGACAGTAAGAATCAGGTTAAGAACGCCTGAATGAGAAAGAGTTTTGAGAGAAAGAGAGGTATCGAGGCAAAGGAGAGAACTGAGGTAAAAGAGACGACAAAGACAGACAGTAAGACTCAAAGAAGGCAGAAAGAGAGAGAAAATGACATCGAAATGAGAAGAAGAGAAAAAAAGGCAGACAGGATCAGATGAAGAATGAGCAAGTGAGAAAGAGTTTTAAAACAAAAGGATGGATGAAAAGAAGAGAGATGGGTAGATAGAAAGAGAGGAAGAGAGAGAGAGAGAGAGAGAGAACGACAGAGACAGACAGCAGGAATAAAAAAAAAACACTCAGCGAGTAAGAAAGAGTTTTGAGACATAGACAACATGAAAAGAAGGTGCAGGAGAGAGAATGAGCCAGAGAGAGAGAAAGAAACATTGAGACAAACGAAAAGAGAGTTAGAGAAAGAGAAAAGGGGGAACTGTAGGAGAGAAAGAACTAGAAAGGCAGACGGTAAGAATCAGATGAAGAATGAGCGACTTCAAGACAAAAAGACAACATGAAAAGAAGGAAAGCAAGACAGAAAGAAAGAGTGAGAGGAGAAATGGAGACTTTGAGAAAGAACACAGAGAAAGAAGTGGACATGCAATGAAGGTCAAAGAATGAGTGAGTGAAAAAGAGCATGCAAGAAAAAGACAAAGGAAGAAAGGCAAACAGAAAGAAAGAAATAGAGAAAGAGATGTAGAAAGCCAAAATTAGTGGCAGCAGAGAGCGAGAGAGCACGAGTCTCCTCTTTAGGGAGGCATGGAGCTAATTGCTGAACTCTCCTGGTGTGAAATGAACTTCTGTCCCTCTGCCCTTCTTCTGACTCCTCTCGGCCTGCTGCAGGCTGCTACGTGTGGCCAACGTTGCACTTAGAGCACACTGTTACTAAAACACACACGCACACACACACACGCACCCCATACACACCATATGCTGCCCGTTCCATATGCACCATATGTTAGTATTGTCTGACCAGGACAAATCTCTCTCTCTCTCTTTCTCTCTCTCCTTCTGTAAAATGACATGCTGCCGTCACCTTGGGGTCAAGACGGCAATTTGGCAAGCATCTGCACTCCAACTGTATGCACATGCATGCAAACACACACACAAACTTTTCACACGCTCTCCCTCTCAGCCCCGGGGCCTTTGCGACTGGAGCCAAAGGCTGCATTAAAAAGTGCCTTCCTTCCAGCGGCCTTGAAGTGTCTTGGCCCCGAGACGAGTGTGTTGTGCTGCAGGCAACAGAGCCGCAACCGGGCACAGGGCATTCTGGGTGGGTGGGGAACGAGCAGAGAGAGGGAGTGAGGGAGAGAGAAGGGGAGCGAGAGAAAAGTGATGACGGAAGGAGAAATATGGGCGGAGGAGCCTCCATGACACTCTCCACGCTGCCTGTCTCTGTTGATATATGAGGATCTACAGTGTGCCAGCATACACGGAGGTGACACTACACACACACACACACACACACACACCCACACACACACACACACACACACACAACCACAAACACACACCATTCCAGCTCAAGGGCACGACTACAGTACTAATTTATTATGCACCTGTATGTGTGTCCACATGGGCATGCTTTACATGAATCACTGTGTGTGTGTGTGTGTGTGTGCCATGTAGATTTATGGTTTGGCCTTTCGTCTTCTACAATCGTGTGTGTGTGTGTGTGGATGTTGGGGGGCAGGCTTTTATATATTCTTGTGAAGACTTTGTGGGGACAAGGTTTGTGTGTATTTTGTGTGTTTGTGTGTGTGAGGTTTGGAGGGTGGGTGTTTAGGTGGGCGAGCTCTATTCCATCCAGAGTTCGTCACCTCACCGCTTGCCCGTCTGCCGTCTAGACTGTGCAACAGGGGTAGACACCCGAAGTGGCCTAAACCTCGTTATCACCCATCACACACTCCACCTGGCCCTGTACTCCCCCCTCCGCCTCATCGCCTCTACCTCTTTCATTCCATTTGATCATAGTTGATCCCCAACAATCGAGTCGTCTTTGTGGCAGACGGACGTCAGGAGAGCCGGTGAATGTTTTGTCTCCTTCACAACACATGATGACAGACCTGCTCCTCTTTTGCATCAGGACCACTCACCTGTATCCTAGCAACCGCCTCCCTGCCACAGCGGCCTCTCGGCGCAGCGACGAGCGAGAGATCGGGAGTGTGTAGAATGATAATTTGTCTTCCCCTTGTCTTCTCTAGGTGTGGGTGCATCTATTGGTAGGTCTGTGTGTGTGTGCGATTGGCTACAGGCCATGGGAAATGTATATCTTATGAATCTCTCTCGTTTGTGTGTGTATCAGTACAGCCCCACTGCACTACCTAAGGCAATAGTTCAATCCCTGCAGGGGTGATGGGGCTAAGCAGAACGTTTTAGGCATCCGTAAAGCAAGAGGAAAACAACATATAAACCTCCTCTCCTCCTCCACACACTTCTCCTGCCCCAGGACTGCCAGATTCGTCTCGGCGGAGCCAGAGCTAGTGTCTGCGTTAGAAAGAAACGCTACAGAGGCAGTGTTCAGTGTGTTAAGAGGGAAACACGCAAACAGACAAGAGCCCTAAGGAAGACAGGCTTAGCTAGACCAAGTCAGCACATAATTTAGGTTGCTAGTTCTACCAATCTGAACATTACATTTGAAAGAGATCTTTAACAAGGAACAAAACCCTTCTGACAAATTACAATCAAGCACATTAAACACCTGCAGAGTTAACACTGCACACAGTTTAGTAAAAATTCATAAGCAGGGATTTGAAATGAATTTCGTTCTGAGCAGAACATTTATGTTCACATTTCATGTTTTTTGTTACGCAGCCTCTCATCTAATTAATAACTGGTTAAGACCAGTTAAGAATGAGTAATATTAGTCGGTTAAAAATGGTAAATGATTATTATACCAACAGGACACAGTATGAGATTTTTCTTTACAGAATAACAAAACTGATTTAACAGAGCAGAAAAATACAAAAGAATTTAGAGACCATATCAAGTTGGAAAAGTAGTCATTAATTCTTCAGTCTCTTAATAATGAGTTTGCCGTAATACTGTGGCTGTGCTTATGTTGATGGTGTGCGTTTCCATTTTTTAAACCCTTTTCATACCTCCTTTAAGTGATTTTAAAGGGCCTGTCGGACTGGCCACAGTGACTGTGAATAGAAGGAGCTGAAATAAGTGACACAAAATAAAGGCTCTTGTTTCCTCTCAGAAGCCGCAATAAGCCTTTTTTTATCGCCTCCAATATGAAGAAAGCACCTGTTTGCCTCTGGCTACTGTGGACAAGAATCTCTAGCGGATTTCGGCGAGGTTTTAGTTGGGCTTGTAAGCATAGCCGGTGTTTCATTTGGCCGGGCGGGCGGCTCTGTGAGGCAGGAGGGGAGGCGCCGGAGCCTGAGGGGCTGCCGGCTGATCTTGCACTAAAGAACAGAGAGGACTCAAGGACGAAGGAAAGGCGCGGCAGACATTTGAATACAGAAGCGGAGACAGAGGGGGCAGAGCAAGGGTGCTGATTCTTGCACTTGCTGACCGCCCCATCTGTTGAGCAGCGTCCCGGGGGAGAGGGCAGGCAGCGTTGGGCCACACGCCTGCCCTCGACATGGTGCTTTTAGAGGGGGAGGGGGACATGGAGGAGACGGAGTAGGCAGGCGACCAGAGCTGAGCCCCATGACACGAACCGGGACAGTAGAAAATGAGTCTTTTTTACTGCTTATCTGTCTCTGACTCGCTTTCTCTCTCTCTCTCAGTCACACTTTCGCTGTCTCTATCAGAATTGCTTTAACTTTTACAATATTACATTTTTTATAACTATTCATTCTTTTATACCTTTCGACCCTTAGAATTGGATAGCTGAACCGAACACTAGACTTTACTCCTTTTCTCCACTGTATTATGGCTTTGTGAAGGTGCCGGTCTTTTCATCCCCCATCAGTCAGTAGCCTCACGCTACAGTTCAAACACCACGCCATGTCACAGAGGGTCAGGAAGTCTCCAAAGGAAATAATAACCCCCTCAAAAACATCCCTCACAACTCCGTGCCAGAGCCGACTCCAGCTATGGTATGGAACAGTAAGGAACGGTAAAGTAGCCACGAGTGGGTCGACGAATAATGCAGACCATTAAAGAGTGGTAATCAGAAGTGTTTAGCAGAGGAATCAGTTGGAAAACATTCCTCCGCAGGCACATCCAATAATGAGCGGAAGCATTAATCAGTACAGCCATGGGATCACACACACACACACACACACGTGTCCCGCACATGAGCATCAGCTATCTCAAGGACCCAACAACTCAGTTCCAGCTCAACAGCATCTTAATTGACTTTGTTTACTCACCACACACTCTACTACTGTGTAATTGCGGCTTTTCATTCTAATTCGAAAGTGTAAATGAAACTTCAGTAGTTTGCTCACATCACTGTAAGTGTGTTTTTCCTGCTGGAAAATAAAACATAGACTAGCAACGATTTTTCGTTAATTAAAGTTAGCTAATGTTTGTAAGATGTGACAATATTCCTGTATCATAGGCATGGGGATGGTCTTGGCAAAGGGTACTCGCCTACAGACCAAAAGGAGGTTGTGGGTACAAACTCAATACAACCATCACTGAGCCTGAGACTGTCGCTGTAGCTAGGAAGCTGCACTGTACAAGACCCTGTTAAATGCTATAAATGTAAATTGAGAATCTGAACAGAATTTGGGTAAAAATTTGCATTAAACACATAAAACTCTTTTGGATTTAGTCTAGAGCATGCAATTTCGTATTTGGTTTGATGCTAATAAAATGTAAGCAGTTCTAGCTAATTAAGACAATTTGCAAAAAAGCCAAACTTTTTAAGCTGCTTCTAAGTAAAACGTTTATACTGCACCAGTTAGAATGGTTAACAGCTAAAAGCAACTGGCTGTCTAGTTGAAAATGGGCGATGCTTTGATGTGGCTGGTTTGAATAAGAGGTGTCAACCTTCACTGGTTTCATGACTCGATTCTAAAATGATTATCAGGTCAACGCTTCGATTCGATAGGATATCTTGATGCATCGCAATGCATCCCATCAAATTTTTCTCTGAGGTTGGGGGTGGTATTTTGTTTTCTATTACTTTTTAGATATTTGCATTAAATGTATTAATGTATTAAATGTATGCCCAAATCATTTGGAAATGTTTTAAAAAATAAATCAAATGAAATAATTTTTAAAAAGTGAAATTCAGTAGTGAAACTTGATTGCATGTCACGGACCACCACAGTGGACCAGCAGTTGAAAAACCCCTGATATCCTGATAATCGATTATGGTCTGCCGCTGCATCGTTGCAGAATCGCCCACGTCTGCATCGTGCTGCATCGATTGTGTGATTAATTTCAACACCCCTAGTACGAATGACGCTTTGAAGACACATTAATAAAACAGACAAGCAGAAGAGGAAGTTTTACCGATAAAATAGGACAGCAGGATCGCCAGCAGGGCGGCGGCAGCGATGGCCGTCACGGCAGCACATTTCCAGCTGCAGTACTTGGAGGGTTTCTTGAGTTTGAAGGCGCTTCGGGAGAAAGTGTTTCTGGGGAGAAGCCGTGGCGGAGGGGAGTAGACCGTGCCAGAGGTCAAAGGATAACCCGGCGATGAGCTGCTGAAAAGGGGCGTGGTACCCGATGACGTCTTAAAGAGGAAGTGCCTGTTGGAGAGAAGAATAAAAGATATAATTCACAGAAAGAAAATCTTGACAGCTGCTGCTTGACTGAAGTGCCAGCACAATAAGTGGAAATGAATGATGAGAAAGACAAATCAGAGGTCAAATCAACCCCTTCTACCCAAGAGCGTTAAATCATCTCTTTAAACTGTCTTTGCTTTGTATATTTGTGTGTGGGTGTGGTGAGTGAACAGGGACCTCCAGAAATCTATAGGCAGCAGTGGGGTGAAGGACGCTGTGTCTAGTTCAGCTCAATGTAGCTCTGTGGACATATGGCACATGGACATACAGTGCTGCCGGCCTGCTGCTTACTCACCAAGGGACATACACTCAATAATTCAGGGGGCAATGCTATGCACAGGTATAGCACGCACACACACACATACATGCAAGCACACACCCACACAGAGCAGTGATGAAAAGACTCAGAGGATGGTGTTGTTTGCAGAGGACCGCCGATAATGAACTGATCCTCAAAAAGCTTTTTGTGTCACAGAGCTGAATACATTCCCTTCAAGACCAGCGCCACTACCCACACACACACACACACACACACACACTCACGCAACAAACAAGCAGATAAGAACACACTGACAGCCTCCTTCATCCTTACCCTCTTCAAGGAACAACAGTATTAAGCAAATCTCACTATTTAGTGGCAAACACTAATAGTCAACAGCCTTCTGTATCGATCTGCCCAAAGAGATGAAAGCAGTTGGCCCAATGTGAGCTAAAAATCACCCCCATTTCATATGTGCTCAAGACATCAAGGGGAAAAGCCACTCACAATAAAGTTCCACTTAAGACGCAAACACACACTTATCACTTCAGCTTTTAAACATGGCTTTGTAACTGCTCTAACAGACAGAGACGGCAACTGACGAGCTGAACTTTTCTGCGCTCTCCAAAACCTTGTTGAAGCCGTCTCCAGCTGCATGAAGGGCCCTCATGAGAAGCGAAAGTCGACCCGCCCAGTCTGTCAAAGCAACGTAAATATTTTTCGGCACTTCACATATAAATATGACCCCACATCCTACAGTTAGCATAGAGGGAAGAGCCTGGGGAGGCCCGCTGAGCTCCGATTGCGCCGTCTCAGCAGGGCGATCCAGAAAAAGCAGCTTTGTAAACTGAAACATCCCCCCCAGCAAGCGGCGCCTCGGCCTCGTTAGCACCCGCGCCCACGCCGAGCCCATGCTACATTACGTTATTGATGAAACCCGTGCTCTTCGACTTGGTGACAGGGAAAAAAAATCATTTAGCTGTTAATTACAGCTCCCCAAGCTTCCCGCTCGTCAAACGAGCGTCGTCTCGCTCCAGCTCCCGCCCCGGCGGCTGGGATAAGCGGCGCGTTGGAAATGGAGACTAAATATATTATCTGTGGCGATCAACCAGCCGTTGGGTCGTCGGGTCCGTCTGTTTCATTAGGCCCCGACCTCCATTAAGACTCTGACGGGCGCTAAAAGGAAAGCCTGAAAGCTTTTCCGCTCCGTCTGAAAGGCGTGTCCTGGACTGGCCTCCTACCCCAATGCGCAGAGGTGAAAAATGTGACCTTTAATAACATCTTTACACAAAACGTCCCACGTTTCCAGACTCCGGCATGCCATTTCCAAAGCTGAGGGCTGATGTTTTTGGCTCAGCTCTCTCTCTCCCTTCACCTCCACCCATCTCTGCCTATATGACCCCCTGCCATGACATGGCATGCTGCGAGCTGGGGGATGAGTGTCAACCGTCCATCCACACCCACATCCACCCATCGCTCTGCCCCAGGATGAGATCAGTCAGGGGCCTCTTATCCATTATCCTGCGCTCCTGCCGCACCTGCCCACCCGCAGTCGAGCACACAAGCTCTCACACACACAAACGGACGATGACATGTAGACACAAACCCTGAGCCAGTGGAAAACTGGAACTAGAATAAAGGCACAAAGCGAGGAGGGGGGTGATTTTTACGGCTTTGTCCTTCGTCCTGACCACCGCAGGACAAACAGAGGGAATGATTCACATTAATGAATGGTAATAAATGATAATAATGTGTAGGAATAATGAAGGTGAATAAGACTCCACATGGCAGCTTTACATAACAAAGCTGTTCCTCACTGCTGGGTTGGAAATCTGCAAGCCGCCAGTAATGCTGGGAGTGAATCTCTCTCTCTCTCTCTTTGTCTCTCTTTTCCTCTCTCTGTTCCTCACAAACACACACAAAGATCTGACGGAGAATGGTGATTGTGTATATGAATCCCCCCTGTTGTGGGACTGGGTCACTGCCGTCAGGGGTGGGCAAAGTTCGCAACTCCACTACTTGAGTCAAAGTACAGATACCTCTGGTCAAATATTACTCCATACAAGTTTAACCTGATTTAATGGGCTGGAGTACTTAGTTTAAGGAAGGAGAAGTGGGCAGGTTTTTGGCAGTGCCCGGAGAGCAGTGCTTGGGGACAGTAACTTGCTCATGAGTACCTCACTGGTACGGTTAGCCGTCTGGGACTTAAACGGTGACATTCTGATCAAAAAGCCAACTCCCTAACCATTATGCTACCAGCTGGACCAATGTTTTATCAGTGCCACAAAGCATTTTTGGTACTGTACAATAGGACTCCTTTCATAAAGGGTTACACATGAATTATCATTATGTTCTAGCTTTTTAATCATTAATAAAGTAATGATAATCAAGTTACAACAGTTGTCCTACGTTGATGCAGTATTTGGATCTCAGATCTTACCAGTTTCATGACTTCTTTGTCCTCTTGTCTCAGGCAGAATGTTTAACTCTCACCATTCATAAGGGGTTTGTCAACATCCTACTGCCATTAAAATACCGATAGAATTATGGTTGGGCGGCAGTGTTACCCCTTATTAGATGATTTTGATATTTTGATGAGTTACTAGACATCAGATATCAGTCATCTGTGTCCTGCCTGAACCTTGGTATCCTTGTTATCCAAGTTAATCATTCCTTTCATCCATCTTGATGTTTTATGGCATTTTTATGAATAATTACTGATGAGTTACTAACATTATACCTGGCAAAAAGTTTTAATGAGTTATCGACAATGACAACGGTCAAAAAAGAACTATGCCAAAAAGAGAGCCTGCATCAATATATGACAACTTGTTTATCACTGCTTATGTAGGATGTAAAACTGGTAATTAAGCACCTGATTACAAATCATATTTAAACCTTTATAGAACCCAATAACTCCAAAACAACCTACTGATGAAGGTCATCTGTGTTAAACACAGCTAACATTTAAGGGCTTATTTACACATATCTAGATATATTTGTAAACACACTATTTTATACGTTTGGGCCGTTCATTAACACGTTAACAGTTTTAGCCACCTCAAATGGATATTTTTAAAAAATGCCCTCCAACGTGAAGATTTTTCAAAACGCTGGATTCTGCGGATTCATGTAAACAAGTTAAACACACTTTTCTTAAAACGTGTTTAGTTCTATTGAGTGACAATGGTAACCATGACAATAATTATCCCCTGCTGGTCAACAACAATGGCGGGTGACAACATAGGCCTTTGTTCTTGTGTGTAGGGAGATTATTTTAAACCGAATGTTGTGTAAATGCAATTTAAAAAAAGAAACGTATAAAAATGTGTTTATAAAAAAAAAAATTATATGTGTAAACAAGCCCTAAAACAAAAGTCATTCCTCAAAAATGAAAAACTTCACACATGGAATTAACAAAGCCATGTGCTTTGGTGGGAAATCTCCAGTATAGTACTATTATTATTATTTCATTACTCTCCACCCCTGCTGCTTGCCTTCTCTGTCTCTCTCTCAGTTTCCTTCCACTTATCTTTTTTACTCCATCCACTCCTGAAGTATGTAGCTGATTGTATCACTGTCCTTCTGCACCTTTCCATCTCTCTCTCTTTCTCTCTCTCTCTCTCTCTCTCTCTCTCTCTCTCTATCTCTCTCTTCCTCCCTTCAGGAGCCCTGTTAGGCAGCAGGTGAATCAGGAAGCAGGATGGTTCCAGAGGGCAGTGTGATGGACGGGCTATAAAGGTGTCTGTCCCAAAAATACGCTCCTCTCCCTTCACCATCCTCCCCTCCGGTCCCCGGACTCGGAGAGACTTTCACGGCACTCGCAGCCACCTCTCACAAGGTCACGGGAGTCATCCCGAAATGCCACAGCACTTTTTTTTTTAGCAGAGCGGAAGGTTGTGGCCAAGCATTTAGTCGCTGACAGGGGTGACGCGTGGAAATTAATTAAGGTGATTTCAGGGTTGGGAGGGACACACAAAGTGTGTGTGTGTGCGATTGTGCACATTTGTGTGTGTAGGTGTGAGACTTTCGTGCCATTAGTTTAATATCTGTCTGTGAAGTTCATTTAAATCCCATTTGTGCGGGGAAAGTGAGTGTTGACAAAGTGTCGTAATTGCAAAATGAAATTAGGGGGCTTGATTTTCACCGCCGTGGCTAAATGACAGTGATTTATGTCGAGCATCGTTTGGAAGGAGTGTGGGAGGACATGTCAGAAACAGCTGGGACTGAGAGAGAGAAGAAGAAGAAGAAGAAAAAGAAGAAGAAGAAGAAGAAGAAGAAGAAAGATAGACAGGGAACGGTCCAGACGAGGGGGTGGACAGAGAATGGCTGCAGTACCGCTGGGAGAGGTAGTTTAGGACAGGTTTAGCCAAAAGAAAAGGACAGCTGACACGACGGGGTGAAGCGAAGGTCAGCGGTGAGACGTCGGCAGTTTTGCAGCTTGCAAAAGCCGCAGGGGAATTGCAAAATAAGGAATAATGCTGGAGGGAAGGCTTAACAGGGGAGTAGTAAATGGACGAGAGGAAATGAAGCTCGCCATGGCATGTCTTGCACAACGCTTCTCTCTCTCTCTCGCTCTCTCTCTCTCTAGACGCTGATGGAGACATAGGTGAGGTCATCCTGTCTTCCCTCTGAGCAGGCTGATTAATGACCTGTCTGAGTTGGACAAGTGTGTGTGTGTGAGAGAGAGTGTGTGCGTATATACACATACACGTCTGCAGACAGTCATCAGGCTCTGTTAAACAATGCAACTCTCCAGACGCATCTTGCCACTCATTAGTCGTGACACAGGCAGCAAACCCCTCATCACCAAACATCCACTTAGTGTCAAACACTTGCCTGTTTACTTATTTACCCCTTAAGATTTTCATTTGCACAGTGCTCTCTCTCTCTCTCTTCTCTCTCACTCCCTCTACCCTCTCAGTCTAACTCTGCTGTCTTGTCTGTGTTCTGCTTTACCCCTCTCCACTGTTTAAATGAGCAACACTCAGTCACAGTAAAAGTCAGAAAAAATAAGCAGGTAGTTATCTCAGTGAGTGTGTTAGTGTGTCCGTGTGTGTGTTTAGGATATATATCCCATTGTGCAGGCAGCACAACTATATAAATATTATTGGGTTCATACAGTATGTGCACATTAAAAAATAGAACTAATGGCTACACGGAAGGCCATGCACAGGCCAGAACTTTAGCCGAGCAGACACTCAACACCACACTAACAATCGCCACATCACTAAATCTCTGCTCACTGTCTCATCTCACATCCTGCACATCTCCTAATTCCGCCTTCTCACAAAACATCCGCTTTCCTTCGATGGCC
This sequence comes from Distichodus sexfasciatus, assembly GCA_032718565.1. Classification (NCBI taxonomy): domain Eukaryota; kingdom Metazoa; phylum Chordata; class Actinopteri; order Characiformes; family Distichodontidae; genus Distichodus; species Distichodus sexfasciatus. Next base: position 549,636 of record JAVGVS010000289.1, read on the forward strand.
TCGTTGTCTAAAGCCGCCGCTGCCCGCGGCCAAACCAATCCTCAGTCATCCGCCGCTGGAAATGCCCAAACAAAGGTCTCCGAATGTTTTCTAATTACGACAGCTGCGGTTTGTACACTGTACCCAGAATTCAATCTGTGTGCAGAGAGGGAAGGGAGACGGCCCATAAATCTTTTCGCTGAGCTGCGGGCTCCCGCATTCTGATTGGCTCCCGTTAGGATAACAAATTGGCCTCAGTGCACAGCAGAGAATGTAAATGTGGCCCACATAGATACCTCAACAATGAAGGGAGAGGGGGAGAGAGAAAGCAAAGAGAGGAAGAGGGCATGAGAGATTTTTATACGTTGTTATATTTTACCTACGAATTCTGAACGTTCCTCTCATTTTGACTTTTACTAGCTTTGTCAAAATCACATGACCCATATCCAACTAGCAATTCAACAAGAAACTGCATTATTGCATTCATTAATTATTAATTAAATAACAAGAACAACTATTAATTAAAACCATTAAAGCCAAATTGGAGAAATGTTAATGGATGTTATTAGATGTTTCTGCTGGTTATATTTGAACTAGCTGTTAAACTATGAGCTATTGAATTGATGCTAAGCTAGCGTCAGAAAAGGACTAACCACACAAAAGTAATAAAGTAATAACTCAGTCCTCCTTAACGGTGGTGACCCTGGTGGCTAATATAAGCGATGAAAACCATAATGGTCGTCAAAACATGAAATAGTAAAAAAATAGTGTTGCAATTGGGCTATTGACAAGACATGCGGTACCCTGGATCTCTGCAAGTCACAAACAGTGTCTCAGTGAGAAAAACTTGTTAAAATTAAAGTGAAAAAAGTGGTAAGGATAAGAGCAAGAATAAGAAACAATAATATATAAAACAGGGTGATTGAAGGATCAGGTGACATCATTACATTACAAATCATATTCCATCATTAGTGGGATGTTGGTGAGTAAATGCACACAACACACACGGTAAGGTCTGACTGTAGTGGTTTGATGATCGATGTCAACTGCATCACCAGTTTTTCTATTTTCCTTGCTATAAATATATAATCTAAATTCTACACAGAGTGTGATTCTGTAACAGATGTGTGAAAATCTGATTTTTTATGCAGCAAAATGCTCATCTAATCTGTATATGAAGGCACCAGATCACTATTTAAAATGAATCAAACACTAGAAGAGAATGAAGGAGAAAGATCCATGCCTCTCAATGCACACAAACACACATACACACATCGACTATACTGACTGCACACATCTCCAATGCCATGCATGTGAACGTGTTTCCCAGCGCTGGCTAAATTGCAATGGTTCGACCCTTTCAAAGTTCTTATATTTGAGAAAGAAAGTGTGCGAGTGGGGTGGGGAGAAGGAGGGGTGTGGGTGTGTGTGGGAATGGAGGGGACAGCCAAGTGTGCTGTGTGCTGAGATGAGAGTGGAATTGAAACTGGCATCAGCTGGTGAAGAGGCTTCACTCTGCGATTGGAAATCAGCCGTTGCCGCCCTGCTTGGCCTCAGCCATCTTTAGTCATTTATGCCACTGCAAACTGATTCCGCCCAATTCCCTCCTCCTCCCTTCTTCTCTCACTCACTCACTCCTTCACTCCCTCTCAAACAACTGGGATTTCTATCTTTTTCCACAGGTTATTTGGTATCCTATGCCAATACAGGTCCATGACCCACCAAAAGTGTTTATGGACAACACACACACACACACACACATACACACACACACACCCTCTATCCCTCAGCATATAAGCTTGTAGTGATTGGCTGACCTTTGCAATTAATATGAGTCATTTTAAACCTCACCTTCTCTCCCCAAAGAAAAAGAGTCGTGGGAACAAGTCCCAAAACAAATCTATCTTGCTTAAATGTCATGTTTGGTAGAGCGCAGTCCCCTACATGCATGACTCCTGTCCTGTGCTTTTACACCTTCTTGTTTGTAAAAAGCACAGGTGTGAATAGAAAGAGGGGGGTGCCGGCCCTTACACACTCTCTCTCCATCTGTCCTCCACATCGCTCTATTCATATTACTCCAATTGGTTCATTGCTTTTTCTTGAGATTCTTTTCGCTTCAGGGTCTCTCCGAGCAGGTATTGACTAAAGATGGCAATCAATTCGGAACGAGAGAGAGCAAGAAAGTAAGAGACTTTTCTTTAATAGGCCTACAGGGAGGATGGTGGCTCCAGCACTCTCCTCTTCCTGCCCTTCCAACTATCCTACTATTTGCCATAATGGAGATTTCTCTTCTGGCCTTCTCTCTTTCTTTTACATCAGAGCAGGACGATTTGATAAATGTCCCTTTTCCTGCCGAGCCAGAACAGGGCCACCAGTGAGAACGGCCTCCTCTTTGCTGCCGCTGGCTATGCGGAAATAAAAATAGTGCCATTAGCTTCAGCGCTGTGCCCGGGCCGCTGCTGACCTGATGGGGAGGAGGGGAAGGAGGGACTAGCGGCTATCCTGGAGGATGTTCACATTCCCTTGCTGCCTTAAACATCTTGTGTCTCCCAGTGAGAGAGGATTTGCAGGCATGTTTCCTCAGCTAAACCCTCTTATTAAAGGACTCTGGGCTTTGTTTAATGGTTTTAAAGTGCCTTTGAGCAAGCATTGTTTTAACCCAGAGTTGCTTTAATCCCAGTCCTCAGGACCGCTGGCCTGCATGGTTTTAAAAATTCCCAGTCCCAACACACCTGAATGCCAATAACTAGCTGATGAGTTGGATCAGGTGGGACCATTTAAAACTGTGTAGGGCAGCAGGTCTCAAGGACTGGGATTAAGAAACCTTGCTTTAATCAGCTTGAGTATGTTCAGCCAATTCAGATGCTGTCATAAGGCTGCTTTTAGAGTAATGGATATATGATTTCATTAGAGTGAGCTGTGATTTAGGGAAGCACTTCCTCCAGGACCCCTAGCTGTGGAGATGATGGCATCCCCAATGGTCACCTGAGGGCACATGTCCATGCATAATGCGCTGCAAGTCAAGCGCATTACTTGATGTGTTCAAAGAACTACATAGATAGATCAGTTCTGATTCTGCTTCTTTCAGCAGCATTTAACACAGTCAACTATCAAATTGGATATCTCAGGTGGAATAGCAAGGATATCAATCCTCGAAAACTGTCACTTGGCATTCCACAAGTCTCGATCCTTGGACCTTTTCTCTTTTCTGTATACCGTGGGTCTCAGGAAGATGTCATATCCTCATGGCTTCTAACACCCTTTACATTTATAGTATTTAACAGATGCTTTTGTCTGGAACAACTTCCATTGTTTTTCTACTTATAGGGATCTTCTCTGAAGCAACTTAAGATAAAGATTCTTGCTCATGGAACTACTGTTGGTAGTTTTGGTGGTAGGATAGGGATGGATTTGAACCCACAACGTCTTGGTCACTCGATCGCTACTGTGACAACTGCAACTGACACCCACAACAATTAATCATTTCCCTCTAATGACCAACAGGTTCTAACCCTCATCTCAGACTGCCTGGCTAACATTTCCTCTGGGAGGCATTCCACTACCTCAAGGTGAATCATAGTGAAACTGATCTTATGCACAGTTCCTTGAGTACCTTGCTATCTTCAAAGACCCACCTCTTCAAGGAGTACCTGTTGGACTAATTACTCCTTGTACATATTGCTAATTTACTAATTAAAAATATACAAAACAGTGTATTTTGGGCATTTATCCAAGTGTTAATGCATGTTATCTTGTTGACTATATAGATATTAACTTTATACCTTTGAAAATCTATGTAACTGAACTGAATTACAACTCTTTTAATGCTACGTTGAACGTATGTAGAACAGGTTCTACTGGTGACTAGAAAAATGCAGGAAATGGAGGTGTTTATGACTTGACACAAAAGTCAGAAAACAGAACAATGCCATACTTTATGTGGATGATTAAGAACTTATTTTTGTCTGAAAGACATACAAAGTAAAAAGCATGAAATATATTTCTATCCCTTCAGTATAATGATGGAAATGATATCTTATGATCAGCTTCTGGGATTTTTGGCTTTCGCAGTAGGAGTGATATGAAATTAGATGGAAAGGATGGAAATTAGATGTGAACTATTTAAAGGGATCATTACATTAAATGGTAGAAATAGCCCATTGCTTAAAGGGTTATGTATCTCTCTACAATCATTTTAATTATCCTACTGAAAATGAGTATAAATTGTAAAAGTATAGATGTCTCAAAATGGCCTTTTGCTGGTTATTACTAATGTCCAGCTGGTCAAAAGGTCAAAAAACAGATTCAGTTGGCTTGCTTATGCAGTGTGGCACCAAAACTAAGCTGGTCACAAGTCAAAGGAATATTTATGGGTTGAAGCCCGCTTGCTTGGACGGGTTCTTTTTTAGTATGATTTATACTTTGTGTTCTCCGAAGGGACCACAACTCCCACACTGACTAAGTCTCCCTCTCTGCCTCAGCCCTAGGAGTTTTGCTGTGGGCATGGGACAGTAAGGAGGAAGCCAGAGAGGGCCAGTGGGAGTTCTGAGCTTCTCTGATCGCTCCATTGCATCATCCTCGCATGGCTACTCACACCTCGCTTTCTTCACCGACGTAATGACTTATGCAGTTAATGAATTCGAATATAGTGGAAATGAGATTGTGAATTATGGGTGGGAGGGTGGTGTGTGTGTCTGTGTGTGTGTGCGCGTGTGTGACAGGTGGTCCATCTGCATTGACAGAACCCCAATTAAAAAGCTGCTGAGAGAGGGGTGGTGCTTGCTAGCGGGGTGCGGGGAGATGGGCCAAAGTTTGGGGCCCTTCGCTGGCGCTAGGAGCCTTGGATGGGCCGTTATGGGCAACGAAGTCGTGCCTCGGCAGATGGCAGCTAGAGCTTTAGCGAGTCTGTTCGCTCACGGTGCCATAAATGGGGGAGAGCTGTGGAACACACCTGAATATAGTTACTATGCAATGTGGCCAATCCTTTTTACTTACCGCCTGTGTTTGCTTCATGAAATTCAGTTCCCTATACCATTTAACTGAAATCACTTCAGCTTTGTTTTACCTGACAAAACATTAGATGGTTCCACAAATTCATTTTCCAAAAGATCAGCAGTTTGTTTTTTTTTTTGCAGTGTTAGCGATATTTATAATGAGATTTTCAAGGGTTTTTTTGTATGCACAGTGATCACTGATCAGATGATCTCTCTTAATAAGGTCCCAATTACTGTCAGTGATATCAAAATGCATGAAGTGGGACTGGCAGCTATTATTTACCCTCCATAAAACTATAAAATGAGAGAAAAGGATCATATAATATTTTTAATCAGTCTTTAGAACTGTAAGATTCTTTCATTACTTTAACAGACACACATCCTTAAATTGGCAAATGTGCATCTTATTTTATAAGCCATTAACGTTTGGCTCCTAACAAACAGCAATGGTTTTATTAGGCTTTTTATATGAATAATTAATGTAATTTTGAAATGTGGGCGAATTAAATATTTTTTGTATATGGTATATATTGCATTGGGTCTGGCTAAACATTTGAGTGATTAGCTGGAATATATATGTAAGATCAGTTCTTAGGGCATCGTAACCAAAGATAGATACTTCCAGTGACACCATTCTTAGGCCAGGCACTTCCAAGGAGAAAGGAGTCTAAGTCATGCACGTTGACAACTCTGCCTGCACCGCTGCAGATAATGACAGGGTTAAAGGAAGCGTCACTCAAGCTGAATGGATAGTTAAGGCTAGAGAGCAGCTCCAGTTCAGGACACAGCCAAACAGTGAGTGAGTATGTGTGTGTGTGTGCATGTGTATAAGTGTGAGTGTGTGAGTGTGTGTGCGATTGCACATCACTGCGAATGTCTCTAGGCTGAATAAAGGCCTGCCACTATCTGGCCCACTAGGCAGGGAGCCAGTCAGTGGCGCTATATTCGTGTCTGAGCTGTGGCTGGCACTGGTGACATACAGTAGAGCCGATCAGACCCGCTTTAATTAGACGCCAGTCAGGCACCTGCACTTCCTACAGACCTGAGACCTGTTCTGCTGAATTAAACATGGAGCCCCAGCCTCATGAATAGTGCATGCAGTACGCACGCGCCTCTCTGATCCGGGACCAGAGGAGGTGACCCTCTGCCCAGTGGGAGAACTGCAAGAAAGGTGTGAAAGGTAGAATGGGGAGAGAGAAAGAATGAGAGAGGGAAAGAGAGAAAATAAAGGAGATGGAACCTAACGGGTAGGATATGCTTCAACACACTATGTCTGTGTGTATGTGTTTGTGTATGCATGCATGAGGCCTATCCAGAATATTTATTCTCATCAAACTGCGTATGGCACATTGGAGTGTGTGTATGCATTTGGGGTGAGATCATGCAGCCCTGTGGGTGTTCTAGCCCAAATGCACTGTTGAGCTGGAGGAAAAAAATATGCAATATTCTGTCAAAAGAAAATATTCCCTTTAAAAAAAAATCCAAACATGAACAAACAGACTTATATCCGCAACACGACAGTTACATCAAATCTGGGCTGAGCATACATGGCTTGCGAATGACCAAAGTTGCCATGCAGTGTTTTCATAACTGTCTTCAATCCGACAGTCCGGGCCGAAGATGCGGAGTCTGATAGCATTAGCGCCTTCGGAACGTATAACGCTCCACGTCTTACAGCCACTACAGCAGGAGAAAGTCATTACTCATTTTTGACTGCTCTAATATTTTGCACATAGATTGAAATTCCAATGCGGGATGAAATCTGAATAAACTGATGCTTGTCTTCCTTTGGACAAAAAGCAAAAAAAAAAAAAAAAGTCTTCGAAGTCTCTTCAAGAAAAATGGCTTTTTATATTTGCTGTAACTGACCAATTTTGTTCACAGTCAACAGGGATGAAGTCAATTTAATTACGAACTAAACTGAGTAAATTTCCCCATATTTAGTGCTATCATTTATTGATGACCATGTGGCGTTATTTTTGTGCCAAATTTCTGTGCATGCAATGGAACTTTGGAGAGCAAAATATCTTGTCTTTACGAGCTCAACTCTACCTGTGCTCGTGCCCAACTCTGCCTTTCTCATTTATCGGTATTGGTATTGACAGATATAAGCATGAAAAATATCGGATATTGGCATCGGCCAGAAATTGGCTTATCGTGCATCCTTAGTTATTATTAAAGAGAGGTGTTGAAAGAGCTCGGGACAATAGAAAACCCCATAAATGTGTCTGAACTCTGACCTGGTCTCCAGCGGCACGTTGCTGTTGAGCACCCAGCTGTCCTGCAGCTGGACGGACTCGGGTGTGGTTGGGCCATCCCCCGGCACGGTGGGCGGGGCGTGGGTGGGGTTACGGCGGCTGCTCAGTGTATTGCGGTTAAGGGAGTTGGCTGAGGACTGATGGTGGGACAGCGTCTGGGCATTGTGGGGAGGTGGCAGCGGCGGCCGCAGCGTCGACTGGCTGTGGTGGTTCGGAGCTCCTGAACAAACACAGAAAACGAGGCGCTTCAGTGTATGCACACACACACGCACATGCACGCACACACATTTCTGGCTTATCAAGTTAGCAGGAGTAAAAATAGCAGCTGCTTTTGTCGTGATTGATAGAGGGAATATTCAGAGCCGGGTTCTTTCCGCTAGAGGCAAAGAAACAGCGTTGTGCGGAGGGTAAAATGCAATCAGAAAGGCGAAGCTAAATGGGAGCAGGGGATGCGTTGGAGAGAGGATGCCATCGCTGCGGTGATTGTTTTGTGTTTTGGTACCGGGCAGGATGTAGCTCGGACTGATTCGCAAACCGCTGTGACACTCAGCCTGTTAAGAGTCTCATTAGAGAGGAACGGCCTTATTCCCTCCTGCTTTTAAGATGCGCTAATGTTGCAAGATGCAGCTTATGCATCGCTTATGCATACTTTATGAGGCATCGCTAATTGATGGGACTGACTTCAGTGGAATTTTGTGTGTTGGTGAGTGCAGGTATAAATTTCTTCCTGATATTAAAGTGTAGCAGAGTGCTTTTTAAAGGTGTATAAAACTCATGCATGCTAAATAATGTAGGGCTTTTTTGTTACCTGCTACTTCACTGGCTCAGGCCAATATCTAAAAACCGAGTGCGTAAAAAATTTGAAATATTTGACTTACTAAACATACTTACTACTAGAAGGTTACGTCTTGTTAGTGGACACACACTACTACTTTGTACGGAAATAGTCTCAACGGCAGCCAACTTAAACCAAAACCAGTTGTACAACTGAGCCCTAATGCACGGTCACAGTCCCAGAGGTTGATTTATAGAATTAGCCCAATCAATTAATGCTTAGTTAGTGTAAATAGTCAGGGGAATTTAACCCAATAAAACTGAACAGCTTTAAAACAGAGACTAGTACAGGGAGCTGGTGTCCATATTAATTAGACATCCACTGTGATGTTAACAACAGTAAATGATGATTAGAGCCAATCTATTAACCACATTTACGGTTTTTTTTTTTCTGATTGCTTAAACACCAAAAGAAGAAGTCTCCCCCATTTGGCATAACTTTACACTCAGTTAGCAAAACATTGGCCCAGATCTGCACAACACTAAGCACATTGTCAGCTTCACACTTCTTGCAAAACTCAACACACAGTGATTGGCAAATCACTAAACACACTTGTCCTTTTAAAGCACTGGCTACTAATTGGTTAAACACAACCACCAGGTGTACAAACACTTAGGTGCTTAACTTTAGGACACTGATAAGATTGAATCCTCATTCCAATTGGATGTTTAAATATGACTGGATTGTTAGAACTTCTATCAATATTAAGGCCTAAGCAGATAGGCTTGCTATGTGCCTAAACCTAGTGTTAGGATTAATAAAAGAGATAAGACTAGGACTTTGATAAAAGTGAATCCTCATTCTGAAGGTATGTTTAAACATGGCTATATTGTTAGAATTTTGTTCAATATAATTTTAAGGCCTAACAATAGAGGCTTGTGATGTGCCTAAATCTAGTGTTATTCTTAACCCTAGGGTTAAGCTAGGGTTAGGGTTAATAAAAGAGTTAAGAATAGGACTTTGATAAGAGTGAATCCTCATTCTAAAGGTATATTTAAACATGGCAGCATTGTTAAAATTCCATTCAATATTATTTAAAGGCCCAACAGTGGAGGCTCATGATGTGCCTAAATCTAGTGTTATGCTTAACCCTAGGATTAAACTACGGTCAGGGTTAATAAAAGAGATAAGACTAGGACTTTAATAAGGTTTAATCCAATTCTAAATGGACGTTTAAATATGGCTGCATTGTTAGAACGTCTGTCAATGTCATTTTAAGGCCTAAACAGAGAGGTTTGGGATGTTCCTACACTTAGTGCTATGCTAGGGTTAAGGTAGGGCTAGGAATAAGGAAACAGTTAACTTTAGGACATTGATCAAAGTTAATCCACATTCTGTTTGGTTGTTTAAAAATGGCTGCATTATTAGAATTTCTGTAAATTTTATTTTAGGGCCTAACACTAGAAGCTTGGGATGTGCCTAAACCTAGTTTTATGCTTAAACCTAGGGTTAAGCTAGGGTTGGGATTAAGAAAATGGACGAGACTAGGACTTTCAGAAGAGTTAATCCTCATGCAAAATGGATGTTTAAACATGGGTGGATTGTTAGAAATTCTGTCAATATTATTTTAAGGCCTAAACAGAGAGGTTTGGGATATGCCTAAAACTATTGTTATTCTTAACCCTAGGGTTAAGCTAGGGTTAGGGTTCATAAAAGAGTTAAGACTAGGACTTTGATAAGAGTGAATCCTCATTCTAAAGGTATGTTTAAACATGGCTGCATTGTAAGAATTTTGTTCAATATTATTTTAAGGCCCAAGAGTGAAGGCTTGTGATGTGCCTAAACCTAGTGTTATGCTTAACTCTAGGGTTAAACTAGGGTTAGGATTTTAAAAAAAAATAACTTTAGGACTTTGATAAGATTTAATCCTGATGCTAAATGGATGTTTAAATATGGCTGCATTTTAAGAACGTCTGTCAATGTCATTTTAACGCCTAAACAGAGAAGTCTGGGTTGTTCCTAAACCTAGTGCTATGCTTAACCCTAGGGTTAAGCAAGGGTTAGGAATAAGAAAACAGTTAACTTTAGGTCTTTGATAAGAGTTAAACCACATTCTATTTGGATGTTTAAATATGGCTGCATTGTAAGAATGTCTGTCAATGTCATTTTAAGGCCTAAACAGAGAGGCTTGGTATGTGCCTAAACCTAGTGTTACACTTCATCCTAGGGTTAAGCTAGGGTTAGGATTAAGAAAATGGACAAGACCAGGACTTCCATAAGAGTTAATCCTAATTCTAAATCGATGTTTAAACATGACTGCATTGTTAAAACAACTGTCAAGGTTATTTAAGGTCTAAACAGAGAGGCTTGTGATGTGCCTAAACCTAGTGTTATGCTTAACCCTAGGGTTAAGCTAGGGTTAGGATTAAGAAAGTGGACAAGACTAGGACTTCCATAAGAGTTAATCCTAATGCTAAATGGATGTTTAAATATGGCTGCATTGTAAGAACGTCTGTCAATATCATTTTAACGCCTAAACAGAGAGGCTTGGTATGTGCCTAAACCTAG